>JAWNOS010000244.1:5550000-5987500 GCA_035045845.1 Drosophila buzzatii | reverse complement strand
GTTGTTGCCAATTTCTTGGCTTTGGCTTCAAATTCCAGCGCTGTCAAGCTCGCCCTCTAGCTGGCGCACATTTTTGCCAAATCAGCAAACGTTGCCATTGTCAACTGAGCTCGTCCTGCCACTCGTTCCGAGTATTTCTATTTTTTTTTTTGCTTCCATTTTGGTCCCTGCTCTGGAGCTGTCGACTTCGTCACTGAGCAATGCCACTAATATGAAAGCAAATTTGCATAATAATTTTTGCCAGATTTTCCTCTTTTTTTCGTAGCTTGTGCATGCTGCATGTTAAAGTTGAAATTGTATTAGTTTTGTTTATTTTTATATTTTTTATTGAAGCTTTGCTTCAAATTCCCTTTGCAGCTTGCTATGCAGCAATTTCTATTAATTTCTGGTGCATGCCGATTGATTGGGTGTTCAATTGCATTAAATATAACAAATGATCTGAAATGATGAATTTTATGTTTTAATCATTGTCTCATGTTGAGAAAGTTGTTTGTTTTTTGGCTGAATGCTTGCATTTTGTATATTAACTCTGAATGTTACTTATGTCAATCCTTGGCGTCTACATTTTTTTTATGTATTTATTATGAAATTTACATGAAAGTCTTTAGATAGTGGATAATTTTTAAAAAGCTTATGCTTGTCTTCAACATAATTTTTTAAATGATTTTATCAGCATATGAAATTCATTTAATATTGGATGATTCTTAAAAAGCAAATGCTTGTCTTTACCATTATTATTATTATTTTTTTTTATTTATTAAGAAATAAAATTCCTTAGTTAGTGGATAATTTTTAAAAAGCCAATGCTTGGCTTCAACATAATTTTTTTTTTTATCATTTATATGAAATTCATTTGATATTGGATGATTCTTAAAAAGCCAATGCTTGGCTTTAGCATTGTTTTTATTATTATTATTTTTTTTTTTTTTATTTATTAACAAATAAAATTCCTTAAATAGTGGATAATTTTTAAAAAGCTCATGCTAATTTTTTTTAAATGATTTTAAATGTTGTTAAAAAGCCAATCCTTGGCTTAAAGTTCTTTAAAAAAATAATAAAAATTAAAAAAAAAAACAACAAAAAACTTTGGTTTGAAAATTCTTTTTTAAAGATGAAAATAATTTGATAGTGAATAATTCTTAAAAATCTGCAAAAATTACCTCACTTAAAATGTTTAAGCCACAATAAATAAAATACGATTCTTTTGAAGTCTAAATATTTATGGATTAAATTTAACTAAGAACTGATCAGCTCAGCTGCCATGTTAAATATAGTAATTTAAAATGTCTCATAATTATTTTTCATGCTTACGAGCAATTCAGCTATCTTAAAAACATTATTCAGGGTAAACTGAGGAAGTATATATACTTTTACGATATTAAACTCCATTCCCTATTTGTCTAATTTGATTCATTGTCCCAGTCAAGCTCAGCAGCATTATCACAGCTTAAATTTAAAATTGTAATTGAATCACATTAAGTAGGTTTATTAATAGAAATTCCAATCTCCATTGTCAGCTTGAGCCAAACGGGGGCATTGCCCGAGGGCAGTATTAGCAGATTTACATATTTCTAAATGTCAAAGATTTGAAAATGAAATTTTGGTTTTAGCGCAAAGATTTGTAATTAAATGTAATTACATTTCTAATTATATTTATTTACATGTGAGCGAGCTCTAAGCGTCAAATGCTTTTATTAATTGACATTTAATTGGTATTAACAACCCCAACGACTTCTGGCCTTAAGCTCTGCAATTCAAATATACATCACATGCATCGATACTTGAGCTCATTTATTTGCACACCTTTTTTTCCTGTTCTTTTCCTTGTTTTTGCTATTTAGCTTTGGCTCTGCCCTGGCGTGCCAATAAAAATAATTGGCTATAAATGCGCTAAAAGTCAAAACAACGCCAATTGCTTTGCAGAGCAGGCGGCCAAGTTGTTATAGCGCTGCAAAAGGCATTGCTTTTAATTAATGAAAGCTACAGAGCCGAGTGCCACTTATGCCAGTTGAACCCACACACACACACACACACAGGCACACACGCACGCACACTATTAGCGATTGCCGTTAGTATTTTATGACTAAGCTTGACAGCTGTGAATGCCATCGAGTGTGCGCCACCTTTGGCTGCTCCCTTGTCGCAGTCGGTTTCAAGTGCGTTCAGTTATAATTTTATGTGCCATTAATTTGCCGCCGTAGACAAGTTTCACATAAACTCACACACACACAGACATACTGGCATGCACATACACGTGTACAGTTTTAATGCATTTTTGGCATCTGTGTGCGTGTGCAAACTAATGAGCCTACTCTGCATTCTGTTTGTTCTTAGACTATGTTGCCGTTGCTGTGGTTATGTCTGTAGGGCTAATGTTGACAAGCGCAAAGTTTGCTATTTATAGCAGCAGCGTTGACACTTTTAATGGTCGCTTTGCTGCTGCCGCGCTCCGCAATTAACGTTGATTGCATTTTTATAGGTATACGAAAAAGCAAATATACACACACATAGATATAGATATATACTTAAGCTGAATGGCCTACTTTTGCGGGCATGCAATTACCCGCAAGTCTTTAACGTTTATAGCATTTGGTTTTGTCTCAACTCGAACAATGAGCTTAGCTTAGCTTAAAATAATGCCATTGCATGGAAAATCTCCAAATAAATTTAATGAAATGAAAATGCAATGCATTGTTATGCAATTTGTAGTACGATTTATATTACATTATCTATGGCAGAAAATCTGGTAATTAATTTCAGTTATTGATGCCCATTGAGAGACGTGATCAATTTATTAAGTAGCTTAGGCTAAGTGCAAATTTATCTATCTATTGTTTGCCATAAAGCTGTTGAGGCATTATTGCATTGACGGCAGTGAAGTTGCCTGAAATAGTATTCAAGCTCATACCTGTTCACTCACTCTCATTGGTTGCTTAGCTTACTTTAGCTCGATGCAGACAGTTCAGAGAAATGAAGCACGAGTTGGAGCACTATCTTTTAGTATATATAGTTTTCTCTTTAGAACTGTGCTATGGAATTAGGGTAAACATCAGCAATAAAATATAAAAAATAAAAAATAAATCTATATAAATATCTTCTTTTCTTTTTTAATAAAAAATCCTTTTTTTATTTTATTATTTTTTTTTTTTTTTTTATATAGCTGTTTTTGTTAGAAACAACAAAACAAAAGTAAAAAAAAAAAGAATATATATATACTTGAAAAAAATTAAAACATAAATAAAACATAAATAAAATAAATAAAATGGAAAACATATCTATATAAATATCTCATTTTCTTCAATAAAAATTTTTGTTCTAATTTTTTTTAATGCTATCTATATAAATATCTACTTTTTTTTTAAATATATATAAATTAATTTAAATATATATAAATATAAATATAAATATTTTTTTTAAATTTACATGTATTATTTATAGTTTTACTATATATGTACATATACACAGCAATAAAAAATTAAATAAAAAGAAATGATAGCAAAAAAAAAAAAAAAATTAAAAAAGAAAATGCATAAAAATCTTTTTTTTTTAATTATTATTATATTATACATTTTCTTTTTTAACTAGTGAAATATTAATTCTATAAATTAAAGTAAAATTTAATTTTCAAGTGCATAAATTTCATTCAGCCATTTTTCGAGCTGCTTGAGCTCGACTATACGCTGATAGCCTGAATATAAAATGAATAATAAAATATTGAGCAATAATGCAAGCCAAACATAATTAAATCAATGAAAACACAACTGAATTTGCTTTTGAACATGCTACTTTAAATAATATTTCTGCATTTGAATTTTTAAAATGTTTTGCTCTCTCGTTTATACTGCTTAATTTCGAGCTGCTGCTGCAAGCCTCATAAAGTTGCGTAAACACACAACACTTGGCTCACTCTACTATATGCATATGTGTGCACATATGCACAATGAAATTCATGTGTGTTAAGCAAGTCTCGCTCCCACTCTGCCCCACTCTCTCCCTCTCCCTCTCTCTCTCTCTTATGTGTGCATAAAGTTTACGCCGCTTGCTTATTATTCGAGTGCGAATATCGTTTCGAGGTCCGAGAAGACAGACACTAGTGACTGCTGCCTGCTGGCTGCTGTCTGTGCCTCTTAAAATTTACGAGCCACAAGTTGAACTGTTCGAGCTTGAGTCTTAAATCGAGTGCAGCTCATATTTTGCATTATTTAAACGGCACAAGCAGAAAATCAATTCCACATCGATGCACAGACAGACAATACAAATGATTGGCTGCCGACTCAGCAGAAATTTTCAAATCTACTAGAAGAGCGATTGATTTTTGGCCCAGTTGCGCTGTTTGTGCGTTGTTTTTGTAGTTGGTCAATTTACGTTCAGCATTGCGTTTAGGCTGAGTGAAAATCTCTAATTAGCTAATTGCTATAATTAAATGCTTTGCTAATGTTGCCATTTCGTTTAGTCAAATGCAAAGATAATGTAAATTGCGTCAGGCCAGCACTGAGTGCTGTGTGTGTGTGTGTGTGTCGTCATCATTATTGCGGTCGACGGCAATGCCAGCCTAATGCCTGATGGCAAATCGAACATATTTGCATATGAAATGAGCGAGAAATCGAAACATGGCGGCAGCCTGGCACGAGCCAAATCAAAAAAGCAAGCGTAACGATTTCCGGTTTAGATGACAGTCAGTGTATATGTGTGTGTGTGACCGAGAGAGATAAGTCGTATCGTACTCGGTTTGGTTAGCATGCAAACGAAATTTTGTTGGCTTTCATAATAAACGTTTATGCTCATCGTAAGTAAGCCTCAGATTTATTTCAACCATCCACAGACTTTTCAATTAAACAAAGCAAACACAGTGCCAACACGGCCTGATATGAGTGGATGGATGGATGCGAGCATTTTTACTCAGCTTAAAGTCGAGAGCGAAATTCAAGCACAATACTAGCAAATTAGAAAGTCCGAGGCTGGCAAACCTTTGCGACGGGCTTAATTACAAAATCAACGACGGCTGCCAAATGCAAGCGAAAATACTTTACAAATTTTAATAACTTTGTTTGCCCGGGCAACAAGATGAAATTGCCGAGCCTAAGAAATGCAAATTAGTTTACAAGTGATTTAAATAAGATACAAAAAGTGACGAGGGACAAGCAATACAAACAGAGACAGAGAAAGAGAGAGAGACAGAAAGAGAGAGAGAGAATCTGTCCAGAAAAAGGGCTGCGAAAAGAACTTTTTCTGTCGTTGCGGCTCGGAAAACAAAATTATGCTTAATGTTAGAAAAGTTAATTCAAAATTTGAAAAACAACGAAATGTTGGCCGTATAATTGCATAATTTATAATTAACATAAAACGAATATTTCTCTCTTACTTAAATAATAGATTCATCAAAAAATTTGACATTAAAGTAAAAAAGAAAAAACTTTAAGAATAAAACTCGCCAACGCCAACGATTTGTAAGCACTTGAAATCCAATAGGCATTAGCTTGGCAGCTTAAACGTGAGGAAAAAGTAAACGAAATATTCTTTTAATTGATATTTATATTCACATCTTTTTTAAATTAGACGCTCTCACGCTTTAAGCGCCGCCCACAGGCATAAGGCAAATTGCATTAATGAAACGGCAAGCGAAATTTAAGAGCGAGCCCAAAAATAACACAAGCAAAAATGCCAAGTAAAAGGAAATTGTTAAGAGCAAAGAGTCGGAAAATAAGCCAGGCCCAGAAAACATAACTCAAAAAACTGGCGCCGGGGCACAAATCTAAAAGCGTTGAGAAAAAACGAAAAAAACAATGGAGAAACCCTTAAAACTAAGCGCTGAACAAAAAATTAGCATAAAAAAAGGATTTGCGCGCTAATTTCACTTTAATGTAAACGCGGCGACTGCGATGAAGATGACGTCGCCGCCATTACATCACTTTTATCTCAGCCTCTGGCCCTCGTCATGGCCCTGGCTCTGACTCTGGTCCTGGGCACAACCCACTGTTTGTGTGCCTTTTTGTCTTTTATTTATAGCATTATTAGTGGCACTAAGTAAAAGATCGCAGCATTTTTCTTTGCCTTTCCACTTTCCACTTGCCATTTTCCGGCATCTTTAGCTTTGGCTTTAGCTCCGGCTCCAGCTTCGTCTAGCGCTTCAGTTCCGGCTTCGGCTTTGGCTTTGGCCTGCCCCAATAACAAAGTGCTAATGCCCCACGCTAATTATGCATCATTTGTAAGACTGTTCGCTGTTGTTGTTGATTTTCTTTTTTTCCTTTTCCTTTATTATCCATTCTTCTTCTCGATTTTTTGTTTGTTTTCAATTTTGTTGTTGTCACAGCTCATCATGCTTTCCCTATTGTTGTGCTGCTTTCAGGTCCGCCCGTACTCTCCGAATCCATAATTGGCACAATGGGACGGCTGCCCTGCAATGTGACCCCGCCCATTTACGAGGATCGTGTGGCTCTGGTCATTTGGTATAAAGTCGGACTCAAAACGCCCATCTATAGGTAAGTTAAAGCAAGCAAGAGTTGAAGTGCATTAAACTCTCTTTCTCATTAAAGCTTCAGATTTATTTTTTAAATAATTATGAAATGTAATCAAATCAAAATGCTTTAAATATTTTTAAAGAATAGAGATTAAATAATGTACATTTTTTATTTTAAATATTAGCTGTGAAATTTAAAAATATTTGTGCAATTAATTATTTTTTTGAGTGTTTGATTTATTTTTAAATTAATTATTTGCTGAATTCATGACAATTTAAAATTTATTTTAAATAAAAAGACATCAAATAATCTATTATTTAAATTATTAGTTATGAAATTTACAAATATTTTTTTATAAAAGAAATAATATAAATTATTTATTAGAAATTATTAGCTATGAAATTTACAAATTTTTATATTTAAAATAATTTTTAAATAGCAATTGAAAGCTGCAAATGATTGAAAAAAATGAAATTATCTCAATTTATTATATTATAAGTTGTTTAAAAATTTATAAACATTTTTATATATATTTTTTAAATAATTGTTAACTGAATTCATAACATTTTAAAACTGCAAATATTTTAAATGAAAAAAAAAAAATAATAATAATTAATAAATAAATAAATAAAATATCCAAATATTTTCATTAATAACTATTTTTTATTTATTTAAAGCTGCCAATATAATTAATGAAAGGAAATTAAAAAAAAATATATAATTTGGAACTAAAATTTTTAGCAGTGAAATTTACAAATATTTTTAAAATAATTTTTAACTTAAAATAATTTGATAGCAGCAAATATTTTTAATCAAAATGAGATCAAATAATCTAAATTTTTTATTAAAATTATTAGCTATGAATTTTACAAATATTTACTAAAAGACAGACAAATATTTGCAGCAAAATTAAATAAAAGTCTGTTTTATAAAAAATTACATGGCCGACATAGATCGATTTTGCTAGCTGAACACTAAAAATAACTAACATTTTCATTAAATTCCTTGACAAGTAGAGCCTTCTCTTCACATTTATTGATAACTAGCTCAATGGTTACATTTTATGGCCGTGACAATGCGCTGCATTGAGAGCTTGCCCCTTATCAAGAATCAATCGACTCCATTTTTCTAAACCTCAGGCAGCTGTGTCAAATGCAGAGACTTCACTCCAAGCTGTGTTTAGGCCACAAATATTTTGTAGAGCGCACAGACATAGACACCGACATTCACACATAGACACGCGCTACATATGGAGGTCCATAAATAAGCAAAATTGATTACCACAGACAACTTTTGCGTGCTGAGGCCGCTCAACCCACTCAGCCAGACAGACAGAGAGAGAGAGAGAGCGTGAGAGAGAGAGAGAGGGAATGAAATGGAATGGAATCTGCACATGTCAGTTTGGTGTTTCTTTGCTGATGTAGGTGACTGAGTGAGTGTAGTTGGAGTGGGAGTGGGAGAGGGAGTGGGAGTGGCACTTTTTCATTTTGATTTAATGCCTGCTAATTAAGCAATTTTTTGCATGTTTTGGGGCTGCTCAACTGCAGCCATTAAATTAGCATAACTAGAAAATTATACACAGACGTCTCAGGCGAGCCCCGAAATTGAGTAAAGTTTTCGAGCAGCGAGCTGAAGATGCCAAGTCTAAACCTCAAGGTTACATTTACAGCGAGAGAAAAACTTTTTCAATTATTCATGTCGAACATTATGGCATTGTACTTAGTTGATGGCAAAGAGACTTTTGCTTCTTGTATCTTATAGATGCGTCTGCATACATCAAAGGAGTCTAACTTTAATTGGATTTGCTAGACTCGGACGCATGTGTGTTTGTATTCATCTGTGTCTGTCTGTGTGTGTCGAGACGCTGATTAGCTGATTGCTAGTTGAGGCGACTGCCTAGCTGGCAGGCAGTCAACGGCACGGCATTGACATGCGGCTGAAACTAATTGAACTTCAGCACTTCAAGGACTTGCAAATGACTAGAGCGAAAATAGTAATTAGCGTTGCGTAACGACAGTCAAGGCGAGGCCACGCTTCAACTCTTGTTTGTAATTAAAAACCACTCAGCAAGTAAATTAATCATAAAACCGAAACTTGCCTTTTGCCATTGCCATTGCCAATCCAATTGCCAATTTCTGCTTCCTTTTTTTTTTTTTTGCTGTTGTTCTTTTCGCTGCTGCTGGACTCGCAGTCGAAAAATTTAATTTACTCTTACCTTCCTGGCACAATGACTCTTCATGCTGGCTGCCATTTCAATTTTCCATAGCTGGACTCGAGCTCGTAGCGCTATTTTATTTTACAGCCAGCTGACATGTGAGCTGCATACGGCATGCTCCATGCTGCATGCCTCATGCTTCATGCTTCATGCTTTCTGCTCTGCCTTTGCTTTTTGATTCTTGCCTCATTATGCCTGAGCACACTGCGTATTGCATAACTGCGCCACATGTCTGCGAATCAAAACTGAAATGCAATAAAATACAGACTAACGCTGACTGGCTGTCAATCAATGCATAGATTGCTGCTGGTTTAATAACCAGGTATCTTTGAGCCAAAATTGCACAACTGATATCTTTAATTGTAAAGGCTTCAATTTCTGTGAGAAAATGCCAGTTATTATTTATATTATACAATTTAACTAATGCAGCTATAATTTTATATATTGCAGTCGATTAACTTAATAAATTCATCAAATTTTCTGTTTTATTTTTATTATTTATTATTTTATTTATTTTTTTTTTTATTATTTATTCACGAATATTGATTTCACTGCAAAATTTTTTAAACTTTACTTTAATTTGTTGAAATTAAATTATTTATTAAGCTTATAAAGCCTATAAAAAATAAAACTCTCTTCATGTTTTATCTAAATGTGAAGTATTTCTTGTATTATTTGTCTCAAAAAATATATTTCTTATTTTAAAAATACTATTATATAAATGTATATCATATATAAAAAAATATCTTCAGCATTGTAATCGCTGATAATTTAATTAATTTTTATAATTTATAATTATACTTTATATTTAATCAAAATTAGTAGTATAGACTCTGAATATTTGTTGTAAATTTTACAATTTACTAAACAGACCAAAATGAATATATAAAAAAAAATATATATATTAAAAATATTAAAAAAAAAAAAATAAATTTTAAAATATTAAATTTAATATACAGATAAAAATTCATAAAATTAAATATTTTAATTTGCATTTCATTTAAATCAAATTTGTAAGAACTTATAATAATTATTAATAATAAAAAGTCTCACAAATTTAATTTTAAAATATTAAATTTAACATACAGAAAAAAATTTTGTAAAATTAAATTTTTTAATTTAAATTTAATTTAAATCAAATTTGTAAGAACTTATAATAATTATTAATAATAAAAAGTCTAACACTCTCTCTTGAATATTTAAAATTCAGTTCAATAGATATCGCAAATTTCTAATATTAAATATATTTATTTATATTTCATTAAAAAGTCTCAGGCCTAAAATAAAGATATTTATTTATATATATTTAAAGAGTCACAAATTATAATTATTAAAACGCCAAAAAGTCGGCGAACTCTTGAATATGCAAAGTTCAGTTCAATATGGAACGGAAATGTTGATATTTATATACAAACAACTTTCCTATATTACGTCAGCCACGTGCTGCTGACCCAGAGTTCAGTTCAGCAGCAGGCAAGGCAAATAACAAACAGAGTTAACATCGATACAAAATCTGTTATTCAACTTTGAAAAAGTCAATGGCCCAAGATTTGACGCGGCAGCTGCAAATGAAAATGAGAAAAAATCGAAAAACTTTAAGTATATTGAGTGACCGCAGAAATGAGCTCAATATAGCAAACTTTTGGGCGCTCCTGCAAACCGCAAAAAGCGGAAGAAGAAGAAGAAGCAGGAGAGAGAAATAAAAACGAGAATTAATCAATAATCTACAATTACAAACTAAAACAATAAATTACAGTAGACGTCTATGACGCCCAGGGGCTGCGGGGCAAAGGGGGCGTTGGCTGGTGCACATTAAGTGAGATTATTAATTCATTCCAGAACCCAATTACACAGTTCACAAAAGTTTGCAGCTAGGTGAGGCAGCTTTAAAGTTTGTTGTTCTTTCGACTAGAGAGGAAATTTCAATGCCCCTTCTTTCTTTTTATTTTTTCTTTACACTCTGATATATTTTGAACTTGTTTTCGTTTTTCAATTTCTTTGCAGCGTGGATACACGCGACTCGAACTTTGCGCAGGGCACGCACTGGTCGGATGAAACGTATCGGGAGCGATTGTCCTTTCACGTGGAAGGACGTGCCGGCACGCTGACCATCAAGTCAACCTCGGAGGACGACACGGGCGAGTACCGCTGCCGTGTCGACTTCCAAAAGAGCCCCACACGCAACTCCAAAGTGAATTTAACTGTCATAAGTAAGTATTGAGTACTCTTCTAGCCAGCAGCAGCAGCAGCACCCATTGCATTGACATAGTGCCATAATTGAGCAGCTAATTTGTTCATCCCGGCCAGCACTCAGCTCTTGCACAAACACATTAGCTACAAAACAAGACGCCAGCTGTATGCTCTGCCAAGTTTTTCCACAATATTTCTACGCTTCTATCCACTTGCTGCTTTTGTTAGCTCACACAGCTTTAAATTTGCTAACTTGGCAAAAACTTTCGCCCCTTTCCCTTTATTCAACTGGGCAAATGGGCGTGGAAGGAGCAAAAAATTTCTCAATTGCATTTTTGCATATTTAAATTGGTATTTACCACATTTTTATTGATGTGGGATTTTTATTTGAATTTTTGTATAATTAATTAAATATACAAATATAATAATATATATCACAAAAATTAATAAATATTCATTGAATTTTTTATTGAATGAATGAAATATATATATTTAATATAAATATTATTAGAATACGTAAATTATTTGAAATTAAATAACAATTAATTTACTAGTATTTATATTAATATATACATTTAAAAAAAAATATATAATTATATATATTTTTTATACTTAATAATAATTATTTCTTACTTCAATTCATTAAAGACTTTTACATTTGATAAAGTCTGCAAAGGAAATTATTAAATATGATATCAAATAAAATACTCAAATTTAATAAAATATCTAAAGAAATGTTTAAAATTAAGTCTATAACTCAAATCAACAAGTTTAATAGCTTCAACTGTCGCATTCACTGCTAATTTCATGCTTTATCTCTGAGTATACAATTTCGACTTTAAAAAAAATCCCTGAGGATTCTAGACTCGTAGCCACAGCCAACCTAAGCCTCAGCCTTAATCATTCATCAGTCAATCGTTCACTCAGCTAAAACTAATTTTATTATATATTTATTTAGTCAATGTCTTGCTAGGATTGCCTCTATTAGTCTTACGTGAAATGCTCTAATGCTCAGTAATCTTATATAGTATATATAAGTATTTCCAAGGGCGTTTTGGCTGCTTTTACTGCCTGTGCGGTAGCAGGTACAGCCACAGCTTGTAAATTCGCATTTAAATTTATATGCGAGTCCAAAGGCGTTTTCAGCTGAAATATACGACCAGGTCTTTGGCTGGCAATAAGAGGAAGAGAAAAAAAAATATTGTTGGTAAATAGTTGCTGTCTGCGTCGGCGTCGCCGTCGCCGTCGCCGTCGGCATCGAGGTCTGCGTCGCTGCTGCCAGATGAAGCGTTAAGCGGCATTGGCCAACGGGGCGTGGTTATGTTTTACAAACTTCTTGAGCATGTTCAGCATGCAGTACTGCTCCACCATCTGTCATTGTATATATGTGTGTGTGTGTGTGTGTGTGTGTGCGTGCGTGTATATGCGTGTGTTTGTGACATGTGAAGCGTAAAACCATGGCTGGATTTAGAACTTTGTACGTCGGTTGGCAAAAACTTTAAAGAAGATACGAGTATTAGATTAAAAGTTGCCTCAGCCTGGCTTGGGTGGACAGTTTAGACAACTTGCCGCTGCTAATGCGAGCGGCAACAAGACGCTGCGGGTCAACAGCGGCTGGGCTAACAAGAAACCTGGTGCCGGACAGAGTAAGTCCGGAGCGTAAGTGCTGGACATGTTTTTGCAAATTTTTGCCAGCAAATATGTTGAGCTAAGCTCCGGCCATTATGGAAGGGCCAGCGGCAAATGAAAATATTTTCTACTCGAATAATCGGAGCGTGGCGCGTGCTCTACGGCCAAACAAGTCAAAACAGTGGCAAGTGGGCAAATAAAACAAGCGAATTTGCGAAAATTAAAAGTTTACTCAACACGTTGGCGAAAATTTACGACTAAGATATATTTTACAGCACGACTTGGCCAGGCCAAGAGAGCATCGTAAAGCCATCTTGCAGCCCTTTTACTCGTGGTCAGAGCGAAAAAAAAATAATACGAAAATAAAATAAAATAGAAAGCGCCGACTTTGAGTTGAACTTTGCAAGCTGCAAGCTGCATGTGGCTCGACGTATAAAACCTGGCAGCCTGTCGGGCCAGCAGAGCAGCTCTTTAATATTTAGACAGCAGTTGCTGCTGAACGGCTTAGCCATGCTTCGATAGCCAGAAATGTTATTTGGAAAAAGAAGAGGGGGAGAAATTAGTGCAAATTCAAGTAGAAATCAAATAGGAACTAAAAAATGAGGTCTGCCTTTAAATTGATATTGTTGCTGCTGCTGCTAATCCATTCAACACATGCAATTACCGAAAAGTCTAGCTAGAACTAAACTATCCTCTCTTTATTTGTAACAGCGCCGCCAGAGTCAATCATCATACTGGACAGCAAGGGTGCCACCATCAAGGATCATACGCTTGGGCCCTACAATGAGGGCTCCAGTGTGAACGTCACGTGCGTGGCCATTGGCGGTAAGTTACATACACACGTGCCTCGGCTCAGTCACGCCATAGTCGGAGCAGGAGCAGAAGCAGGAGGAGCAGGAGGAGACAGCCTGTCTTCTATTTTGCCAAGTGTTGACGCTGCTTCTTTGTGTCTGACAATTAAAACTGATGAGCATGAAAATACTGGCAAAGATTTCGCATTTTATTTAATTTCACATTTGCTGAAATGCTGTCGACTGCACGAGCCAGCGGCCAACATACGTACGAAGAGCATCAACAATGCCCACACAAATTGCATTGAGAGCACTTGAAAATTGCTAAAAGCCAAACAAAGACAACAAATGAAATAGCGAAAGGCACTTGTGCACACTCACACACACACACACACACACGCACACTTCTTGCTCTTGTGTGAGCACATAAACAAACAGTCAAAGACAGCAGCCAAATCGCTGCGAGCAACTAAACAGAGAGGGAGAGAGGGAGAGAGAGAGAGAGAGAGAGGGCATAGCAAGCTGGGGCTCAAGTCGTTGCCGTATAACAAACATATCAGTTGCACACTCACGCACACACGCACACACACTCACTTCCACTCACACACTCACTCACACACTCACACACACACTCACATATCTGCTCTCCGTTTGACCCGCTTCTTTTCTACTGGCCGCACACACTCACACAGCTGCACTCAATAATTCTCTTCTATTCTGCTTTGCTGCAGGTCGACCACAGCCGAGAGTTACCTGGTGGCATGGCAATACAATGTTCAATAGCTCCGGCCTGGGACATCCGCTATCGGAGCGACGTGTGGGCAATGTGCTCACGCTGGCGAAGCTTAAGCGCAAGAATCTTCACATGCAGCTGACGTGCCGGGCGGAGAACAATAATTTGACAACGCCAATTATCAGCAGCATCGTTCTCGACATGAACTGTAAGTGTCTCTGCGAGCCAGTCGCCGCTTCCTTCTGGCTGCTTTCCAGTTAATTAATTAATTTTTATCATTGCCTGCGCTGCAGTGCGTCCCCTGATTGTCAAGCTGCAGGGTGAGAATCGTCCACTTTCGGCGGAGAACTCTTATCAGCTCAGCTGCGTAGTCATCGGCTCACGTCCAGCGCCAACGGTTACCTGGTGGAAGGGCAGCACGCCCATGAAGAATACGCACGAAATTGTAAGTACCCAAGCGGAGCAGAGCACAACAAACCCCTTGAGACTCGCAAACTTTGCTGAAAACTGACTAAAGCTATGCGACTAGGGAAGCACCTACAATTAGCAGCGATTTCAACTCGAACCTAAGAGCATTAAGAGCTTCTAGCACTTCACACTAAAACTTCATGTGCGAGAGCACTTCACAATGCTTATAGCAACTATGAAAGCTAAAGCACTTGCTAAACCAACTGAGAGCTAAGAATATTAAGGCATATTAGCAATTGTTTTGTGGATAAACAAAGAGTTGGGGAAAAATAAAGTTATAGATACAATTACAAAATACAAGCATAATTTGAATTGAGGGACTGTAGAGCGGTATTTATAGAAAAATATTTATATACTAAAATTAATCATTAATTTATCATAAAATAATTTTTTTTAATTTTATACAAGCTAAATTTAAAATCAATTTAAATATTTAAGGCTTAGTTAAACGCTTCAATAAAAATTAAAAATTAATTAATTAAATAATTTCAAAATATAAGCAAGCATTTAATAATAATAATGAATAAATAAATTAGGAAAGCAAAGTTTAAATTAAAATTTTATTATTTTTATTATTATATTTATTTTGGCTTTCGTTTGGCTATAATATATGTTCAAATATTTAATGTATAGTCAAATGATTAAATTATATATAAAAAAAAAAATATTACTAAAAAATCCTAATGAAAAAAAATAATTTATAACTTGGCATAGCTTACAAATTGTTTTTGCATTTCGAGTTTTATCAAAATATAAAAAATATATATAATTAAAAATAAAAATAAATAAAATCAAATTTTTTAAATAAAGTTATTAAGTTAAGAAAAGAATATAGTCCCTATTTAAACGAAAATTAAATTTTAGAAAAATAAATTCTCTCATAGTTTAACTTTAAAAACAATTTTAATATTCGCCTCGTATTTAAGAAAGCATTTAAATTGCTTAGAAAAAAAAAATGTTTCTAGCAGCAAAACTTTATTAAGAATATATTAATTTAGAAAACAAATATTTCTAGCAACAAAATTTATATATAAATTCAATTTCATCACACTTTGTTAAGCTTTAGTATAAATTGAGATTTGCCATACTGAGGGCAGCATTTTCAAGCTTCAGTGCAGCCTAAGTGAAACATCTTAGCTCAACTATTATGTATGCCCCATAAGAGCTGTGGATAGGGTGCGTACATTCAAATTTCAAAGCTGGGGGTTGTTAGCGCCCCCGCAAGTCAACCCTCTTTTTGGGGACATGCTTTGTGGTAATTGAAGTTACTTTAACGGCAGTCACGTAGCTGCCTTCAATTAAAACCAGGGACTGGTCTCAACAACTGTCCGTAGCACGTCGCTGAGGGGTTGTTCTCCCTCGGCTGCTCCATTGTCTCGCTTGACAGCACACACACACAGAAAGATGGAGAGTGAGCACCATTAAAACTGTTTTGCTATTTCGTTGACTTTGCAGGCCAATCCGGATGGTAATATGACCACATCGGTGCTGACATTCACGCCCACCATTGACGATCGCGGCAAGTTTCTGTCCTGTCGCGCCGAGCAGAGCATGATACCTGAGTCGGGCATGGAGGATGGCTGGAAATTGGACATCTATCGTAAGTTTGGTTTCGTTTACATTTCTTTTCAGCTAGCTGTCTTGCTTGCTTGCTTATTAGCCAACATCAAAGTCACTACGGGTTGGCTTTTAAATGCTAATGCCGCAGCGCAGGCGGCGTATACTTAATATTTAATGTGTTTGCCGCAACTTTTAATGAAAAGGAAAGCACGGAGCCACCTCAGCCGATATCGACTTTAAATACTTACAGCCAAAAATGCTGCAAAAGGCAGAGGCTATAATTTCTTTTTTTTTTTTTCTGGCTGTTGTTGGTTTTTTTTTTTTTTTTGCTTTATTTTCTTGCCGCTTTTTGTGTGCCAACTTGTGGCAAGTTTGGCAAATTAATTTCCAGCGGCGGCCGGCAAAACTTTGCGCCAAACTTGCGAAACTTTTTAACCCGCCGCAAACACCGCAAGCAGCGACGCCGACTGCGAAGCCATCTTTACGCTTTTACAGTTTTTCGACCTGTTTGCACAAAATTTAAATGGCAATCCAGCTCACAGCTGCCCCTGGCCCCACCGCCACCACCACCACCACCACGGCCACTGCACCGCTTCCGTTTCCTGTTTGCCTTTGCCGTGCGCTTTGGTTGCTTACCTTTCAAACATATATATATATATATATATATATGTATATATATATCTTCTTTTTTTCATGATGCGGCGCACATTGTATTGAAAGTTGTGGTTCATTGGGCAACCCTTTGGGCTGGGCTGGGCTGGACTGGCTGCTCTTGTTTGCACAATTTGATAGATTGCTTAATAAGCTTAATTGATTCGCGCATTCCGCCGCCCAGTTTTGATTTAATTAAGTTCGGATTTTACTTGTTTAGGGCCACCCACACCGAAAAAAAAGAAGAAAAACAAACAAATCTTCGCTGCCCATTTCGACACCACATTCGCCGCTTTCCATAGACAAGATACAAAATCCTCTCCCTGGTCCCTGACTAATTGCCGACAAGCACAAGTCCATGGAGGCGGGCCAACGAGTTTTCACAACTTAAATTGCCTAATTTGTGAGGCTTACAAAATAATTACACCTTTGTGCGCTACGCCGTATTTTATTTGTTTTACGCTTTTTATGATTTACTCGGGCGCCTCGCTGGCTGTGGGCGTGTTGTGGCGCTTAAGTAATTTGCGCTTAGTTGCCCTGACAGCGAATCGTTTTAAGTGGTTTTTTCGTGTCTTATACGCATTGGGTTAGTCCAACAAGCTTACAATTTCCGTGTCCATACAGATATACCCGTTGTCAGCCTGGAGCTGGGCACAAACTCACTGAATGCAACGCTGCGAGAGGGAGTCGATGTGTTCTTCGAGTGCAACATCAAGTCGAATCCGTGGATCTACAAAGTCAGCTGGCGACATAATGTGAGTATTTAGAATATGATTAAGGTGAATATAAAAAAAATGGTATAAAAGCAATAAGGATTGGCTGGAGACTCGATTAGTTATTATTACATTAATAATAATAATAAATTATTTTAAAAAAATAAATAAATTATGCAATTAAAAATTTTATGTAAATAAATAAAATATATAGATGAAAATAAACATAAATAAATATAAATAAATAAATATAAATAAAAAATAAATAAATGAATAGATACAAACAAATTTTATGTAAGTAAAAATAAATAAAAAAAATAAATAAAATAAATAAATAAATAATTGATAAAAAAAAAAAAAAAAAAAAAAAAAAAAAAAAAAAATTGAATAATAATGAACAAATTAATTTTAAAAAATATATAATATATAAAAATTAAAAATTTGTATAAATAAATAATTGAAAATTAATAATAAAATAAATGCAAAAAAAAAATTGAATAATAATAAAAAACTAAATTTAAAAAAAACAAAACCATTATACCCATTTCATACCATACCCATTTCAAACCATTCCCATTTTCAATGGGTTCAGGGTATAAAAATTATAATATATAAAAATTGAAAATTAATAATGAAATAAATACAAGCAATATAAAAAATAAAAAATTAATGAATAATAGAAATCAACAAATTTATAACTATAAATTAATTAAAAATAAAAAAAAGTCAGAATAAATAATTGAATTATAATAAAGAAGTAAATTCAAATAATTAAAAAATATATATCTAATTTAAAAATACTAAAAGAGAATTAGCATTAAATATAAGTTAAAGTACCCAAAAATTAGTCACATATAAAATTTTTTAGTTTTTCCAGGCTTCATTGCTTTAAGAAAAGCATCATAAAAAATATTTAAAGAAATTATTTAATAGAAATAAATAATAGCTAGTTGCAGCTGTAGAGAGCATCTGTATTATAACCAATTAGCTTTTAGCTTTAAATAAAGCATTCAAGAGTAAACTCTTAAAGCGTTTACACGTGTTCAGCTTTGCATAAAATATTCTATGTAATTACAGGAATACATATACGCATGTAGCTAGATATACCATCAATATGGCTAATTCAATAGAACGTCAATATTAATGTTTTGGCTTGGCTAACCGTTTGGCCCGGGGCCTGGCTTCAACATATATGCAGCAGCGTAGCGAAAAATTGAAGTCGTTTATTGTACGTTATTATTTTCATTATTCACTATACATAAATTACCTTGAGGCAACACAACAAATCGAAAAACGGCGCCCACACTCTAGCGTCACATAATTGTTGCATATTTTAGGGCGCCGATCGAAAAAATCTACACATGAGCATACGCCTGGCATATAGGAATTTATACAATTTATTATTGAATTATTTAGCTGTAGAAGCACTTAACAATTTATGCAGCCAGCGCTGTAAATTATGCAGCCACGCCCACCTAGCTCGCCCTCTTGCCGCGAGCCAACTATGCCAGGCAACATGAAAGTGTTATTAGCCTCAAATTAAATTTATTTCAATGCGCCGCTATCGCCAAATTGAATTTAACCCAATAAATTGTAAGCGAAAATCATTATTTTTTTCAATTTTATTTCTCGTCTCAGGGCGCCATACTGGAGAATAATCCCGCCGAGGGCATCGTCGTGGCCAATCAGAGTCTCGTGCTGCAGAATGCGAGCCGCGCCAGAACCGGCATCTACACCTGCGTTGGCAGCAATCGTGAGGGCGATGGCGAGAGCAATCCCGTTCAGCTGGACATACGCTGTGAGTAGACTTGGGAAATGTATATCTCTCGATATATATAGATAAATTTAATTAGTTAAATGCATGTAACTACATTGATGGGATTTGTAAACAAATGCTGACAGAGACAACATGGCATCTGCAGCCAATTAACATGCAACATGTTGCAGACAGACAGACAGAGGCTCACACACACTGAGCATAGAAAATATGCCAATAAAAGTAATTGCCAAGAAAAGCATAGGCAGCATACGATTGCCAAATAAATATTAAATAACACGATCGAAATTGATTAAATTTGAGAATTTTCAATGCCTGCTGCTTGCAATGTAAATGAAAAGAAATCAGAGACGGGCAGCGGAGGGCAGAGCATGAGTGCTGCATTGATATTATGGTTTGCAAGACTTTTGAAAAAGTTGCCAGTCTCCATCGACTGTCGGCAGTCGATTCTAGTTTGCCAGCTGCCAATTGTCAGTTTCAGTTTCAGCTGCCGCACAGCAAATTGAGCAGAACGTTGCAAACGAGCGCCTTTTGTTGCAAACGAGTGTTGCTCGTAGCCATTGGAACACACAAATTGAACTCAAGTTTCGCAATGTTTTGCTTTAATTATGCAAATGCCTTTGCCAATTTGCACAGACACGTACTGAATGCTGTTTCGAATACCCTTCCCACTCCACTCCATTCCACTACAACTTTGCAACTCCTTTTGCTTTCCAGTTGCGCCCGTTTGCCGTGCCGGACAGCGCACCACATACAGTTCCGGACGCCACGAGACCGTTAAAGTTGCATGCGAAATCGATGCGAATCCCGCGGAGGCAACATACGTATGGAAATTCAATGCAACGCAAGGCGAGACAGCTGATATACCCGCATCGCTGGTGGCCGTCGACCGTGGCCGCAGTGTGGCCCACTATACGCCCATGGTGGAGAACGTAAGTATGCCCACACTGCATGCTCGCACTCAGGGGTCACATAAATCACTGCATGGCCTGCTCAACTCCTCCGCTGGGCGGCACATAATTTTCCAAACGAATTGCGGTTTTGAATTTTCAATTAAGGCCGAAAAGGTGTGTCGCCAGCGCCGCATTGCATGCATAAATTAAGCCAACGAAATACCATTCCATTGTCACTCATGCCACGCTCCACACACTCACACACACTCCTCACACACGCATACTGACTGTCGACTCTTTTATTTGGCATTCACAGGACTATGGAACGCTTCTGTGCTGGGCCAGCAACGAAATTGGCGATCAAAGCGAGCCCTGCGTGTACACAATAGCGCCAGCAGGTGAGTAACAGGAAAGCAGCCAACTGACGTGCCCGGGCCACCTGTGTGGCGCGTCCACGTGTTTGTCCCGTTGGTCTCATTTCCGCACAGCGAATTGCCACCGCGTGCGCTTACGAAACTTTAGATTTTAGGGTAACTCAGATTATGTAACTAACTTTGGAATACGATTTTTATTTAACAGTTTCGAGTGTTACGAGAATGAAAAAGATTTGCTTTATTTTTTTTTTTTTATTATTATTTTCTGCCATTTATTTATACAATTCCATGAAATAAAGATTTATAAAATAATAGAAAAAAATTAAATGCAAAATTCTGAAAATTTAAATGAATAGAAAAGTTACAGAAAACAGTTTTCATAAAAAAAAATATTTAAAAAATTAAAATAATTAGAATACAAAAATATAATGCCTTACAAATATACTGAATAAAAATGCTAAATTACTGAACTTATAGCTAGCATAAATTGAAGCCTTCAAGCCAACTATATATTTATAAATCGTGGTTTACATTTCTTCAGAAAATTAGAATCAGGTGTATACAATTCTAGGAAATAAAGATTTATAAAAAAAATAGAAAAAAATTAAATGCAAAATTCCCAAAAATTAAATGAATAGAAAACTAACAGAAAACAGTTTTCATAAAAAAAAAATATATTTAAAAAATTAAAATAATTGGAAAAAAAAAAATTTAATGCCTTGCAAATATATTGAATAAAAATTCTAAATTATTGAACTTATAGCTAGCATAAATTGAAGCCTTCAAGTTAAATGTCTATTTATAAATCGAGCTTTATATTTCTTCAGAAAATTAGAATCATTTGTATACAATTCTATGAAATAAAGATTTATAAAAAAATAGAAAATTCAATTCAAAATTCCCAAAAATTAAATGAATAGAAAACTAACAGAAAACAGTTTTCATAAAAAAAAAAAAAATATATTTAAAAAATTAAAATAATTACAATAAAATAAATTAATACCTTGCAAATATATTGAATAAAAATTCTAAATTACTGAACTTATAGCTAACATAAATTGAAGCCTTCAACTCAAATGTCTATTTATAAATCGAGGTTTATATTTCTTCAGAAAATTAGAATCAGGTGTATATACAATCCTCTATACAGCATACCTTAAATACTTGTGAGTCAGCTTTCCTTCTCACTCCTTTTATTGCCATAATTACATTTGTGAGTTCAAAGTTTCACTTGAATAGATTTCTAATATCATTTACCTGGAATGGCAGAGCATTTGAAGGTTCATAGCTCTTCCGACTGCAACTGCTTGTCGCTGTCTGTGTTTTTGTTTATGCTTAGCTTGGGTCGCAGGTGTCCCACTGTGCTGATTTGTTGATGACTTTGGCGCAGCTTGGCGGCTGCTGGTACACGTTGGCTCATTCTAAAGTCAGAATTTATGTAGTCTAGTGTAGTGGCAGTTGGCAGTTGGTAGTTGACAGTTGCAGTAGCGTCAATCACGTCACACGTATAACTTTGGCAATTTGATGGCTCAGTGCTAAGCTAAAGAGAATAACAATACGAATAAATAAAAATAAATTGTCTGCTCGAACAGGCGAACCGGATCCATTGTTGAACTGCACGCTGCTCAATCAGACATCGTCCGGCTTTCAAATCGAATGCCTTGAGGGCTTCGATGGTGGCCTGCCGCAGGACTTTATCATGGAGGTTTACATGAACGGAACGACGCGTTATCCAAAAATTTACAAATCAAAGTGAGTAGAGACTGAGAGAGAGAGAGTGAGAGAGAGAGGAGAGTGGAGCGAGTCTGAATCACACGCCTTGTGACTTTTGCATTACACAACACGAGTCAACGAGGCATGTGAAACGCATAGACACCGGACGCAATCTGTTGCCTTGCACTGCACTGTTCATTTATCGTATCTCGTTCTGCCTTTTTTTTGTGGTTGCTGCCTGGGACATTCAAATATCGATTTGACGCGCATTACAGGAAGCCGTACTTTGAGGTGAGCGGCCTGCAGCCCGGCATGGGCTACAATGTCTTTCTCATAGCGCACAACAGCAAGGGACGCAGCAATGCGACTATATTGCAGGTCTACACGCTGAAGGATCCTGAGAAGCAAACGGGTGAGTCTGGGCAATGTGGCCAAAGAGGCACAAATCGGGTTGGGTGCGTTGGAAGTGGGTTTTGGCAAAGGGAACGAGGGTGCGCAAGGGTGGTAGGTGATGGGGTTTGCAATTTCATGCATGTCCTGATATGTCCTGGTCGGCAAGCGTTGCCTACAAATTAATTGCGGATGCTACAGTTACAGTTACAGTTACAGTTGCAGTCACTGCTGACACTCACTCACTGTGAGCCTGACGGTTTGATTTGTCTTTTAATTTGCTTTAAGTTCTTTGCTTTCTCTAACTTTTCTTTCTTACACTCTGGTTGCATGCTTTCAGTTCAAATAACATTTACCAGATCCTATCAAGCTTTCAAGCCACCAACAGCAGCCACAACAGCTTTAACAGCAACATCAAAGCCAACAACCAGCGATTGCATATGCGACGAGGATGAGTTTATGGGCGTGGGCAAAGGGGCGTACGATGAAGGTAGTGGCTACTTTGAGCTTAAGATCTTCATTTAATACTATTCAACACGCTTCAAGCACAATTTCACACAGCTCACACACACGCACACAAACACAAGTATATATGTATATCTTTTAAATTTTTGCTTGATTACTTTTTATTATTTTAATAGCTAAATATTAGCTCTTTGCTTTGACACTTTTCTGTTATTAAAAAATAATAATTATTATTATTTTATTATGAAAAAAAAATTGCATATAAATGATATGTATATTTTATTTTATTTTTTAATTTTATATTTTTGCGTTTTTATAAAATTTATTTTAAGTGTCTCTAATTTTTTAATATTTTTGTTTAATTTTATATATTTTATATTATTCACTAGTTTATTTTTATCTTTTTATTTCACATTTTTTTCTGATAAAAAAAATATTTTATTTTGAATTTTTTTTATTCTAAATTTTTTGCGTTTTTAAATATTTATTTTAAGTGATTTAAATATTAAAATTTTTATGTTTAATTCAATTTTTTATATTTTGTATTCTATTGTTTAATCAATGAAATTGTTTTTTTCTTTCACACATTTTCCTGTTAAAAAAAAAAACAATTATTTTATTATGGAAAAATTCCTATTTTTTTTACTTTATTATTATTATAATTTTTTTTATATTTTGTTGAGTTTTTATATAATTTATTTTATATGTTTCTAATTTTTAAATATTTCTGTTTAATTTAATATTAAATATTTTTATTCTCTTGTTTATTTTAGTTTTTTATTTGTCTAGATTTTTTTTAACATTTAATTTGATTTTCGTTGTTTTGTTGTTTATCAATTTGATTTCAATAAATTGCATTATTTTATTTTCTTTTTCGTATTGTTTGAGTTTTTTTCAATTTGATGTCTTACTTTGCATACGATTTGAATAAGTTTCTCTTGAAATGTGACTAACGAAGTTCGCACGATAAATCCGGACGCATTTTTGAACAACTGTTTCAGACTTTGGGTTTTTGGGCTTTGGCTACTAAAAATGCTCGACATGCCGCCGCCGGCTGAGACAAAAATTAGCAACCTTAACACTGAGCGGCTTACAACGGACCACACACGTTCTGGACACACACACACACACACACATAGATATACACACGTACAGAAGCCACCAACACACATGCAGCTCATTAAAGCGGCACTAAATTCCAAGCACGTGCAACAGGAACTGGGACCGACAACGAAAACAACAACAATGAGGACGGATCCAGAGACCGAGACTGAGACCGAGACCAGGCATTGGGGCGGGGTGGCGGCTGGCGGTTGGCGGCTGGCGGGTCCGACAACGGAACGTAGTTAGCAGCTCATAAAACAATGCAAAGAAGAGAACAGCCGGAACAAACGGGGGTAGAAGAGTGAGAGGAACTGAGAGGGATAACAAAAAATATGCGAGAATAAAGACAGGCAGAAAAATATGCAATGCATTCTCGTAAAATTATTGTAGCACGCGCTTATCCTGCGAATTTTCTCTTTTCCATTCTTTTTTCTCCCACCTCTCTCTCTCTTTCTCTGTCTTACTCTCTCTGTTACTCTTCCAAATCCGGGCCAACTTCTGTCCATATCACGCAGACCAATCGCTGGCCAACGGACCCCTCATCGAGGACATCCGGCCATTCCTTGGCATACTGGCTGGCATTGTGGGCAGTTTATTTCTGGTGGCACTCATCATCGTGGTCGTGGTGCGGGTGCGCGGCTCGTCGGGACGCGATCGCAATAATTACTCACATCCGGGCAACGGCAACAGCAGCACAGCCAATGGCAACGGCAACCTCGGCATTCTCGGCAGCAACAACAATGGCAGCCTGGGCATCGGCACACTGGCGCACAATGGTGGCCAATCAGTGCAGGATATGCATCGCATCGGCCGGGAGACGTGCCATGTGACGAGCAGCCTGGACAGCATTGATAAGAATCCGGACATAATACCACAAGGTGGGCACATCCTCTATCATCATCTCAGTTTCCTGCAGCTCCTTCAGTCCTTCACAACTGTGGCTCTCATTCTCTCTCGTTCTCTCTGGCCTTTTTTTGCAGATGGACACGATGTGGACGACGAGTGGACAACAAAGGGGCACAATCGTGCCTATGCCACGGCAGCACTGGCCGAGCAGAACGCCGTGATTACCTCCACCACCTACGATCACATTATGCCCACGTATGCCGTGGTCGATAAAAAGTCTGGCCCGCCCACAGCCCATGGCCAGTATATACAATATAATACGCTTATACCCGTTAGCAAAATGGGCGCTTATGCCAATCAACAGCAACAGCAGCAGCAGCAGCAACACCAACTCCAACAGCAGCAGCAGCAGCAGCAGCAGCAACAACAGAAGGTGAGTTATGCCCGGCTGAGCCCTAATCCGCACTTAGCCGACAGTCAAACATTTAACCTTTTACAATATGGCCGCACTGGCAGCCATCTTAATTTATGGCCAGGGTGGCCGGGGCCAGGGCCAGGGCCAGCTGTTGGCCACAGATGAATCCACCTGGCCAAGCGAACTATGCGAACAAGTCTCCCCTCAAGCACCCTCAAGCTACTGCTGCTACCATTCTTACTTTTCGCATATTTCGGGTTAAGTGGTTTTTATGGCCAGCAAGCAGTTCATTATTTAAGCCGCAATTGATGGGCGCTTTGTTGTTGCCAGACAAACGGATCAGCAGACAGAGCTTCGCAGACAACAAATAGTTGCTGAATAGCCATCAATAAATTCAAAATTGAAATACTCTCTTTCTCTCGTCGTCTCTTTTAAGCACTACAAATATTTTAGAACAAAGTGAATTTGCATATAAGAGTGCTTATTCTGCTGTCAATCTGACAGAATTTTATTAAAAAAAAAGAATTATATGAGAAAACAGGTTATAAAAATATCGATAAAGTCTGAGTTTGTTTTGAATATGAGCTATGAGAAAACATTTAAGAAATTATAATACAAAAATATAAATATATATTACAAAATAAACTAATGAAGATGTTCTTAATACAAATATATAATTTTTAAAAAATGATATACTTATGTTAACTATATTTTAAAATTTCAAATAAAAAAATATATATTAAAAATATAAACAGATATCTAAAACTGCTGAGAAGGTTCTTAATATGAAATAAACAAATAAAAAAATAAATAAGTACATATTACAAATCCGTAACATTAGTTGTTACCAAGAAAAAATAAAATAAAATAATAGTAATAAAAAAATAAAAAATATTAAAAAAATAAATAAAGTTTGATTTTAACATATCTAAATTATAAGCAATAAAAAGAATAGAATTCAAAAAATATATTCAAAAAAATACAAATTTTTCCTCTTTAAAATCAAGCTACATATTCCATTCAAAATTTTTAATTTTCTTTGTGTTAATATAATTTTAATATAATTAACATGCTCAACACTACCCACTTCTGACTCTAACTTAAAATAAATGAATGCATTATAGTCTGCATTCCGAAGTTTCTTAATTAATTGCAAGCTATACAAAAAAATATATATATACAATATATATATATAAAAAATAAATAATTTTTCGCTTTAAAAACAAGCAAAATATTCCATTCTAAATACTTAATTTGCTCAGTCAGCTAGGTAGCTGGGCAAACTGAAATTCTTTATAGAAATTCCTTAATGTAAATTAAATTAATTATATCAGCGCGCCTTGACCCTATCGTTACCTTGTTATAGGCAACCAAACACTAAAAATAATCGCACATAATTTAAAAAGCGACAAACGAAATTTCTACTAAATCTTTGGCGCCAGCTATGCAATTTCATGGGCAACACCTACTACAACACACACAAATATATACATATATATATGTTTTATCGTTTGGCTAGAATGCAAGCAAAAATCCGCCCCAAACACTCGGCAGACAAAATCGGTGAAGGTCGCGTAGATAAATAGAAAACAACAAGCAGGGGCGTGGCAGCAGCAGCAGCAGCAGCAGCAGCAGCAGCAGCAGCCGCAGCAGCCGCAGTTGCTGCAGCAAAACCAACATAATTTGAAAATCATTTAAGTAGAAATTCCTCCCTGTGTGTGGGTGGGTGTGTGCCAGCCACGCCCACTGGCAGCAACAAGGACATGCCCGGCGAGAAACAGCCTCAGCAGCAGCAGCAGCAGCAGCAGCAGCAGCAGCAGCAGCTGTAGCAATATAAATTTCCCATTTGCGAATTTAATAAAAATAAGTTGCAGGCGGACAAGCGTCCAGACGAGCAAAAGCAGCGCTAAGGAGCAAAGCTGCCAAAGGATGCGCGCACTTTCTGTCTAACTGTGTGTGTGTGTGTGTGTATTTGTGTATGTGTTGTTGTTGCCTGCAAACTCAAAATGCAATAAACGGCAAGTGTGCGCTCTGTGCTCTGCTCGTGGCTGCAGCTGCTAACTGAAAGTGGCTGCTGGATGGCTGGTTGGCATGAAGGGCAGAGCAGAGCCCAGACACATTACAAACAGGCGTTTCATGTGAGCATTTGGCAGTGGGCGTGGCTGGCTATGCCCTGCACAACAGCAAGACATAAAACCCAAAGCGAAAGCTACACAAAAATTGTTGAGGTGCGAAAAGCAGAGCTCAGAAATTATTTTTCCAAGTCTTAAGACAGATTTCTCTTGTACAAATGTAATTAGTGAAACAACGCGTCAGTCAGCCTTAGCTTGTTGATTTGTAGAGAATTGAGAAATAGAAGCTGCTGTCGATATACAAAATTTATAGAAAATAACTTAAATAATGTTTATAAGCATTTTTTTTTAATTTTTACAAATTATTTGTTTTTATTGCTTAAGCTAACTTTAATTGATTCTTTTGATATTCACGCAAAATTAATAAAAAAAAAATGGACTGCTTTAAGCTTTGACTCCAATCATTTACGTAGGATAAAAGGCTTTTGTTTATTTAATTTAATTAGATTACTTTTTAATTTAAAGGCCGCGGCCGTGCCGTTAATGTAGCTAAATAACTTAATTTGTTGACAATTCTTAAAAAGGCAAACAAAATCAAGGAAGAGAAGTTATAAGTAGAAGCGCAGTAGAATATTAAATGTACATTAAATACATATATTAATAAATGCGGGAAACAGCTTTAAAGAGAAAATAATTATATTAAGAATCAGAGCATAATTATGGGCTTTTGTGTCCAATAATAAATCAGTTTTAATCAGTGAAATACCTAAGCTAATAATAATTAAATAAACATGATTATAACCATTATAACCAGCAACTGATATGAAACAATGAAATATATAAATATGAAATAATAATATTAATCAATATATATTTTATTTTATTTTTATAAAGTTTTTTATTTTCAAGTTGACTAGCTTTGCAAATATTTTTAATATTTTTATATATATTTTATTTTATTAAATAAATAAAAATATAAAAATATACTACTAAACAAACTCTCTAACTCATTTCATACCTGCAATATTCTCATAGATTCACAAAAAATATATATAAATAAAAAAAATTATACTTAAAAAATTATACATAAATATATCAAATTATTAAATTAATAAATAAAAAATATATACAAAAAATAGATAATTAATTAAAAATACACTAATAAATAAATAGAAAAATAAATAAAAAATAAAGATAAAATAAATAAATATATAAATAAATAAATCAAGAAATAAATAAATAAATGAATGAATACATAAATAAATAAATAAATAGATTAATAAATAAATCAAGAAATAAAAAAATAAATGAATGAATACATAAATAAATAAATAAATAAATAGATAGATAAATAAATAAAGAAATAAAAAAATAAATAAACAAATAAATAAATAAATAAAGAAATTTAATACCTGGGCTATATTCTCATAGATTGACAAAATAAAAATATGTATAAAATGTCAACTGAATAAAAATAAATAAATAAATAAATATATTTAAATAAATAAATAAATAAATTTGTATACCTGTACAATATTCTCACAGCTAAGCTTCAAATAAGTATGAGATTCTAAAATTCTATCAAAATGCATCGAACAGCTCTGGCTGTTGTGTAAGCCTTAAGAGCAGTCACTTGATTAAGTGCATTAATATAGCATTTTAATGAAATTACGCTTTCAGCAGTTCACGAACCTCTGGGGCTTTACGCTCTATGCTTAAATAGAGCTCAGGACCTTGCTTAGCCTCGGTCTGGCAAAACTTCACACTCGACAATTATGCAACTGCCGGGCACATTGAAAGTGATTGACTCAACATATTGAAACTTTCCACTCACCCACTCACTCACTCTCTCTTCCCCTCTCTCTCTCCTTCTCTTTCGCAGACTGAGCTCAGCTATAGCGAGCTGGCTGGTGCCCCACTGGTGGGCAATGCCGTTGGCGTTGGCGGCGTCCAACGCTTGACGCCCTATTGCAGCGCCACCTTGGGACGTCCGAGGCAGACGGACCTGAAGCGAGCCGAGCCGAACATCTACTCGCAGGTAAATGTTATGATGGATGATGAAATTTTGGCGGACTTGCAGGCGGCCACGGCGTCGGGCAGCAGCTACGTGGCTGGCGCTGTGGTCGATAATGTGGGCGGCACTGGCGGGCTCTATATGCAGGGCTATGCGACGCGTGTCTAGTGTTTGCTCTAGTTCGTAGTGCTCTTTAGTTGAATGCATTGTTAATTTAATTTTATTTTTCCGTTTGTTGTGTTTTGATTTATGCTTTAATAAATTTGAAAATGTTTTCTTTCAGTTTTTTTCTCTTTTGCTGTTGTTATTGCATTTACGTGATGTGTGGCGCTTTATTTATGGCTGGCTCAGCTTGCCACACATAACTCATTACAAGCTGCCACTAGATTTTTAATTACTTCTCGAGAACTTGAGCCAAAATCAATTACAGCCATCTCCCGCACACACAGCTGGCAAATCAATAAACTGACAGCTGGCACCGAAAACTGTGCAATGCAATGCAGACAAATATTTGTCTTCAATTGACAGAGGGGAAAAAAAAAAGAGAAAAATGAGCATACGCAGTGCTGGCAGCCAGCAATAGAAAGTACAGAAGACAATTTGATGCAGCTGCAATATGATTTGATAAGTGATAAGTGTGTGTGTGAGAGAAACTGAATCAAGCACGGCTGCTGCAGCTCGCACTGCATGTGCCATTGCCATGCAACAAGGCGAGCGCAGGCTAACAAATGCAGTTAAGGCACATTGAATACACTCTAAAGCGCTCGACATAATATGATTGAGTAGAATCTAAAAATGATATGAAAACAATTAGATCAGAATGAGAGTTTGCTTCACATTAGTTGGAAAACACTTTCAAAGCGCAAATCGAGTGTTGAGGTCAGTGTGCAAGAGTCTTTTCACCTGGACTTCAGATCGAGCCAGATACAGGCTGCTGCTGCTGCTGCTGCTGCTTTGTCTAGCGGCTGGCTTTGATTTCAACAATTATTGTAATGACTTGAGTTATGTGCATGTTCTGTGTGCTCTGCTGGCATTTGTAGTGGTGAATGAATGTTTTTGGTCTGCTCTTAAAATGCACTTAAGCGGCTGCAGTTTCTCTCTCTCTCTATCTCTGTGTCGGTATGGGAACATTTTCAAACAACTTTTATGGGAAACAAAACAACAACGGTCAACTACAGTGAATGGCAGCAGCAAGGGAGCAGTCGAGGCCAAACCATTCACCTAATGACATTGTATGGCTTTATTGTCATTTATCGAAAAGTTGTACAGAGCACACACAACTCTCTCTCTCACTCGCTCTCACCCTCTCGCTCTCGCTCTCTCAGCCAGCAGGCAAAATGTTTTTCCGTTGATTTTAGTTCTTTGTTTTATTTTCATGGCAATTATTTTAATTCGATTATATATGTATGTACTTTGTACAGCTTCAACAACAGCTTTTGCAGTAGCTCTTCCTTTTCTCATGGCCGTTGTTGTTATTTGTTTTAAAAGTTTTCCAACTGCGAGTTTTACAATGGGTGTTTTCGGTCCATTGGGGCTTCAACTAGTTGGCAGAGTGTTGACAAAAACAAATAATTTAATCAGCTTTGACTTCATATTGAACCAAAGCAATATTTATGGCATCCCAATTGCATTTGAATTCTTTAGTTGTGTGATTTTATGCACAAATGCAATTAGAATAGAACAAACTTTTCCCAAGCAGAGCAAATTGCTGCAGTTCCAGTCTAATGTTATTTCAAATCTTATTTATGAAATATATTTTTATTGGCTTAAACTATTTAAAAGCCAATTTCTATGACTTGCTTTGCTGCGCAGCAATTGGCCTTTAAATTGTTTGCAATAAAATATTGCTCTGCTTCAAGCTGAACAACGAAGCTTTAGCTGTATTTTATTGTATTTTATCTGCATAAAAAAAAAGAGAAAGAACGATGCAGATTATATCAATTTAAGGCAATTTCTTTTTTGCTGCCGCAAGCTTTGCTGCGTCCATGATCTATGCCAAGCAATTGGAATTTATTTTCCGCTAAAATTAGTTTCATTAGAAGCACGTCGAGTGCATAAATTTTGACCACACTATAGTACACGCGCACTAACACAGTCGCACGTGAATAAGCGTTAATATGCCACGCACAAACATTTGCCCAACCAACACTCACAGTAACACACGCAACTTCGCCCTGCTAGTGGGCGTGGCACGCGCTTTGGCTAAATAAACGCCAAGCGCTAGCATTATTAACTAGAAACAACAATAACAAATACCAACATCAACATCAACAACAATCACAATAACAAAACATGAGAGCCAAATGCTTGCACATGCGGCGCCTCTGCCTCTGCCCTCAGCCTCCTGCTCAGCCAGCGCTAAGAGGCAACCACACCTAGGTACATAAAGCAGCGCCAGACTCTCGTATACCTATGCATATAAATAGGCATAAGACACGCATACACACATGTATTAATTTGAGTGTGTGTAAATTAGCAAAATAGCCAACGAGGGTTGCTCCAATAAGTTTTGGGAACTAATTATGTAAGTTTTGGGAAGTAAATGCAAGTAGTAAATATATTATTGAAAAAAACTTTATTTAAATAAATCTTTCAGTTAAATAATATATATATATATATATATATAATTTTGAAAATAAAATTGTTTGATTAAAAATAAAATATAATATAAAAATAAAATATATATAATTTTGATTTGATTACTAAATATAAATAATAAAAATATTATTGGATTTTATTATAAGTTAAATAATATAAAAATAAATAATATAATTTTGAAAATAAAATAATTTGATTAAAAGTTTAATATATATTCACAACAAGAATTTTGTTTAATGCTTTTTTGATTTGATTACTAAATATAAATAATGAAATTATTATTGGATTTTATTATAAGTTAAATAATATAAAAATAAATAATTTAATTTTGAAAATAAAATTATTTGATTAAAAGTTTAAGTTTCGTTTAATGATTTTTATAATAAAATTTGCAAAATGAATAAAATATGCAAAATAATGAAATTAACTAAACATTTAATTGTAATAAATTAATTTGTTATCTTATGTATATTTTTCTTATAATTTTTAAACATTTAAAAAAAATTTATATTATCTTATATTTATTCTTAAAATGAAATAAATAATTACAATTGAAATTAATCCATATTCTTAATAGTACTTAAATTAATTATTTATTTATTTATTGTTACTAAGAATTAATTTTAAATAACAATTTTCGTTTAAGCCAGAGCAACTGAGGCCTTATAATTATATAATTATTTTCAGATAAATATAAAATAAATAAATTACTTGTATTAATGTTATTCTCATTTATAATTATAAATAAATGTAAAATAAATAAATTCATTTTAAAAATTGTATAATTTTTTAAAAATATTTATATATTTATTTAAATGTTTTAAATATTTTTAAATGTTTATATTTATATATTCATTTAAATGTATTAAATATTTTTAAATAAAAATAAATAAATAAAATTTTTAAATTGTTTATTTGATAGTTTTATATTCTTAACATAATTTATCTCAATTTATTTATTTAAATTTTGTTCAATGTAAATGACATATCAATATTAAATTTTTTATTTTTCCCCTTCCATTTATAAAAATTAAAAAGTATTTGTTAAATAAATTTTGGTTGTAAACATTTTTAGTTTTTCTTCTGCTTCAGATGTTTTAAATATTTGTTATATTATAATGCAGTGCTCATCCATCTAACTTGTGACATAGAACAGCGTAGCTCGCAGAAAGCAGCTGCGCTATAACAAAAACAAAAACCAAAAGCAAATACAAAACCACGAGCTCGCGCTGAAATTGTTGCATATAAATCATTAAATTTTTATCGTTCTCTCTCTCTCCCACTCCCTCTCTCTCTCTCTCTTTCTGTTGTTTGTTGTCTTTTCTGTATGGTCTTTCACACGCACACATATAGATCGATCTAGCACATCACCCCATGTACTCAACGAGTCCCATGTTTGGAACGAACAGCACCATCACCGGTGTCACCATGTCGCATCCATCACAATTGGCCACCTTCTCGCCCACGCCGCCGCCGCCCATATTTGCTCACAGCGTGGTAGCCACTGGAGATGGGCTGCTGCAGCCGGTGACGTGCATGGGACTGGTGGCCACATCCTCAACAGGCGCGCCCGGCAATGGGCCTGTCGTTCAGCAGCAGCAGGCAGCGGCAAACGGCGCTGGCGGAAACGGAAGCATCGTCGGCGTCGGCGTTGGCGTTGGCGTCGGCGTCGGAGTCGGCGTCGGCATGAGCCTTTATGGCAGCGATGTGGTAAGTGTCTGTTTGATGTACTTCTAGTCCCGGCTGGGCAGCTACTGGGCAGCTACAGCGACTTCTGGCTGCTTGTTGATAGCAGCCAGTTGAGGAAGTCGCTTAATGTCCAAAACGTTGAAAGCATCAATATGCAAAGTGAGTTTTTCTCCAATGAGGTTGGCGTAGCAGGGTTGGGATGTTGGGGGTCGTCGGTCGACGGAGTGGTGGTTGGAGGTGGTAAACATTTATCTTGGGTACACCCGGTCGCCATGCCCCGAAAATCTTTTGTTCCCTTTCATAAATTGAAGCCACTGGGGCAGAAAATGGATTTTTGCGGTTGGTCTGATAACTGCTCAAGGGATTGCTAAGTAATATGCCACAACCCCCCCCCACACACCACCCAGCCCAGCCGACCTGGGTGTAGAACTCAAGAAGATAAACAAAACAGCCACGAGATGAACAGCCAACCAAATGGGTTGTTTGTTAATTAGGCTACTTGAACATGAATTTACTTATGCTCTTTTAAGTTCATATTTCGATATACGGCTTTGCCTGCTTTACTTTGTTTTATTTATTTTTTATTACTTTAACTTTTTATCAAACTGAAGTTTTCTGTGTTGCTAGAGTCAAGATAGAATTAAATATGGAAAATGTATAGTTATATTTCAGTTTAATATATATAAAGTCAGTATAGAAATCATCAAATGATGATGTACAAAGTTTAGTTCAGAATGCTTTGAAATGGAATTTTACTTAAAATTTTTATTCTATTAAAAGTCGAAAGGAAAAAGTTATTATATAAAAAAAAATAGTTTGAAATCCTGTATATATTCATTTTTTACTATTTTTTGTTTTGTTTATTTTTATAATATTTTTATAATAATAAACAATTATAAATTAAAATTTGATTATTTGTAATTAAACTTTATTCTTAATGTTATATGTAATTTAAATATTTTACAATTTATATAATAAGAATATTTTATATTTTTAAATAAATATTTAAATATAAAATATAAACAATACATATATCATTGGAAAAAAATTAATTTGTATATAAATAAATATATTTTTAAATAATTTAAAAATTTGTTTCTTGATAAAATATGATTAAATTTAATTTTTATATAGTTTATTTTTTATTCTTGATCTAATATAATAAAATATCATTTTAATACATTTTATATATTCTTGATATAATCTAATTAAATATAATTTTTTTATATACTAATATAATTTTTATATTGTTTATTTTTTATTCTTGTTTATATCAATATAATTAAATTATAATTTAATTTATATGAATTTATATGAATTTCTAATAAAAATTAGTTTATCTTGCCATTTCTATCAGTCGATACTCTGAAGACTTGAACTCTGAAGACATGTAATTTCACTTATAATTGTTACTCTCTTAAAAATTGGAAAGATTTTCCTTGTTTAACAAATTGTTATAGAAATAAATTTAATTAAATTAAACGTAGCAAATGTCTCACTTGATAACATTTATCAGCTCGCATAAAAATCTCTAATAAGATTGATTCGTAAAATCTGTTTTTGTTTTTAAAGTTTTGCTATATCTAACAACTTTTCACTAAGCTTGGCTTGGCTAAACTTACGCTGTATTTGTTAAATATATAATACTGCTTAAGCATGAACTCGTGCAGTTTTGCTTTAAGAAAAAGCCCCAGTTGGTCGTTCATTCTCGTTCGTATTGCTCCCATATGATTGGAAGGTGACTTTATTTTAAAAACTTAAAAACAAGTTTAACCATTCAAATAAAAAGAGTTTTCTTTTTTCGCCTGCCAAGTTTCAGCTTGACAGCATGAAGCTTTTTAACTCGTTTTCCCTTTTTTCTTTGCTTTTTTTATGAACCACTTGATCCCTGACTGCTTAAATTTGAAGCCCGAATTCAACGGCAAAAGTTCAAAGCGGTAAATGACCTCAGAGTGTGCATAAAACTGACAGCCGCAGTAAAAGTAGTGCAAAAAGAGAATGATGTGCTATCTCTCTCAGTCTCATACACTCTCTCTCTCACACTCTCTTTGTCACTCTTATTGTCTATGTCATTTGCTCTATAAATATGCCATTATATGTACACTTGGCGACGCGCATTGCGTTCGTCCTGGCGAGTGCTGCAGGCGCAGGCATAGCCGCCATTGCATTGTCCTGGCTCTCTCTCTCTCTCTCTCTTTCTCTCGCTCAGCAGTCGTTCTGTTTCACGCCAAAGGACACTGCGGTGTGGCAACTTTTGACTCTAATGATTGCAATTATTATGGCCCGCAAAAAAAAAGAGAGAGAACGGACCAACAACAGCAACGGAATTTACAATGTACATTTTTTTCCATTCCTTTAGCGCTGAGTGAGTTGTTGTTTTCTATGTGTGTGTGTGAGAGTCCCGAGAGTTTGTGAAAAATGCAAGGCAAAAGGCAGCGAAGCGCTCAAAAGCCAACCGAAAACACAGCACCAAATCCAGTACGGCAACGGGGGGACATGGGCTTGGACTAGACTGGATCTGTGCTGTGCTCTGAATGTAACTGTTGCGGTGTTGCCTGGGGAGCTGGCGACCAGCAAATGGTTAGATTTAGCGCGGCGGTACACTGAACGAAACCAAATAACACGCATACCCATGCCCAGTTAGCCAAGCGAGCCACGGCCACGGCTATGCCGAGCACTTTACTGGCAGCCAGGCGGGCGGGCGAGCGGGAAATGTGAATTCGTAATAGCTACGGGTACTCAAATAATGCGCGCCTCGTTAATTTTAAAACATGGCTCTTAACGTGTTTTTGGCCGTGGCTCGATTCATTTTATTTATTTTTATTATTTTTATTTTTTCCTTTTTTATTGCTTTCCACTTGCCTTTGACGCAATGATAATCTATGGATTAGTCATTGCACAAACATAATAATAAATAGACTCGTATAATCTATGCAATGATGATTTGCTCGCTATTATTTACTCATGATTAAGTCGAAATGGAAAATGTTTATGGCTTATACTTAATAACACTTTCATTCTCCATTTACGCTCTGCCTTAGGCCAAGCCGCAGCACTTGAAGACCGTGCCGGAGGAGCTGCATCATCAGTTGAACGGCGACGAGATGCTCATTAGCCAGGATCGCAATCATGGAACGGGCACACGATTTTGACGCTGAGTGACGATAGCCGAGCAGCAGCAGCAGCAGCAGATGATGATCTAAGCCAACAACAAATCAAATCAAATCGAATAAATTGACGAAATGCAGCAGTGTCTGGAAGGGAAGTTAGTAAATGAAAATTGACTATAAGTTATGTGATGTGCGCTGGAAGAATCGATACAGAAGACGAAATTCCAACTGCCAGCAAAGCATTTAGCGTGGAGGTTGGCATTGAATTGGCAGCACTGCACGAATGGGCAGCACTTTTTAAATGCATCAAGTAGAGCAGACGACAAGAAATGCGCCAAATAATGTAAAATAACAAGAATTATAACAATAAATATGCATGTAAAATGTTAAGAACTAAAAAAGAAAAGAAAGAAAAACTAAGCTCAAAGAGAAAGAAGAAAAATTAAAAAATAAAAATAAATAAAATGAATAAAAATCCATTAGATTTAAGCGCCCGTGTAAAAATCAAATGCTAAAACATAGAGCTCGAAATAAATATATATAAAATCTATATTAAAATCAACCTAGCTGTACGATGTGAACACTGAATTGTTAATATATTTTTAAACAACAGCTTTAAGCGCCAAAAAAAAACAAAAAAAAAAGAAAATAAGTAAAAAAATCTAGACAACTTTTAGCTAAAGTTAAACGAATTCATGATTGTTGTTAATTTATGTTGACGAGTAAGCGTAAAGCTAAGCATTAATAAAAACCAAATAAGAATTAATAAAATTTAGCTTGTTCTTAAGACATAAATACAATTTATTACACACTCACACACAGACATACACACACACACGTATATAAATCAAATTCATCTAGTTTTAAGGCCCATTTAGCATAGCAGCAAATGTAATTAATGACAATTTGTTTACATACTCGTCAAACGTCAGAGAGGAGCAGGAGGAGGAGGAGCAGGAGGCGGCATAAAGAATTTAAAAGCAAGCTACATTTAAGTGAACTTAATAATAAATGGTTAACTTAACAGAAATTAATTCAATTTAGCAACGCAACGTTTGCATTTTATACGTAAAAGGAAAGTAAGAAAAAAAGAAGAGAAAAAAAACATAAGTAAACCAATCTTGGTAACATTCAACACTTCAAAACAAAACTCAACTCTAACTCATAAATAAATAAAATTAAAAATAAAAAATCTAACAATAACTGCGAAATAACTAATTAATTAACATACTTTAAACGTAAGCAACTGCATGTAAAATATTTAACTGATGAACGTGTATTTAGAATTAAGTTTAACATTTATAAAATAAAAAAAAATAGTTAATAAATTAAATTTAATAAAATGTATTTAAAAACCAAAAAAACATTAAGCGAAACTTCATTTTTGCAACTTGTGCATTGGGGGGATCATTGACCAGCTGCAGTTTCGGTGGGCGTGGCGGGCAGCATCATTTGATGTAGGCAAACATTTTCGCAACGATGGGCGTGGCAACGACACAGCGTCGCTCATTGGGTCTGCGTCGTGTGCCTTGTAGCAAATGCCAAATATTGACAGGGCGCGTGTACAAACACACGGAAACGGAAGTCAAGCCGGGCGCGACACGACCACAACAGCCAGCAACGACAACAATGAGAACAAGTACAACAGGCAACATCAATGGCTACGGCTACGGCAACAACGTTGTCGATACATCGTTCAAAAATTGTCAGCCATGTAAATTTTGTATGCGAAAGCACTTAACACCATTTTCGCTTAAGCAGTGCAAACAGACAGAAACTCAACTAAACAGTGCGACATAATGATAGTGGGCCCGGCTCTCAGGCATGGTAAGCTGCAGGTGATAGTCCCTTGGCCTATCCACTCCCACCTTTTGAGCCTGTGCCAGATCATAGACAGTCATTTATGACTGGGCCTACATGGAAAGCAAATTATGCAAATTTTGACCGCAACGTCGATGACTTGTAAATTTTGACGGCGCAGCAGGGCTGAAGTCTGTGTAGATGTGAAGATATGGCAAAAGGTAAGCAAAGCACACACACACACACACACATGAGGAAAGAGATTGGATAGATGCAAATATTTGGCGCTCTGTGAGCACCTGTACTCTTACGGCTCAAGGAGCAGCAGGTAGCGGCATCAAATTAATTTTGCCCACATGTCAAAAGGCAAAGCCACAGCAACAGCAAGGATATGCCATCAGCGGCAGCACCACCCAACCCCTTGGGCAGGAGCCCAAACACGAGCAAAGTAGATTCTAACACGCCAAATGGAAATCAATTAATCAAAATTCGCTACATAAATTATAAATTAAAATGCTGTTTATGCTCCTGCTGCTTCTGTGCGCTCTTGTTGTCGTTGTTGTTGCTGTTGTTGTTGTTGCTTTAATTGTTGTCTGGCAGCCGCCCCAAGGGTCATCAATCAAGCGGCAATTAAACAAGCGAAAAGTTGAATAGAACTTTTTTTTCTTATCTGTATAATATAGCAAGCAGAGCTGAATATATGTATAAATAAATAAAAATGGTAAAATAAAAACATTTGAATTGTTTTTTAAATGCAAAATGAATTGCCTAACGAATTTTATTTCGATTTTATGACCTAGCCACAGTCACACATAAAGTGGAAATGGAATGCAGATGCATATAAATATTCATATATATATATGTATATATAAACTGGACTAAAGCTGATAAAACTGATTGGACAATAAATTTTTTAGCCTTTGCAATTTATCTGTAATGAAAGTGCAAAAAGTTAGTATCAAGAAATTCACATATTCTTGGATAAATGCATAGAAATAAATTCATTCATTTGTTTAAAAAAATAAACAAAATTGTATTTAAAAGAAATATTATCAATAAACATTATTAGCATACAATATATGTATATAAATTGCAATATTTACATAAGAAAAATAAATATATATATAAATATTAATATATTTAAATATTATGAAAAAATGTTCTTAAATCTTATTTCTTTTATTTATATACTTTATTTTTATTTTTTTTTTCAATATATTTCTTATATCTTATTTCTTTTATTTATATACTTTATTTATTTATTTATTTTTTTTTTCAAGACGGCAATTGCTTTTCTGATTTAATAAAAGACATATGAAAATAAAATTTTATAATATTTTTTATAATGTTATTAATAAAAAAAAAATTATAATCAATTTACATTAATATTTTGATTATTCATAAAAAACCGATTAAAAGTCCCTAGACACACACACACACACCTCTCCGCTTATGGCACTCACAAGCACACATTCAGGCATCTTATAATAAAATGAGGAAATATCCAGTGCGCACTCAATTTTTAATATTTACTGGTTACATTTTACGAGCAAGACTGTTGAGAATAAAATGCAGTCCTGCACCGCTGAGTGACGAACCCACTCAGAAGAGATGAGTGCGATACTCTCCGAAGACATAACTTTTGCCCGTGTTGCACTTGCGCTGGCTGAAGTGCATTTAGGACTTTAACGACAGCCATTCGAAGCAGTCCAACTTGATTTTTATTAGTCGAATTTGTCTGTCTAGTGCGCGCTCTCTCTCTCACACACACACACACTCTCTCTCTCCCCATCTCTTTTGCGCTGCATCTAACGATGATAAATGGCAAACAGAGTTCGTTTACAATTTGTAATTGGTTCAGGCGCTAGCATTGGGAAAGTTTTCATGTATTTATGCAACATTTGCTTTTAATTGATTGTTAAAAATGACAAACGACTTTCGGTTCTGTTGCGCGCACTTCGTGTGATTTATGCGCCGTTCGAGCTAATAAAACGGCTTCAAAGTGTGCGGAAATTAAATAAACGCCATGCAATTAAGTTTTTTTACGGATTTTTTTTATTATTATTTTTTTGGCACTTGCACACTTAAGCCGGCATTAATGCGACTCCGCGGCATTCTTCTCTGTCTGACCATAGATCGCCCTTTCCGTCTCTGTCGCTGTCCATTCCTGTCTGTCAGCCATTTTGTTCAGCGCAGTGCAGACGCCTGATTTATAAGCCGACACTTGCAACGTCGTGCGACCGACCAGTGCGCGCTGACCACTGAAATTTTCTTACCACTGATTTATTTACATTTAAGCAATTTCATCGCCGCTGCCATTGGGACACAAAGACAGCGGGTCCACCCGGAAATGCACAGCATTGCAACCGGAAATTGGCAAGCAGTTGGGCAAAAGGGCGCAACGCCCTCTCTCTCTCTGCCCCCTCTCTGCCAACGCCTCTGCCACTGTCTCCGACTCGCTTCTGTTGGCAGCAGAGAAGATTAATGCCTTCGCTTTTATTGTTCGGCCAGTTTGGTCACTCGCTGGCCGTTTTGTACAATTTATTGTAAATAAAAATGACACAACCACGAGACAAACAAACGAAAAAGAAACACACACACCCAAAACAATAAGAAATGGAGTATCCATAGTGCTCAACACTTAAGCATTGAGAAATGAAGTAGAAAAAGCTCTCTTGATTAAAAAGCGCCTCGGCTTATTATATACATAACTACTAAACGTTGTATTTTCTGCAAATTTTACCTGATGCCAAAATTAAAATTCAAGTAATTTATTTTATTTCCAAAGTCTACGAAGAATCTGCAGTTCATGAGAAATTTAGTTTCTGTTGACTAGTTGCGAGAATCAACAATTATCTAGATCTATCTAATTATTTACATATTTTATAATTTTTACTCAAATTAGATTTATTCATACAGATTTATATTAACATTTTATTTTATATTAACAATTATAAACATACATAAATACATGTACAATATATAATTGCATTTACATATACATATGTAATTACATGTATATGTAATCGAGCAAAATCGAATTGAAGAAGTGAGAGTGCGAGTAGATGAGTTGCTTGCGCACAGAGCCACACAATGCCTATGCAAATGTGTGTGTGAATGCCCGTAGTGATACTATATTTTTCATGCGCATCAACGATTTAATACCCTTCTTACAAATAATCAAGTAAACGCACATGAACATCGCAAACGTTTGCAAAAGTTCGGCATACTCTTCATTCAGTAAGGAAGTAACGGGATCTGTTGCATGCAAAGAGAGAGGGAGCATAATTTAGAGAGACAGCCAAAGAGAGGAACGCATGTAGAGATCCGTTCATTTCGTTTAAGCGCTCAAACTGCGATTAGTATTTTAAAGAGAATGCATGCATAAATTTGAGTTACTCGACGCCTCTATGCTTCGCCACTCATTTAACTGAAGACAGTAATGCATACAAACTCACTCAATATATTGTATGCCTCTCGCTCATTTATTCGGTTTCATATCGAATGGACTCTTTTGGCATATGTTGTGAGTGCTCTCTATTATACATATGTATGGATGTAAGTAGGTGTATTCTGTATTCTTGCTCTGTTATAAAACTCCGAAGGCCGGCATGTGAGATAAAAAGAAGCATGCAGTGAAAATTGTTTCTTTTCGCTTATTATTCCATGCTGCTTTCGTTCTTAAAGAGCATTGACTTGATCATATTAAGAATATACTGAAAATGCTCTCTTAACAGTCATCATTTAATGCTTTATTCTCTCTCTTATTATTCCATGCTTCGTTTGCTCTCCCATGCTCGCTCCTAGTTCGATAATGGCATTAACGTAAATAAAACTAAAATTCTCATTTTCTTTTCTTAATATGCTGCCCATTATTCTCTGTTTAATTAAAGCTAACTCTAATATCCAGTCCAATTGCTTCCGACATATATTTTGTAACTTTAATGCTAGTAAATATTAGAAAAAAAAACCATCTTGCTCTAGCCAAATTATTGATTCGCCTGGCAGGCAAAAACCCATTTGAATGCCTGACATTGGTTCGCACCGCAAAACTAAATTGGCAGACAAATAAACACTGGCAGGCAACCACAAGGCAACAAATAATGTGCAGCAAATCTACGCAAATTTCAGGCAAACAAATCCGCTTAATACGACTGCGAACACACACGCACAGCCGATTTGGCAGCAGGAGCCAGGAAGCAGGAGACCGGAAGCGGGGGCATACATTTAGGCGACGACACCTTTGTGACACACGCAGCAGCAGCAGCAGCGACGGCAGCAGCGGCAGCGAACAACATTTGAAGGTTAAATAAATTGCCAAGCGACATTGCCAGGAGGCAAACATATGCCTAGCCCCGGCAGCCATAAATATTTGGGATACCGAACCGGCAAACGAAAAAAAAAGAGAAAGGAAAAAAGGAAAAGGGTTAAATAAGGACGAGCACGCATATGCAGGGACAGTAGCAGGAGGCAGGGGCAGAAGGCAGGGGCAGGGCACATTTACATAGAAAGTACCTGGCGGTGCACATTTCCTGTCTCTTAGCTCTCCGGCACCGCTTTCCGGTTAATATGGCGGCGTCAAAACAACATTAAACATGGACCGAGTCCGTACGCATGCCGCCAGCCGGAAGAGAATATAACACGCACTGCGTATACGTAATACGCATAAAATTTGAAAAGCGACGCAGAGTATTACTACGGCGTACGGGCCGGCCGTACGGGCGTACGTTTGTCCCGTTTCGGGCCACTGTTCATATGCCCCACAGTTGGCAAATTATTTTTTTAGTACTTTATTCAATGCGCATTAGGCGCGCACTCAGCTCGGCTTCGGATTTGGGTTCGGCGGACGGGGTCTCTGCTTACGCGCGGATTTAAATCGTAAATAAATCGTAAAAGTGCGACTGACTGTGAATGAGGTAGCTTTAGGGCTCCCATATCCCCACAGCAGCAGCAGCAGCAGCAGCAGCAGCAGCTGAGATTGCCTGGGCACACAAAAAACTAACTAATGTGCGCCTTTTAATTTATGTTGAGTTTTTTACGGGCACAGAGTTCACAGAGTTTTCGGGTGCGATGATTAGCTTCCCAAAGTGTTGGCAATTTATAAAAAAAAGGGATGCGTCGAACGCACGTGTGCCTCGATACGAGCAACGTGTCCACAGAATAAAATATATATATATACGAAATGGCCGGAAAGATATTTAAGTGCATCAGAAAAAATTTGAGGCTGTTTAGTTTTTATGTGCTCAAGATTAACTGCGCAAACTGATAGATGTCGGTATTTGAAATAAAGGTGGCTCCTTTTCAAGGATGTGCTGAAAAAAGGATGATAATTAACATTTAATTTAAGCAAAGACTCGTGATGCTCAAGCTGTGTGTTCAAGCATGAGCATTGAATTAAGCTCCCATTGCCAAGATCAAAAGGATTGTGTAAAGGAAATAAAAGAAAATATATATAAGGAAATATATAAAATATAAGGAATATAAGGCAAACATTAATAAGGATATTTAATGATTAATGCATTAATATATATCATATATAATGATACATTAATATATATATATAATATAAGGGTATAAGGAATTCATTGCAGTTTCTTTTATAATAATTTCAAAAAGACAGATCACTCTTCGAAGCCTAAGACAGTTCAGCGTAGATCGCTGTAGCCTGCTCAGCATATGTATATAAAGTGCAGCATCGAGCGCCGTCTCTTGCCCAACCCAATGATCGAGCTGCTCTGCGTACATCACAACATTGCTTCGATACTTTGAGAGTTCAGCTGAGTACCTGAAATTAATTGCAGCTCATCTTAGATCACTAACGCTCACTCATCTGAATACAGCATCGACTGTGGCCCTCCCAAATGGAAGGTTAATAAAGTAAAGTTGAGAGTATCGAATCTCTTAAGAATTTTACAACTTGGACTGCTGGCAATAACTTGCTCTATGGCTTACAAATCGGCAAAAAAATTCAACTCTTCATTCATCTCTTCTCATCCACACATAATGTAAATAATTTAAATTAAATTTTATAAAAATAAAATGCAAACATATAGAGAGATGCGCAGCATATATACTCATTACTCAACTTATTTAACTGACTTGAGTTAAAAGTATATTTTATTAAAATTCAATTTTCTCATTTACTTTTCAATTTTTGCAATGCATAAAAATATGAAAATATGACAAGTATATATTAATGAAAGTAATGAAAGAGTACTCGCGTAGTGATTAACTGCTTCTCGAACTAAATTAGTAATTATTGTTGATACTATTTATATTGCAGTGTGTCATTTAAAATGTAAATTGGTTTACACCGTGTGTGTGTGTCTTGGCCATTTATAAAAACGCCACTGACGGCTGACCGCACAGTCAGTCAGTCAATTGGCTAATTTCATGCATAAAATTCATTTGGCATTTTCGTTATTTTCATTATTTTGATTGAATGTTTATAATGGACCACTGAAGCGACGCCTGCCGCAGCCACTCACTGACTGATTATATTGTAAATAAATACAAATTACATTTATTCAAATTCCACTTTTTTCTCAATTATTTTGCAGTTTGTTTTTTTTGTTATGGAAATAGGCATAACTCGAAAGTACTTCATAGATAATTAACAAATAGCGCATCATTTTCGCATTATATAGTTTATAACAATAACTGACAGATCGCATGGAGTTGAGCTGCTTGCGACTGAGTACACAAATCAAATAATTGCATCTCCATTTATATGCTAATTATTTTTATTCATGTTTAATTAGATTTTATTAAATGCAATTTTAGCTATTTGTTTTTTGTTGTTTTTTTTTTTTCAGTTTTACAATTATGTTAATGCTGTGCTAAATTTACGCAATTCAATTTACGCAGCCCAAGTGGAGAACTAACTGGTTTTTGTTATACAAAAGAAAGGTATTTTATCTATTACAATTTTGACATTTTTAAATTAGTTTACTAAAATTGAATAATACAAATAAAATGATAAAATAATAAAGATAATAGATAATAATAAATATAAAAAATAAATTTATTTTAGATAATGAATAGTCATAAATAAATGTTAAGCTTTATTTTTATTATAATTTCAATTTTGCTCTGGCTACCGCTCTCGTTTATGAAGGGAGCCGTAGCCGAGCCATAGTCGAACGAATTTTAAGAGATCTGCTCTGCTCTCTTAGTTTGTTGTGTTCAAATCTGTAGCGGTAGCAATAGCACAAAACGAAATTAACGACTAAGCTTCGACAGAGCGATAGCCGTAAAATGAGAGCGGTAGCCAGAGCATAGTCATATTTGCATTGCTCTTGCTGCTACGGAGTAGTTTTTGCAAACACTGATATCAATCATCTTATGTCTATGTATTATGAATTAGCTCTCTAAGCATCAGTTTTTTAATACTAATATTATTATTGATTTTTTTTTGTATTTGTTCATTAACGTTTTAAATTTCTATTATGTATGTATGTATATTATGTATGAAGTATTACATGTCTCCATTATTGTAAATAGATGTATTCATATTTCCTGTAATAATATCAATCATCTTTATTTATTTACTTTACTTTTGGAAATAATTGCTTGGAAATAAGTTTATAAGTGACACTATTTTATTATTATTATTTTCTATATTTTTATTTATTTTTGTAATCAGTTCCCAAATAATTTGGTGTTATTTTTTATATTATTGTTTATTTATTTTAATATTTTAATACTAATATTATCTATATTTTTATTTTTATTTTTATAACAGTTCCTATGTAATTTATTTTTATATTTTAATACTAATATTATCTATATATATATTTTTTTAACAGTTCCTAAATAATTTGTTATTATTTTTATATTTATTTATTATTATAGTTATTTATTTATTTTAATATTTTAATACTATTATTATCTATTTTTTTATTTTTTATTTTTTAACAGTTCCAAAATAATTTATTTGTATTATTATTATTTATTATTATTAATAATAATTATTATTTATTATTATTAATATTTATTTTATTATTTTTTTATATTTTTTTATTTATAATTATCTATATTTTTATTTTATTTTTTAAAATCAGTTCCCAAATAATTTATTTTTATTATGTTTATTATTCTATTATTATTATTATTATTTATTTTTATTTTTTATTAATTCCCAAAAAATTTCAATATTTAAAAAAATAAATGGTGTTAAAATATACTTAACAAAACAAAAGAATTTTATTCAAATTTTTTCACTGCTGACAGATAACGAAAATGGTTTCGCATATTGATAACAAAATTGATGTTTTAGCACTTACACTTTACACTTATTAACTAATTAAAATTGAACATAATACTGCAAACGATAAAAAAAATATATATATAAATAAATATTATTAAAATGTAAAAAAATATTGTAAATTTTCTTGTAATATGCTGAAAATAAAAAACATAAAACTTGTCAGATTAAAAAAAAAATCACGAAAAAAAATTACATATGTACAATACTGCTTATTGTTCATTAAAGTCAAATGTGCATTAGACTTTTTTACGTAAAGAACTTCAAATTCTCTTGTGAATAAAACTGGAAAATAGTATTCCTATATTGGAGTTTAGGTGAAGAAATTTATTTTATTTTTACCACAATTTTTATATGTAAATATAAATTAACAATAACAATATTCAAAGTTATTAATAATTAATAATTAATTATTAATAATCAATATTAGTTTGTAAATATTAGCATAAATAGCCACAATAATATTAAATACAATTTAAAATCTACGATTAGCATTAGACTAACTATGTTAAGCCATTAGCAAATTTCTTGCAAGTTCTTCAGAATCGTATGCTCTATGTTTATTTGTAGGCATTGCACAGCTTCTGCAAACTGCACTCGACTGAAGTCATTTGAATGAATGCCCAACAGAAAAAAAGAGAAAGAAAAGCTTTTAGAAATTGGAATTTGGACTCAGTCGAAAAACCAATTCCCATATACATATTTACCGGCCAAGCTCAGCTCCAGCTTAGTTTGATTTCACTTCCATTTTTCCGCCTTTGCCTGACAGACAATTCGAGTGTTAATTCAAATTGTACTAAAGCCAGTGCAATTTAGTGAAATTAAAGTAACCGCAGGATTCGGCAGCTGAGTTGGCTGATTACAGCTTGTTGACGTTGTCTTAAGTCTATAATTAGCCGAAAACGAAAATGTTTTTGCAATTATGAAATTTGCATAAAACACTTGAATGTTGGCGTTCAACGACTTTCATTGCCAACTCGTTGAAAGCAAAGTTTTACGTACGTACAGCTCCACGCTCCGTATACGTAGACGTATACGTATACGTAACGAGGCAAATTACAAAGCTCGAACACTGCTGCTGGGCGTACCGATTATATGGTAAAAGTTTTTGACGGCCAGCAGCACTAATTGGTTTTTGATTTCGCCTTTGGACATGGCCTCAAATTTGCTCCAAATGGCTGTTGGTTAGCACTAGTTATTGTTAGCCACACTTTCAAGCCACACACACAGAGAGAGAGAGAGAGAGAGAGAGAGGGGAGCATTTTGAAAAAGTTGAAACTTAACAAAATTAACCCTTAACTGCATTGCATGGCTCTTAAAGTATGCGAGCGTTAAGTTTGTGACTTGCTTTGTAAAGTTGACTACGCTAATATGTCACTTTGTCGTGGCAAAAGTTAACTTTGCCAGCCCAGCCAACAGCCACGCCCACTGCCAATGCCTGCACTCTCTCGTGTGCCTGCACTTAACTGAGTTTTCATACCCAGCACTGAAAATGTCTAACGAAATGGGGTACACGCCATGGGATAGATCGAATGAAAGGCTTAGACACGTGAAAGAAAGATTATGACTAGAGCTAAAGCTTCAACTTTAATTATATATATGTATATATATATGTATATGGTGATTATTATTTAGTTCTCTGTCTAAATATGTTCAAGCTTCTTGGTATCAAAAGGTATTTTCAATTAAATTTTTTTATTTTCAATTTTAAAAATATAAAAAAATTATATCATACTTACTATTAATTTGTTTAATAAAAATTTGGTCAAATATTATATATTAATTTTCATAATAAAAACTGAAAATAAAATTTATGATTTGATTTTTATATACAAATTAATGTATAATAATTATTTTTGCTATTTATTTTATTTATTTTTTTTTTATGATTTTTATATACAAATTAATGTATAATAATTATTGTTGTTATTTATATTATAAATCAATTTTAATAATTCGTATATTTTTATATATAAATAAATTAATAAATAATAATACATTTTTTTATATAAAAGTTTCTTTTTTTTTTTTTTAATTTTCCACACTCTTCCTGGGTTTTTTTCCTGGCTTAAAGTCTGGATGAGCGAGCTAACTGACTTGATAGTTAATTATCTCTGATAATATATGTTTATATATTCGCTATGTGTGCTGGGTAGCTGCTGGTCGAGCTGTTTAGCTGATTTGCCTCAAGTTATTTGGCTTGCGCCTGCTGCATGCATGTATAAGCATGTGTGAAACCAAAAACCAAGCCAACAACGTCACACAGACAGCACAGCAGGAATGAAGCTAGACCAGAGTTGAGGGCAGATAGTATGAGGATAGTCAGAGACACTCACCTGGTTGCGGTTGTTGGCCCGATGCTCAAAGCGGTTGGGACTCTTACCTGGCGCTAGGTGCTGAAGCTGAAGCTCGTGTTGGTGCACGTTTTGGCATTAAATTTGCACTAACACAAATTGTCGCTTACTCGTATATAGAGCTAAAAACTGAATGTGAGTGTGAGTGTGCGTGTGTGTGTTGACTATCTTAAAAGCCATCGCACAAAGACAACATATAAATTGAATTGTTGGCAAGCGAAACGACACGAAATGAAATGAAATTTTAAGAAAATGTCGCTGATTTGAAGTTAGTGGCAGGGCGAGGCTGGCAGAGTGGAGAAAATACGAGATCTTACACATGTTACACACACACACACAAAGAAATAGAGGGCGAGAGAGAGTGGGAGAGAGAGAGAGCGACATATGCATAGCATATATTAAATACAGATGGTAAACATAATTACAGTCGAGTATAAGGTGTCAAAAGGAATTTGCGGTTACTTTAATTATTCCACACACACAGCGCACACATTGAAATTTGAATTAACAGCAACAGCAGCAATGACAATTTAACACTACTAAAAACATTCATATTTCAAATGTGTGTGTGTGTGTGTGTGTGTGTGTGTGTGGCCAGCAAATACAATTTCAATTTGAGATTTACTCAAATTGAAAGTTTAATCTGATTGCGAAGGGCGCATCAAACTGCCTCTTATCGATGAATATGAAATATTAAAATAAAGTAATTAAGATTTAACTAATTGCATAGCATTTCTTACTGATGCACAAGTCAACTAACACCTGCATAAGTACCCAAACTTTATTTGTGCATTAGTGCGAGTTAAATTAATTAAGTAAAATTTCGTTAGATCAGCCTTAATGTTAATTACTTATGACTACGCAAAATTAACTCAATATACATACATATACATATGTTTCAGAAATATATGCGATACAAGAGTACAAAGAAGTAAACAGAATGAATTAAATTTAAAATATTTAATATTTTCATTTTATTTATACATATGTACATATATGTATTTAAATATATTTATATGAAAGTTTGGCTCAGCAAGAGTGATATCATATTCCTATTAAATATTTTGGCTGATTTTTGTAGTTATTAATAATCATTAACTGCTCAACAACTAACTGCTTACTACTAATTGGAATACTTTTTTAGAATCCAAATAAAAGCTGATCGGTACTTTTTGCCAGCGATGGAAAATGCTATGCTACAACGGAGTATTTTTTGTTGCTCTCGCTATTGCTCTGATTTCGAAAGGCTACGTAGCATAGCAGAGAGCACAAAAACAAAACGAATGCTCTGTTCCATAGCATAGAATAACGGAGCACAGAGCAATAGCAAGAGCAAAAAATTTGCGATCCGCTATTTGTAGTTGTAGCAATAGCACAAGCATTGAAAGCGAGATGAGAGCAGAGCAAACGAAAAAAAAAAATATGTGCTACTGCTACGGAGCATTTGCATTGTTTTTGTCTTTTCTGTTGCTCTCGTAGTTGCTCTCGTAGTTGCTCTCGTAGTTGCTCTCGTAGTTGCTCTCGTAGTTGCTCTCGTAGTTGCTCTCATAGTTGCTCCCATAGCAGCTCTGTGTTTTGCCTGACAATTCATTACGGTTAGACTTAAACGAAAGCAATGATTGCAAGCTGTAGAACATTTTATTAGTGGTTAATTTTTAGGCAATTGTTCCATACTGTTAATGTCAGATTGCATTAACAGGAGCTGCTCCTCCCTCACTATGACATGCTATGCTATTGACAGTGTTATGTTCTGTTAATAGCATAACTGCCACTCCAGTTCTCCTACTGGTTCGCAATCGGCGATTAGGATATTCTTCCTTCATTCTTGTCTTTCGACGCTACACAAGAAAATAATAATACAAATGTCTCTCCAATAAAGCTTGTTGATCTTATAAAAAATATATTTCTCTTGCCCGAAAGATGGCAAACTGTATTAGAGCAAAATGGAGAATACATAATTTCATAAAATAATAAAAAAGGAAATTACTTAGTGAACAACCTCATATGTTTGGGCTTGAAAAATAATTTTAATAAAAAATTTAAATATATTTAACAAATAAAAAATATATATATTTATAGTTATACTCTCTCCACTGCTAGATATTAGTATAGAATAACTCCAAATTGCAGATCAGCAGAGTATTTAGTATATAGATAGATTCTGATGAAGCAAGCAAAAAAGGAACTGAAAGAAATCTAACCTAAATGAAACTGTACTAAATTAAAACACTTTTATTTCATCGAGTAACTTAACCAAGTTTCTGAATAATTTAAAAGACTTTGAGCTCATAACTTAAAAGTGTTTTACACACTTTATAAATCTCATTTTTTGCATGCGCCTTTTGGGTACGCAACATTTTTTTTTCAACTGTTTCTTGACTGCTCAGATTCATATGTTGCAGAGCAGACTTCAAATAAAAATGTATATATATATAGTATATATATTGTAAAAATTTGTTAATGCAAATACACACACACACACACACTTTCACGCGCACTAACACTAATACAATTCTGGCACCTTTTTGATTATAATTTACGAGTAAATGTTGTTGTAGTGAAATTTGTAAACTTTTACCTTGGCAGAGGAGACGGCAGCAGCCGCACAACTTCTTCATATTGCAAACACATTTGCCATGCGCTCGACTGCCGAAAGGTGTGTGTAGGTGTATGTGTGTGTGTGTGGCAAAAGTAACTTTTAAAAGGCAAGCAAAAATTTGCTGCTGCTGCTGCTGCTGCTGCTGCTGTTCGCTTTGTGGGGTAGCACCAAAAAAGTTTTGCTACATTTTATTAGAATTTAAAATACATGCAGACGCTATAAATTTTATGAGCTGATGCGACAAGCGAAAGTTGCAGAAACTTGCTGTGCATTACTGTCGCTGCCGCTGCTGCTGCTGCTGCCGCTGCTGCTGCCCTTAATGCGCCGACTGCTGCATAATTTATGCTCATTAAGCGCAAATGCAATGCTGACCCACATAGGCAATTGACTGCACTTACACGGCCCGACAAAGTAGCCAGCAGCCGAGTCGAACTCAGCAACCGAATCAGCCAGCCAAACGACCAGCAATGCGTCCTGCTCCAGCTCCTGCTGCAAACGGATTCACGCTGGAATAAATGCCTTTTACTGTTTTGGTATGCAAACTTTTTCGCACTCAAATTGCAGCAGCAGCAGCCAGAAACAAAACACAAAAAAGAAAAGAGTAGAGAACTGAAGAGAGGCAAACACTGTAACTTTCACACATTCTGCGAACAGGAGGAGGCTGGACTTGGAGGCAGCCTTGTTGGTGGCTCCAACTGCCTGGTTGCACATTTGAATGCCTCAAATTGTTTGCTGTTTTGTTGCCTGGGCCATTGTTTGAAGCCCAGCGCGACAGCGATGAGAGCCAGAAGAAACCTTCGCCTTACTCTCTTTCCCCCTTGCTCTCCCTTTGTTATTTTGTCACAGTCACAGGAAGAGACGCTGCCTCGACTTTCTCCTCTGGCGCTGTTGCCGAATGAATTGCAATGAAATTTTGAGGCAACGTTTCTGCTTCTTACCATTCTCCATGCATACATATATATATATGCTTTTTTTTTTGTTGCTATTGCATTCTGCATTTCTGCCAGAGACTATAACGATGGCAACGAGTTGGGAGTGGAATTGAAACTGGGATTGCCTTCGGTTAGGGCATTTGTTGCTTGGCTCTGTGACTGGCTGACTGGCTGCTTGGCTGGCAACGGCAACGCCTGCCAGGCAGTCGTCAGTCACAACTTTTGTCGTGGTTTGGCGCACGGCCAAAGCGAATAGTTTGAATGCCCTGTGGCCAAAAAGTTTGACAAGACTTGATAAGCTGACAGTCAACAGCTGCAAAGTGATTAAGCAAATGGCCATCAATGCGCTGCTTAGACTACAAGCATGTAGTCTAGATATAGATATGGCTTTAAGTGGTGCCCGCTATAGTCAAACAGTTTGCAGAGTATCATATAGTTGAGCAGCTGCATGCTGATGCACTTTTCTTCCGAAATGCCCGGAAGTTTGGTGTTAGAAATCGAGACAAACCGACGACAGACGCTCTAACTGCCGGCTGCGCCTGCTGGCGGAGGAGGAGGAGGAGGAGGAGGAGGATTGCGCTGCTCGGTCCAAGCGCTGCTTGGAATTCATTACAGTCGACGGCTCGCATATGCGTGCAACTGGCACTTTGGTGTACTCAGCCCCTGCTAATTTTTCACAGTCTCTGATTGAGCCACCCACGGCCTTTTGGAGTTCGTTTTGACCCGTTTTCTTGTGTTTGCTTTTATTTTGGCTCGCTCGGTAAGTTATTAACATGACTTTATTAACACTCAATTTGCGGTCGCTGCTCGTTTCGGGGCACACTTGCATTTTATTTGCACACAAAACATTGCGCGAGGCATAAAAAAAGCAATAAACAGGCGAAGAACAGCATCGAAGTGCTGCGCCAATTGGCGAGCCGGGCTGCGGGGCGCTGGGACCAAAACAAAAACAAGCAACTATTTTAAATACGCAAGCAACTAAAAAAGAATGCTGCACAATGTTAAAAATTATAGACACGCCGAACATTTGTTTAAACAAGAACCCGAACCCGCACCCGAACCCGAGCCACAGCACTCTGGCCACACTCCGACTGCACGGAGTGCACTGCGGGCTGCCCACGTTGCGGTTGCAGCTGCTTCGCCAGCAGCGCCAACACGCTGCAGCAGGCACCCTTCGCGCCCTTGCTCACATCCCTGTTCAGGTTCATGTCCAGCTGCTGCCCCATTGGCTGCAGGTTATTGCCGTTGTTTTTTGTTGTTGTTTTCTTTTTTCCTTTTCTGCTGCAGGTAAAGCCACAGTTTTGCGCTATTTGGCAGCTCCAACTGTGTGTAGTCCATAACCACACTGTGACACCAAATAGTTGACACAACAGGCCACTGAAAAGTGAAAAATCAGTTTGAAAACACATAAAAATATATATATTTTTTAAATTCGAATTGAAAGGGTTTTTTTATTGCTTTGTTTTGTTTATTTTGTAGTAAATTATTTTTAGAATGTTTGCAGCTTAGAAATTGACAAAGTGGAAGACGAACAGTTAACAGTTTTTTTTTTAAATAGTATTTAAATAATGTTATTATTTGAATAAGGTATTTCAACAGTTAATTAAAATTATTATTCTTTTATTTATTGTCGAAATGTTGATGTAGCAAGAAGAAAAGGAACGAGTTGTGAGCAAGATGGTAATCCCAGCCAGATATAGTCAAAGAGACAAATTAAAGAAGTAAAACTTACAATTAGACAGCGCAGCAGTGTATAAGCGCACAAATCAAATGAGAAAATGAATTTTAGAGAGATTTTTATAAGAGCGAACTTTACCTGCTGCGCTGAATTACATTTCCAATACATATGAACTACACCTCTTAATACCACGAGAGCATAGGTTCATAGGTTCATAGGTTCCGATTCCTGCTACATACAGATGGTTTTACATACTGTAAATAGAGAGAACCGAAACAATGATCTTCATAATCATGTTACGACAATTATCGTAATGCCACGACCCTCAAGACCTGCTGGAACGTGTCTTGATCAGTTACTCTCATTACTCATATTTTCTTAACCCCAAGGTATCTTTTTCTAGTTATATTGCTATATGGCTAAGAAAGTTTTGCTTTATTTTGTTTATTTATTCATTTATTTATTGTTGAGCAGTAGAACCAAGCGCCGCTTGCGAACCAGTGTAAGAGAACTGGAGCGGCAGTAACACTGTTAAAAGACTCTGTTACTCAATCGTGCGGCAGTAATGCTATTAACAGCACATAATACTGTTAATAACATAGCATGGCGATATGCGACAGTAACAGATTCTGTTAATGGTATTTTAACATTAACAGTTGTAATATTGACTTCATTCACTAACCATTCATTTCAGTTAATTAATTTTTAAAATTAAATATTATTCATATTAAATATAGTTAATTAAATTTACGAAAGCTCCTTCTACAATAATACTGTGTAATTTTAAACCTTGCATATCTTTCGTAAACATTTATCTACAATTTAATTTGATTAACAGAAGAGTTACTCTAAGCTACAATTAACTAATTCAAATTATTTAAGCAAACCATAACTGCATACAAATCGGCACACAAGTTAATTAAAATGCTTACATAATTACTAATATTATTCATTTCATTTTGCTACTATAATTTAGTAAAGGACTACATAAATTAAAAATGCAAAAAGAAACTTGTTGGCCTGCTCAAATATGAAGTTTAATGAAATTCAAACGAAGCAATTCTAAGCAGCTTCACAGATTTACTGCCATCCGTTTTTTTGCTGTGCCCAAACAGAGCCTGGCAACGTTTTGCTTTGTTTTTTCATGCAATTTTCACGTTAATTACACAGCTGACACTGCAAATGGAAATTGGATGCAGCCTCAGATGGCAACAGCAAAAATCAGCACCTGTCGGGCCATGGACGTAGAGTAGGGGGAGGGACACACTTGGTGTCCATCCATTTGAGAGAGGAATTTCGAGTGGCCAAAAGGCATCAAAGCAGGGCAAAAACTAATTGCAACAGAACACAAGCACAAACAGCAAACCAGCAACAATTATATACAAAATTGAGGCTAAAAAACTTTATTAATTGCAAAAATGCCCTCGCCAGGCAGCGGAAATAGTTGAAATTGAGACTGAAGTGCCCGAGGGCTAGGAATGCCAATGCGAAATGCGAGTGGGAGTGGGAGTGGGAGTGGGAGTGGCCATAGTTGGAGCCGGAAAAGTTGACAACTTCATTTGCAACCGTTGCTAGAACACACCACCTACCCCACCCACTTGGCATGAGGCGGCCCCGCCTTCTTTATTCATTGTTCTGGTGCTCGCACCTACTTAACTTTTAATTAAAGCAAACAAAAGCCAAGCCAAGGCAGCCGGGGCTTGTGTACTGGCTCTGAGAAATATCAAATGACGCCAAGTGACAAAAACCGTAAAACGAAACGTGCAAATAAAATGTTGGCCGTAACAAAAGCTGTCGAAATTAAATGGGCCGCCAAAGCGGAAAGAGAGAGAGAGAGAGAGAGCGGGAGAGAGACTCGCACTCTCGCCTGAATGGAGCACAGACAGTGCGCTGACTGTCAGGGGGCGAGAGACAAGGGAACTCATTGTCTTTTTGAGCTTTTGCCTTTGATGTTTCCCAAAAATTTGCATATCATGATACGCAGCTAAGATGCAGACACACACACAAAGAGAGAGAGAGAGAGAGAGTGAGGCAGAGACAATGAGTGCGAATGACACCCGCACTTTGAAACTAAGAGATCAGCGCGAACTTTCACTTTGTATTCTTCTTACAAATTTTGCTTGGAATTTAAATACAGGCTTAAAGAGCAGCAGACTCCCTCCCCTCCTGGCGCATAGCCGATTGTCTGGCAGATAACTAATGTCATTCCATGTGCAAAAAGTCTGAAACTTTAAATAATAATTTGCCTTACACGAAGCGCAGCGGCAGGGTGATAATAAAATTTTGTTTTAATAAATATTTAATGGAACGTAATTAATAAAAACAAAAGTATTAAATAGCGTTTAAAAATCGTATAAATTGAGCCTTTGTTTGGTCAGCCAGCCTGAGCAACAAGCAATTAAGCTCAGCAAATAATTTAATTTATTAATTGAATCAATGGGCTACAACAGGGGACATCAGGAAAACTGTAAACTGAAAAAAAGAAGAAAATAAAATAATATTAAAGCACATAAATTGTTGAAATTGCAAATTATGAATATATGCAATTAAACACTAATGAGTGGTATTAATGTTGGCTAATGTGGTAATAAGTTTAACAAAAAAATTGTATATATATAAAATATTACAAACAAATAGAAATTACAAAAAACTGAGTTGAGATACATAGAATGGCAGCCATAATATAATATCACATATATACAGATATTTATTTGTATAAAATACTAATCAAATATTTAACGAAGCACAATGCATTGAACCCTCAATGATTTTTTGTGTAAATACAAATTAAAATAAAATAATATTTTTAATATATAGTAGTAATATGAAAGCTATCAACTGTGTATTGAATTACCTTTTATATACTTGTTTACTTATTTACTTTTATACACTGAAACAAATTTATGCTGTAATAGCAATTAAGCTTAAAATAGTCGCATATGCATTTAATTATATATGACTTACTCAGCGGAAATCATATATTTATTAGAGAGTCAGAGATATGTATATGTAAATGATTAAATAATTCTCCACTCCGTAATCAAAAGGCTATGTTAATAACATGGTTATGTTATTAGCATAATCGGTTATGTGCGGGAGGAGCAGTCTTGTTGTCTGCGAGTGGAGCAGATCTTGTTATGTACGAGAGCACGATTGAGTTTATTAGTTATGCAAAGCGGTCTGTTAATTTAACAGTAAAATGTCACACGTGGTCTGTTAGTTAACATCAAATGTAACGGAACTGCTCTTTGCAGCTCTTAACAGTGCTGCGAGAGGAGCAGATCTTGTTATGTGCAGGAGGAACAGTTCTTGTTGTCTGCGAGAGGAGCAGATCTTGTTGTCTGCGAGAGGAGCAGATCTTGTTGTCTGCCACTGTTAAAAGACTGTGTTATTCAATCGTGGTTGTCTGCGAGAGGAGCAGATCTTGTTATGTGCGGGAGGAGCAGATCTGTTAATGGGATCTGGCGTTAACAGTACTATTTGTTACATAACTAAATAAACTATTATATTAGGTTTTTCATTTAATTTATTTTCTAAAGAATATTGAATATTGAAATCAAATAAACTCAAGTCGTATGAATAATTAATACCAGAGTAACTCGCTCACTACAAACTTTTAATATCAAACTTTAATTTCAATCGAATACATTTTTATAATGTTTTAATATCAGAAAGTAAATAATAGCATTTACGTACACTCAACAAAAAATCTGTATTTTTTCAGCAAGACATGAAGCTTTATGATATTTGCTTATTCACAAAAATGTAAGCTCATATCAGCAGCTAAAAAACTTATGTTTTTGTACCATATATATTAATTACGAAAACAAAATCCATTCCAATACAAGCTCAGCCAACGCAGCTGTGTGCGTGTGTAAGTGTATTGCGTGTTTCACTTAAAAAATTTGTTGTTTGTTTGCCACAAAGAGACATAAAGCAAGAGAAATGGCGATGAGAGACAGGGAGAGAGAGAGAGAGAGAGTGCGAGGGCCAGAGAGAGCTAGCTTGAAGGAGTCACAGTCGCGCTGCATGGAAATTAAATGGCGTGCCATTTCCGTGTCGTGACTGTCATTTCCGTTTCCTGTATTTATACAAATCACAAAGTAAGCCAAATACATCCCAGGCACGCAAGCGTCGCCTTGCCCTGTGTGTGTGTGTGTATGTGTGTGCATGTCTTTTTATGGCAGCCGAAAAAAGTTAAAAATACCGAAAAACGAGCATAAACTTTAAATGTCTTTATGAAGCCAACAACAATGAGACAGACGCATAAACTTAAAACGAAATAAAATCAAATAAACAAACGTGTAGCGAAATAAAAATGAGCGAATGTGAGTGTGTGTGAGTGTGTGTGAGGGTGTGTGTGTGCGTGTGTGCATATAACAGGATATTAACGAAATGTCAACATGTTTGACAAAGTGAAAATTACACAAACAATGCGAAGGCAGCGCGGCAGCCGCAGAAACGGAACATAAGCGCGAAGGCAATGCCAAAAAGTGTGTGTGTGTGTGTGTGTGTGTGTGTGTGTGTGTGTGTGATGTGGGCGCATACAAAATGAGCCAACGCCAAAAGAAAGCATAAAAAATAAAAAGCTAAAAACCAAAAAAGAAAAAAAGCGAACCGCTTAATTAAATTGTTTGCGGGCATTAAAATGACAAAATAAAAAATAAAAAAAGTCAACGAAAGGCAAAGCGAAGCGAAAACTTGAGCCAAGGCGGGTCACAAGTGTCGCCAGTTGCGCTGTCAAGTGTCGCAATGAAGTCGCTGTGCGGCAAGCAGCAAGAGCGAGAGAGCGAAAGGAATAAAGAGAGAACGAAAGAGAGAGACTGTGTGAGAGAGGAGAAATATGAGCTCAGTCCGCAGACCACGACGACCCCATTGTGATGGCGGATTAGCTGCTGACATTCAAGTGAATTGTAAGCGTGTCAAAGCATGGCGAAAGGATTAAACTAAGGATTATAACTGACATGCAAACACACACACACACACACACACGCATAAGAAAGAGAGACACAATTAAATCTCTAGCGACAGTCGATGAAGTTGTCAGCATATTAAAAGTACATCAAATGCTCAACTGACGAGCAGCAAAGTTATGAATGCATTTTTAAGAATGTGCTTGAACTGAAATATTTTCAAAACAATTACGTAATTAAAAAACAATATATGTGTGGCATTAATGTGAGCTAAATGATAAGCTACAAGTTTTATATTAAAAATAAATATACAAAGAAAATATATTGTAGCTTTCATAATGTGAATGCTCTTAAATATAGATATTATTTAATTAATATTATTAAATAGTTTTTATTTCATATTATTATTTAATATAATTATTATAAATATTATTTATTATTATTATATATTATTATTATTTAATATTATTTAATAATTCAAATTAGTGTTTAAAATAATAACAAATATTTTCTTTCTTTTGTATTTGTATTTTATTTTAATTTTATTATGATTATATATATATATATTTTTATTATTATAATCATTATTATTATCCATTTTCTCTTTCTTATTTCAATTGCCAGCGAATGCTTGAAGCAGCTTGTTAAAAAAAAATATTTAAATTCTCTTTAAATCATTATGAAGTGTATTATAAGAGTCCCCCGCAAGCACACAGATTCTATGTAACCCAGCAAATATTTATATATACATATATTTGAATGACAGTTATTTAAGATAAAAGAGCACTTAGTTGACATTGCGGCTGAAATAAAAAATAAATAAAATAAAAGAGAGAAGAGAGAAGAGTACAAAATGAAATCAAACAGCACTCAAGGTATTTTTATGGCGCCCGCAGCATACGCTGCACTTCACGCTGGCAAGCGCCTTGTCATGCTATTTACATTAAATTCATATTAATAAAATTTATATAATACGATAAACCGACAACGACAACAACAATAGCAGCAACTACAACAATGCCTGTCATTCCGGCGAATCGAAGCTGACAGAGTTTAAAGGCAACAATTCTGTGATTTTGTTTGTGTGGCAAATTTAAGAGCTGTCTGTGTGTGTGTGTGTTTGTGTGTGTGTAACTGTTTATGTTCATGCGTATAAGTGTCCAATATTATGCAATTAATTGCATTGACAGCATTATGAAACCTTTGCGAACAATGCAAGCTGACAGCTCCAATAAATGCCCAGAAAGTGGACCATAACACTGGCCCAGACAGACATGCGGGCGGAGATGAATTGGGGCGTGGTTTTCTGCCGTCCGATGCCGCATGTTAGTGGCCACTGTTGAATGTGATTGTTGTTACAGTCATTGTTGTTGTCGCCAGCAGCAGCAGCAGCAGCAATTGCAATTTAGTAGCAAAAAGCCTGGCCAAAGTGTTGCACTCGAGCAATTAACTGGCCGCCCTCCCGCTCAGCCCATCCCACAGCCCCCTGCTGGTCATCAATTGCCAAAAATGTCTCCTGGTCAGGTTTCGCACTCGCCACTCGCCACTCGGCACTCGCCCCATGCGGCGTATGCGCAATCAGTTAAAGCGCAAATATTTTATGAGCCATGCGGCAACTGATTTGCATATTTGCCTGAATTTATAGCTCTCGATGTGTTGCAGGCGCCGCCCCACCATTCCAGCTGCTGTCCCATGCAATTGCTCGTATTTGTAATCAGCGTGAACCGAAATCCGAATTTAAATGTGCACATTTTTACCGTGAATACGAAATAGAAGCGAGACCCCTAAATACACTGGCACTTGAAAAGCCGTGAAATATATCTAAATGGAGAATAACAAAAAGGGCGTGCAATTAGTATGATGAAGCATTGATATGCGTCTACCCCTGGCTAAATTACCAAATGACAAAGCCAGTTTTGTATTCCAACAGCGAATTTACGTAGGTAAAATATTAATTGAAGTAAATCAATATATTTGTATTTTGTAAACATTAATCAATATACAACAAATATTTTGTTTAATTAAAAAAATTAATATTTGTTGACAAAATAATAAAAACAATTATATTTAATAATTATTTTTTAAATGTTCAACTTTTATTTAAATATATACAAATGATTAAATAATTTGTAGGTATTTAAAATATTTATATTTAAAAAATGTAATTAATGATTTTACCTTTTTTCTTCAAAAAATAATTACATATTTTTTTGCACTTAATATAAAATATTTCGAATATATTATTCACATAAATATATCTTTTCACAACCATTTCTTTTGCTTTGTAATTTGACAGAGAATTTACTGAAGTTAAATATTAATAATATTATCAATTAATATTTAACTTCAGTAAATTCTCTGTTAAATTACAAAGCAAAAGAAATGGTTGTGAAAAGAAATATTTATGTGCAATAATTTTAATATATTTTAAAACATTTACTAAAAATTAAAAAAATGAAATATAAAATATATATAATATATATATTTTATATTTATATTTTTATACATTTGGATATTTTTAATAAATTATTTATTTTTTAAAGAAAAATTTACTAAAAAAAGGAAAAAAAAAACATATTTTTACTCATTTAGCAATATAAAATATAAATAAATATAAAATATAAATAAACATAAAAAATAAATAATTATAAAATTATTCAATTTTATTAATTAAAAATATCGTTTGATATATATATTTTTTTCATATGTATAAAAAAATAAAAATAAAAATTGAAATGTATTTTTTTTTTTAAATTTTGAATAATAAAAATATGTTTTAAGATATATAATTGTTAACATCAAATATAAAAAAAATTTTAGTTAACAACAATTTGGAAAATATTGTTTAATGAAAATATATATATATCTAATTTATGTTTAAATTATTTTTATTTTTAAACAAGCTTTTAAGCTGCCTTTTTATATTTTTATAAAGTTGAGCTAGCAGCTATCTCAGCTGCTATACTCTGTAATCAGGCGAGCATGACAAGGTACAGAAACCTCTAAATGACCAAATCTTTTGAGTTATATAAACAAAATTCCCTTAATAGCAATTGCCAGAAAACTTTACGGAACTTAGACATAATATAATTACTAATCAATAATAATACAATATTAACTACAATTTAATATGACCAGGAATCTTTGTTAAATTTTGTCAAAGCCTTGTAAGTTCTGCTACAAATATCACATGGCATGCTGTTAGACCATATAAGCCACAGAATATCACATGTCTTGACCCAAGCTGTCATTGGCCTGGATATGGGGACTTGGAATTTAGGTGCATGCGCAGGCTTCGCCTGTCAGTGTCCAGCTTTGTCTCTGATTGAATTAAATTGGCTTGGCTGCAGTGTAGTACAAGCAGTCTAGCTGCTGCTGCTGCTGCTGCTGCTGCTGTTGGCCATATTTCCTGTTCGTGCCGCAATGTTGCAATGTTGCAATGCTGCTTGTCTGATCGGCAGCGCAGCGACTGCGTACGCATTCATTCATTCCCATGTCTCGACAGTTGGCATTGTCATCTACACTCTCGAACGTGTTAGAATTTCAAGTCCAGCACAGCAAGCACAGACACTAAACCAAAGTTTATGCAACGCGTTTGCTGCGGCGCAGAGGTGGGGGTGGGTCGGTAGCTTGTCGAAAATTAAAACCACACGCGCTCATAAATAAAATTGCCAAACCTGCAAGGGAATCACAACCAAAAAAAATAAAATAAAATAAAAATAAAAAATAAAACAAAAGCTGAAAAAATCATTTTAAAAAATTGGCACAAAAAATTCTGAAGCCGCATAAAAATTGTTAAACGCCAAAAGCATCAGTAAAAATCTCCCTATTCCCTCTGCATTTGCTCTCCCACCCCTACCTACCTCTATTCCTGCCCAACAGCTCGAATGCAGCAGCAATTTGGCGCAGATATTGTTTAATTTATTGCATTTTACAGCATGGCCGTCTTTTGCCTTTTGCTGGCCACGATTTTATTTTCATTTTTTGTTGTATTTTCTTTTATTTATTTTTTGGTGTAACCAATGTGATTGTTGTTGTCGTCATTGGACAACAATAAAGCAAAGGAGTGGCTCGCCTGGTTGGCTAGATGGCTGCCAGGCTGATGAGAATGAGGCTCGTGGTGGGCACTGGGCATTGGGCATTGGGCATTGGGCATTGGGCTGGGGCCTGGCAGTTTAAGCCTTTTGACAAAAGCATTTTACGCGCTGTGGAGCAGCCTCGCTCGCTGGCTGTTTGAATTTTTATGAAACTGACAATACGACATCGATCATTGGGGCTTCACAGCACGCTGCACCACCAGTAGGGTAACAGCAGCAGCAGGAGCAGTAGCAGTAGCAGCAGCAGCAGGAGCAGGAACAGGAACACTACAGGACAGCTGCCCTGTCAACATTCACCGCAGTCGCGGCATACAGGACATTTGTTATTGTTTTTTCGGTCAGATACCATTTCAGTTTTATATGGCCAGTAATTATTCGCACTCGCCTTGTGGCTCTTGCGCTTTTGTCTCTGCTCCCTTTTTTGCTTTTATTTCACTTTATTTCGTACAGTGCATTTAATGCAGTTGCTGAAGAAAAACTTTGTATATTTGTATGCTTCTCTAGTAAAAAAAGGGAAAGAGAAGAGAAGTAAAGAGAGTAACGGATGTATAAGGATTATGTAAGGACTGTATAAGGACTGTATAAGGAGTTAAGCACTTGCAGTCGGCACTATGTTAAAATGAGCTCAACAATTTGTATAGCTGTTGATAAAAAAATAAATAAAATAATAATAAAAAAAAGAAAATATCTAAAAATCTGAACTTGTCTAAATATTTTTTAAATTTATAATATTTATTATATATTTCATTTATGTAATACAAAATATATATAAAAAAGCAAACATTTCATAAACATAAAAGAATTGATATCGCATATATTAACCTTTGCATTGATTTGCCATCAAGTAAGTATCGATATCATGTGGCCACATCTTTAATAACAACACTCTATCATAATCGAATGGCGATTGCTCAATGAGCCGGCTCATTAAGTTGATTGAACGCACAACAGTAAGCAAGGCTTCTATGCTAATTTCGAGCTGACGCAGAGCAAAAAAAAAGCCAAAAAAAAAAAAAAAAGGAAATACAGTGAAATCAAGAGCCATAAGAAACATTAAAGCACTCGCTTGCCTACACACACACACACACACTCACACTTAACCCCCTGGCAAAGAGCACACAACAAAGACGCAGTGGCTTAGTTAAAGCCTATGGAGAAGAAAGTCAGGAGTTGCTCGTGCCATGCGTGGTTTCATTTGCACGCTAAGCTGCGCCACTGCCAGAGCAATGCGAAACGAGAGAGAGAGGGAGAGGGAGAGAGACACACACACACACACACACACACATGCATATTCAATTGGACAAGTGCGTGTAATTGACCCAAATTGTGATGAAATTGCACCAAAGGAGCACTTTGCCAGTTCACCGACTACAACAGAGAACAGCAGCAGCAGCAGCAGCAGCAGCAGCAGCAGCCACAGCAGCAGCAGTCACAGACGGCCAAGTAAAAGTAAAATCAAACTCAAAAGCTAACCAAAACGAGGCGCACAATCAACAACAGCAAACTGCCCAACAAGGAATGCCAAGCCACCCACATGCCCAGATGTCTGTGCTACCTAGAAAAGGTAATGCCCAGCTGCCAGTCTGAAAGCTAGCCTACTGTAGCTGCCCAGCTGCCTAGCTCAGCTGCCTTTTTTGGCCAGACAGGACCACAAATTTGTGCGCCATTGATTGCATTTGGGCCATTGCTGAGCAATGGTCATAAATGGAGCCAAAGATGCAGGGCAACTCGATGCGATACAGCAGGCAGAGGACATCGCCCAGCTGTTTCAAGTAAGCATTTTTGTGAGGGCTAATGGCAACATTCGCTTATCTCTGGCAGGGCTTTGTCAACTTGTTGTCGAATTTTTGAGCCATGTGCCTTAATAAAATTACAAAAGTTTTGAGCACTCGAGCCAAACAAAGGCTGCCAAAGCAGTTCAAGTTGCATTCAGCAAAAGTGCGGCTCGAGTTGCGTTGAAATACTTGATATGTCGCGCAGCTAGGTGACAATTGTACGCCCTAATATAATATAATTAAGTAAATAATTACAAAAATTCAAAACAATTATTAATATTATTGAATAGTTAAAAACTAATAATATAAATTAATAAGAAAAATAAATAGCAAACTTTGATTAAAATAAAAAAGAAAAAAATTTAAAATACAAAAAGAATGTTTAACCTGTTAGGATTCTGAAATAAAATTAAAAAATAATATAAATTAAATTTTTGAAATTTGGATTAAAATTAATAAAATAAATAAAAATAAAAAAAAAAAATAAATAAAAAATAAAAAAGAAACAAAGAACAGCTTAATTTGTTTGGAATCTGATATAAAAAACAGACATTTATTTTTACATTTTAATTCTTTAAATAATTTAACTATTTAAAGAATTAAAATGTAAAATGTTAAATGTTTTAAATAGTTATTTTTAGATGCTAAAAACTTAATAATAAAATCATTTTCCATTATTAAAAAATAAAATATTAATATTATAATATTAAAAAATTAATTTATAGATGTAATATATTTATTATTCTCGTCCTTCATTCATATTTAAATTTCATACTTTTTAATAAATATTTAAGCATTAATTTTTTTGTGTTTAATCAAATTAAGTAAATTATTTTAATTATTTAAGTATATTTTTTACATATGTTAAATATTTTTAAGACTGAACTATTTAATTTATTTTTTAAATTCGTAATATTTCATAATTATTTAGACATTAATTTATTTATTAAGTAAAATTATTAAATTTCTCTAAATAAATGATTTTAATAAAATAAAATTGATAATTTACTTTAAGTTATTCAAATTATTTAAGAAATTTTTTTACATATTTCAAATATATCAAAACATTAACAACATTATTTCACTAATAAAAATACTTTTTTTTATATTTCACTAATAAAAATACTTTTTTTTATATTTTGTAAACATTTTATAATTTTAAGTTAAAATGTAAAGTTTAAATACGATAAATTTGCATTGCTTAAACTTATTTTTTGTGCATAACAAAATTGAATTTAAGTTTTCATAATATTCTTTAAATTATATAAATAACATTCTATAGCTAATGCCGTATGCCATATTGCAGCTTATGCCATACTTCAGTGTTTGAGTTCTGAGTGCTGATAGAACTTTGTTTCAGTTGACATCAAATGACAAGCCATCTCAGCTGTCTGAGGCGAGTGCAAAACTTTGCGTATTAAATGCATCCCAGTTACCCTTTAACGGTGTTGGGCATAAAAACTTTAGCAAGTTATCAACAATTACGCATAAGCAAAAAGGGAAGCACAACTCGAGATAAAAAAAATAAATAAAAAAAAAAAATAGAGCACAGCATAAAAATAAATAAATGCCTGGCAAAGCGGGCGCAAGACATCAGACAAAAGCAAAGTCGAACACAACGGCAATAAAAAGCAGCTGCAAGTCAGTGCCAGAAGAGATTTTCGGTGCCGTAGCAACTTGATGGGAGGACGGACGGCTCCGTCCGGACAGCGACTCATTTGCACTCAACTGCAGCTGGCCTCGTCCTACTCCGTTTGATAGCGTCGGTGCAGCAGTTGCCTCACAATTGGGCACTGAGCTGCTTAGCTCTTAAGCGCTGTGACAACTTTTTAAGCAACTTAAGAGTGAAGTTGCCAACAAGTTGGCCAGGAGTCGCACGAAGAGTTACCTGCAAATCGAGATAAAAATGAAGATGCAGATGCAGATGCTGATGCACAACTTGCAGCTTGCCACTCGCGGCTGACAACTTGCAACGCACAGCTCACACTACTCACAGCTCGCAGCTCGTAGCTCGTAGCTCGTTCAAGTTGCGTTTCAGTTGCTTTTGTTTAAGTTGTGCGCGCACAGGAATAAATGAAGGTATCAAATTAAAATAAGCTTCACCAGGTGTGCAGACGAAGCACCACACACCAAAATGCAGCGCCTGCCTCTATCTTCGTCTCTCTCTCTCTCCCTCTCTCCCTCTCACTGTTTGTTATGCTTAAGCAAGCAGCTGCAGCTCTTTCGATTCCACTTGGCCTTTGTCTAAGGCAAACAAATGCCAAGCTAAAATACTTTCCTTCTGCTTCTCCTTATGCTTGCGCTGCCAAAAATTTCAACAATATTGTTCACTCATTTGGCATTAATTTTATTTGTGTGCCAACGCCAAAGCCCGACGCTCTTATATACATAAATATATAACATTTATTTATTTATTTATTTTTTATTTTTTGCTTTCGGCATTTGCATTACCTGAGCAGTGTCAATGCTTAAGAGCCTCAGTCAGCTTAACTCTAATTTGCACATGGAAGAGCTCAAATCTTTATTGTTGCCATAATACAAAGGAGATTCAACTATATAGTTTTCTAATAAGAGAATATAGAATTTTTCGGTTATCAAAAAGCTTTATTGTTCAAATAATATTTATTAATTGCAACTATAGCAAGATATTTAATGAGACTTACATACATGTACATATGTATATGTATTAGGTTGCGTATTTACGCAAAAAACTGTTGAGCGCTTCTCCATGTCTGCAAATAAATGTATTTTACATACACACTGACAAAAAAAAAACTTAGAGAGCAATCGTTCGTTTGCGATCGTGAGAGCAAGCATTTGTTTTTGTTTTGTTTCGCTCTCGTTGTTTCTCTACCATTTGCTTGCGTTTTTTTGTTTGTGTATGCATTGGTGAGCGAAGTCTGTGTTTAGCTAAACACAGTTGCGTTCGTTGAGTGTGTACGTATGAATGTGAATGCATAAACTATTTGAGTCTTTTGCTACCTAATCAGGCTCATTGTGCGAACGACAATCGCATTTCAGTCTCTCTCTCTCTCTCTCAAAACGAGCGTCACACGAATAGTTAAAGTAAAGACGCTCAACAAAAGAAAGGAAAGGAACACAAAAAGAACCAAAGTCTCTTGCTAACAGCGAGAGCAACTGAGAATGATTTTTTTTCGGTAGATCTCACAAAAAGTACATACAAACATACGTATGTATATAATTTTCTATAGTGCGTTTCTCCCTTATTTGGCTGTTATTAAAAGTCTAAAAAGTGAATGTTAATAATGTTAATGTTAATACATATTTCTTCTACATTATAAGAGCAGTCGAAAAAAAGTTAAACAACAGTTTTCTCATATGTACATATGTATTTCCTTGAGAACATAATAATCAATTACGAAATATATCAAAATTAATACAAACAAAAATAATAATAAAAAAATAAATAAAATTAAGTATAAATATTTTATATTACATTATATATATATAAATATAAATAAAATAATTACATGAGTTGTTTAAAGCCTGTTTATTGTAATTAAAAATATCTTTCTTCAATTGTTTTTCGAAATTTATGTAAAATCTCTTATGCTTTTCACGTATTGAAAGCATTTCAGGAAAGACTTAAAGTATTTTATTTTGTTTTCAGTTAAATTGGAACGTTTTTATATACAAATCCCCAACGATGGCTGTCCATTGTTAAATGTATGGCTTTATGAGCGGATTTTTTCTTCTTATTCGTTAACTTGCCAATTTATGCGCACCAACAAAAACAAATAGCTTCAAAAGCAGACAGCTTTTATAGAACGAATACAACAAAAGTGTGTGTGTGTGTATATATGTATATACATAAAATAAAAAGGAGAAAATGGAGAAAAAAGGGCAAAATCCGGCGATTATATATTTTAAAAAATTTAAATAAAAATAAAAATTAAAACCGTCAGAGCCAGAGAATCAAGGGGCGAGTTAAACGTCTGTAAGCAGCAAGTGTCAGGCAAGCAATTGCAGCACCGATTGCGTTGCCAGAGCTGGAGCAGCAGGCGACGGGCGGGAGCAGGAGTTGTAGCTGGCGTTGCTCAATTTATGCATCAGCTACAACAACATGGACAAAAAAAGTCTGCAAGCAAACATATATTTATATGTCTGCGCCCACCAGCTGTGCGTGCATGTGTGTGTGTATGAGAGAGTGCGAGAGTGTGAACGTGTGTGTTTACATGTGTGTGTGTGTGTGTATGTGTATGAGAGAGTGCGAGAGTGTGTACGTGTGTGTGTGTGTGAGTGTGTGTTACTGTCTGTGTGTGCTTGTGCATGGTGCCATGCATAAATTCGTAACTTGACCGCTTTTAAGTTGCATAAATTCTCGAATCCAAAGTGTCAACAGCACGAAATGCTGTTGTTGATTGTTGCTGCTGTTGTTGCTGCTGCTGCTGCTGCTGCTGCTCAGCTGGTCATGCGTTGATGATAAGCTTTACGCGTTCGCTGCTTGATGTCGCATTGTTGTAGAGTACAGCAACAACAACAGCCGACGACAACAACAGGAAGCGGCCATTGTGTTGGTGCAAGAAAGATGGCCGCTTTGATCCGTGTTGATATCAGGCCACTGCAACATCAACAGCAACAGCAACAGCAGCAGCAGCAGCAGCTGAGAGAGTGTTGAAAAAATTGTGTGGATTATGCGACAAGTGCAGCGGGCAGCGTCGACAGTCACTGGCGCCCTTCAGCAACGGGACAGAGGCTGATGTCGCTCGAATTGGGTCGAGCGAGCTGCCACCGATGCTGACCGAGCATAGCTAGGAGAAGTCCTTCCACTTCCACTACCACGACCACTTCCACTTTTTTGTTGTTGTTCAGTTAGTCTGCGTTTAGTTGTTGACTCGATGCGTCGGTTGCATTGCCGGGTCACCTATGTCCATTGTCATTGGCCTCTCTGACTGGCAGGCAGTCAGTCAGTCAGTCAGCGAGTGGAGCTGGACATCAGTGGAGGCGCAGTCTGTTTGCCAGTCTGTCACACAGCTCACATTCATTTAGAGTGACTCGCCTCGTTTTTGCCGGAGCTGACCCAGCCCTAAAAGTGGCCACATATGCCGGTGCCAAGCAGTGTCAATGGCACTAACAAAAGTCTCGGTCGCTGCTAGGTCTTTTTGTGGGGACAATTCAAATGGTAAATCGTTGGGCATTTCAAAAATAATTAAAAATATTATGTTTTATGTGAAAAGATGTTAAAATAAATTCAGTAAAAATATTTGTGAGAAGATTCGGCGGAAAGAAAAATAAATGAAGTTGTTAATTTATATAGCTGTATTAAGAGAATTTAATGTATAAAAAACAATGAAAATTATATACGAATTGCATGAATTGCACCTGAATCTACTGAATTCTTCAGATCTGACCATTGCAATTTTTTTGTGCTCTCAGGCGTTAAGAGCTAGCTCGCTGTTAAAGAGCTAACCGCTGTTATCTTTCTATTTCTTTTTCTTCTTCTTCGTTTTTGTTTTATGTTGAGCGCCTTGAGTTGAATTATTCGTGTGGCGCTCGTTTTTCGACGAACTTCGTTTAGTGAGAGCGACAGAGAGGATACGATTGTCGTTTGCACAGTGAGACTGAGTAGGTAAGCAAAAGACTCATGAAGACTCACATTTCATGCACACACTTAACGAACGCAACTGTGTTTAGCGCTCACCAATACATACACAAAAAAAAAAAAAAAAAAAAAAAAAGAAAAAAAAAAATAAAAAAAAAACCCCCAAAAAACATACCTAACCCCATATATAAAAACGGTCGGGCAGCAACGAGAGCGAAAAAAAAAAAAACAAAAACAAATGCTTGCTCTCACGATCGCAAACGAACTCGTTAAAGCAACGATGCAATCGGTTGCGCTCTTAGTTTTTTTTTTCAGTGAGAGTAAATGAGGCATATCGAAAAAGAGTCAGCTGCTATTTGCGGCTAGAATAATTCTGTTATAGATAATTAAATAAAGTGCATCGCTCTTTGTGACTCACACAGACATTCTCATTGCAAAACAAATCCAAAGTAGCTGAGAATCATTGAAGTACTTGGTAAACTTAAGCTTGTCTTTGTGCCAACAGTCTTTGATAAACATAGCTGATAAAGTCGGGTTCATTTTACTATTCTTGTTGGTATCGTTGAAAGCTAAAGCTAATCCATATAATCTGGCCAAGTGAAATGAAAGACCCATTTAGAAATGCAAAGCTTGGCTCTGCATTGCCGTCATTTTGGCCACATTTAAGTTTGAATATTTCAGCGCTGCGCCTTAACGCTTTTAAATTGAAAGACTAATATTTGAACTGGAAATTAAACAACAATTTGAGTTGCTAGCCCCAATTACCTGGCAACCGCTTTGGGCAGACCCCTTTTAACAGCTTCTCCTTTTTGCAGACATCCATCTGCACACACTTTTGGTGCATTGTGCACCTTAACCAACACCAAAAAGCTTTCAGCTGGCCGCAAAGAACGCCAAGAACTAGGCCAGCAGCCGGGGCCATTCGAGTGCGGCGTGCTGACGTGCGGTCGCATCAACATGGCCCACCACTCGCCTCAGCCAGCCCAAAAGAAGAAAAACAAAGCACCACCCCCTCACCCTACTCGCTGACCAGGCTGATCTCATAGAGTCATGGTATACCATGACGTCCCGCCTGCCGCTGTTCGTGGCGTCTAAGTGCAGCGCATTGCGCGCATTACATAATAAATTCTCAGCTTATTTGCATAGTTTTGCGGTTGTGAGCAATGTCCAAGCGAAGTTAATGGAATTTCGTAATAAATTTCGCAACGAGTTGGTTAAACAGACTTTAACAGCTCATTGCAGTTGGCGCTGAAAACTGTGCTACACTTTATACAGCAGCCAGAGCTTAGCCATCGCACAAGGGGAGCAAGCACAGCAAGCACAGCAATTACAACAAGTGCCAAATGCACATCAACAACAGTTAAGCACCCGAGCAATAACAAAAGCAACAGCATCTAAAACGAGAAATGGAATTGAAGCTGCAGCTGGAGCTGAAACAGAAGGTGGAGCCAAAGAAATACGCCGCTGCCGACTTTTCAACAACTGTCGTCGACTGGCGGCTGTCGCCGGAAGCGCAAAGTTGCAGTCGGCGAGTGGCAGCGACAGAGACAGCGACGGCGGCAGCGACGGCGGCAGCGGAAACAACAGCGCAGTAAAAGTCGCACTACTTCTGTGGTTGTCAGTTGTTTTAACAGCTTAGCCCCCAGCACCGCCCCGCCCCACCCAGAGCATTCGGATTGCGCCGGAAATGTGCTGTCAATTTACGCGACGTCAACTCTTAAGTTCAGCCCTTTCGTTTGATTTGCACTTTAGTCTTAAGTCAGTGGCGTGTGCTTTGTAATTGCCGTGTAACATTGAAATTATTACAAAATATTGACTACAAAGTGTCGACTCTGAAGCACTTTCTATGCCTATAGAAAGCAAACTTTTAATATTGACAGCAACTGTCGAAAACTTATGCTGCCTCTTAATACCCTACACATCAAGAGAAAGTCGATTGGAGCAGAAGAAAAATTGCAAACTTTTGCAAATTAACTTACACACATTTTGCATTGATAAAAGTTTTGCCTCGTGCGGCGTCTTTGACAGTTTTGACTGCAATTATTAATTCTTTTTCCCTGCACGCAATTTGCGAAGGCAAAAGATATCGTAAGCCAATATTGAATTATGTAGAAATGCAGCAGCATGACATTTAAGAGAACTTTTATAAAAAAAATTATTTTGAATTCAATTTGTTGTGAGCTTTACAAGAGAATATTATCTTTGGTATTTAAGTATATATTACAAATGTAAATAAATAAAATATATCAAATGTATAATAATAAATGACGAGCATATTCCGAGAAAAGACTCAGAGAGCCATTGATTGCAGCGGCTCTTCAACGAGTTCTTTAGCGATCGAATGAGTTGAGTTTGATGAAGCAGAAAGTCTTTTGTGTATGTATTGGTATTTGAGCGACGACTGTGATCGCTCAACACATTGCTTGCATTCGTGAATTGAGTGTAAATGTGTAGATCGTCAGTCATTTGCTCACTCACTAAGACTCAATCGTCAATCGTATGGCTCACTAAACGATGTTCGCTCAAAGAGCGTCACACGAATGCTCAACAGAAAACAAAAAGAAGCAAAGACTCTTGCTATGAGCGAGACTGCATAAATAAAAAATAACTGAATAAATAATAAATGAATAAATATGATTTTATTCCGATTACTCTCACGGGCAGCGCAAAAATAATAAAATTGAGGTCAACTGATATTTGCAAGTTGTGATGCCTAACTCAAGTCTATAAAGATTCGAATTCGGCTTCAACTTGTGGCAAGCATTTAGATTTCAATAGATTTCCTAGCTATTTATGACAATTGTATGAAATGAAAATAAACTATCTAGATTATTCGATTTATTAGTATTATATTTTATAGTATTTATATTTTTTTTAGATATTTAGTTATTTAGAAATTATATATAAAAAGATTGTCTAGCTTAGTCGAATACTAATTTTTTATTATTTATATTTATATTATATTATGTTTACCATTTTTCTAATTTATTCAATATATTTTTTTTTAGTATTTACATTAATTTAAATATTTAAAAATTATATTTAAATATATTTTCAAGCTTATTCAAATATTTTTTGTATTTATATTAATATAGATATTAAAAAATTAGTATTTTTTAAAAAGATTTTCAAACTTAAAAAAATATATTTTAGTATTTATATTATTTAAAATTAAATTTAAAAGAATTTCCTAGCTTAATAGAATATATTTCAGTATTTAAATTAAATTACATTTTAAAAAAGGAAATTAATATATATTTTCAAACTTCAAATATTTTTTTTATTTATACTAATTTAAATATTTAAAAATTATTTGAAAATATATTTTCTAGCTTGTTTAAATATTTTTTTTATATTTATATGAATTTAGATATATAAAGAAAGATATTTAAGCCCTTTCGAATATTTTGTTATACTCATATTATTTTAAATTAAATTTAAATAGATTTTCTAACTTATTCGAATAGTTTTTAGAGTATTTATATTTAATTAAATATTGAAAAGTTCAATCTAAATATATTTTCCTAGCTTATTCAAACATTTTGTTCTATTTATATTAATTTAGATATTACAAAATGATTTTGATTATATATTTTATTCACATTAATCTAAATATTTTAAAATGAAATTTAAATAGATTTTCTAGCTTATTCGAATATTTTTTAACATAAATATTTATTTTAGATGTTTATAAATTCAACTGTAATAGAATTTCAAGTTTACTCTGATATGCCATGAATTTACATTAATTTAGATATTTAAACATAACACTTGAGCTTCATTAGCCCCTGCCAATCGCCTTGCAGGTGTGTTAATTTTCTGCCACAAACTTCTTTTCCAATTCAAAGTGCAGCACTTGAGATCTACAACAGCCATAACGCATAAAATATTATGCCAAACACTTGTGTGTGGCGCTGACCGAGCTACTTTATGACTTTAAGAGTGCGGCCTACCTTAGCATAAATACTTCAGAGGCAAGACTCTGGAGTGTAAGATAAGGCGGCTGCATGGGCTGCAGTGTTGACAGCGGCGACAGAGCTGAGCGACTAGTCTGTGCTGGAATTATTACTAATGTCATGGAGCGAGGCGACAAAAATATATAGTCCTTGCGTCCTGGCTATGCACAAAACAAAAAGAAAAAAAAAGAAAAGCTGAAAACGAATCCGTGACAGAGTGAGGCACAGCAGGGAAGCGCATCAATCACAGAAGAATTATGTTGGGGTAAACAAAAGCATTTGTCATGCAACAGCAGACAACAACAACAGTAGCAGCAGCAGCAGGAGTGTTGGAGTTGCAAGTGCCAACGGATTGAGGACATTAGCTTGAAAAGCTGCTGCTGGGCTGAGTTTGGGCTACCCGGTTAGCTCCTGGCCTGCAGCTCTGTCAACTCTTGGATGGCCAAAAGTTTAGCCCGCACACGCATGCACACAAAAACCAAGCCACATAAATCTGTGCCCGGCAAAAAGGTGTGCAGAGTCTATGTATGTGTGTGTGTGTGCTCCAACTCTTGAGTAATTGCACACATTTAAAATTCTTTTCACACTTGATGCCAAAGGCAAGGCTCACTTTGCCACTTGTCCGCTGGCCAGCTTCGTTGCAATTGAAGTTTGGGGTCAACATACGCCAATTTCTCATCAACTATTTATGCATAATTTTACAAAGTGCATACGAGTCGCTTTCGAGCTAAATACTTGGCTGTAGTTATTAAATTCTATGCACTTACTTCAAGGCAGCAGACTGCGTGCCAGCTTCGAGCTTCTTGGCTAAAAATTTGCATTTAAATGAGTTTAGCCCAAAGACAGCGTATCGAAACTAAATATTTGCCATGTAGCAGTGGCAGTGGCAGAGGCAGAGGCAGAGGCAGAGGCAGCCAGCAGGTTATTTTTACAACTTATGCAACAATGCACACATGTACACAAATATTGTGGCACGCCACACACGAAGTCGAGCCAAACTCTTTGCCCAAAGACACATTTAGAATTTTACTTGTGGCAGATATGCAACAGAGTTAATATTTAAATTATTTAAAATATTATATTTAATTCAAAAACTTAGCAAATTCTCAATCAATGCCAAATACTTTTCAAATTTACATTTTAATATTGTTAAAATTATTTCCTAAATTAACGTTTATTTACTGTATATACATATGTAATGTTATTTTGAAGTTGCTTGGAGAGAAAAAAATGTGTATATTATTTTATTATATATTTAAATTAAATTTAATTAAAATGAACTTAGCTCTTCATCATATTAGCTCTCTCATATTAAACCCAAAAATTGTTTGTTTTTTTTTTATTAAAGACTTTTATATTTTATTAATTAAGTTTTCTTTTACGTTCAATGCAAACCTTTTGTAAATTTATACTAATAAAAAGTTGCAAAAATTGTAATATAAAAGTAAAAAACTTTAAATGAATTATAGTATTTTTATTATATTATTATTTTATTTATATTTGTTTTATTGAACTATTTGCATAAATTAAATATTTATATAATTCATTAATTTTTATTATATTATTTTTTACATTAGTTTTAATGAACTGATTATATAAATAATATACTAATACAATTATTTAATTTATTAATTTGTATTATTTTTTTTATATTAGTTTTAATGAACTACTTACAGATACAGATTTTATATACAATATATGTAAACGTAATATATAAATTTTAAATACAAATAAAAATCAAATTTAAATACGAATTTCCCAGCACAAAGTAGCTTAAAGAATAAAAATAAAAGAAACAAGTCTAAATGTTGACTTTGTCACATACATCTATCATATATACGTTTATCACCTTCCTCTATTGTAGTGAAAAATACATTTTAACTATTTAAGCACGCACAGAAGCTGCAATTTGCTCTTAACTCCGTAAATGTCTTTTACATGCTAGCAAATGAATTAATAAATAAAATATCTATGCAAAATATAAACCTAAATATATTCGCACTAAAATATTCTGCATATCTCTCGCTCAAATATCGATTTCGAGTATATAATCGTTTTATGTAATATCTTGATAACTTGAATATAACTTATTTGTATTTTCTATGGCAAGTTAAAGTGCTCAGTTAATGCCCAGAAGCTAAGACCTAACCGATATGCTTGAGAATGTTATTCGGCAGCAAACAAAACCAACAGACCACAAATAACAAAAACAAGCAAACCTACAACAACAACAACAACAACGACAACAACAACAACAACTGTAATAGCAGCAGCAGCAAGAACAACAAGCATCTTAATATCTACAAATAGAACAAAGTGACCAAAAATGTTTTGCAATTTGTTGCTTATTTTCTTATATTTTTATAATATTTTACTAAATTACTTACACAATTTTTGGAGCGCAGCTGTTGCCACAACAACAGCAACAACAACAACAACAAAGAGGCAACAACAAGGACAACACAAATATTTGGAATGCATACAAATGCAAGCGGGAAGCGGGAAATCTACTGAACAACTAAGTGGCTAGCAGACAAGGTGGGGGCGACTGATGCAGCAGCAGCAGCAGCAGCTGAAATAAGTGCAAGCTGGACAAAGTCATGGAGCAGGCTGAGCAAACTAATTGAAGCTGCCTTGGGGCGCACACGAAAAGTGTGCCAAATTTTGAAGAGCTTGTGGCTTGCCGGCTTTAAAATTGACTAAGTTTTGCAAATGAAGAAAAGTCTGGCCTCAGTCAATGTGCTAAATCAACTGTCGGGCCGTTTACCCAACCAATGACCTTTTGACATGCACATGCTAAGAAACGGAGAGAGAGAGCGAGAACAAAAAAAATAAAACATGCTAAGCAATGTACTTAAGCAACCAGAACAACAATATCAACAACGGCAACAGCAGCAAGAGCAACTGCACTAACAACAATGACAGCTTGACAACTTGCACAGCAATGCGCGACGAAACATACCCTGTAGATGTCAGCTTACAGGATTACAGCTTACTTTGAGCTGCGTGCGAATCAGTAAAAGTAAGCGCAAATTATTTAGTTGTATATTTAATTTAAATATAGGATGTTTGAATGATATTTAATTATAGAAATTATGTGTTTTATAATGTATAAATTATAATACAGATTTCTATTAAACTAAATAAAAGAATAATTACATTTTAATATCTAAAATTTATTGTAATATTTAATAATTTATAAATACAAATATTTATTATTTGTGTGGGTCATTTATATATAATTTAATTTAAAATTAATTAAAAGTATAATAAATAATTTTTACTGAAGTTATTTCAAAATGAATAATTTTAATTTAATACAAAAAAACTTTTTTTTAAAGTTATGTTTAAAAATTTATTTTTTAAATAATAAAAAATATGTTTTTCATTAAATCAATAAGTAATAATATAATAATAATATAATATAATATAATTAGTAAATTTTTTATTTAATCTCATTATTTTAAAGTTGTATTTTCTTATTAGTTTTTTTTTTTTCAAAACATGAACATTTCTTTTTATTAATTGATATTTAATAATTTAATATTTTGGTACTTACCTAAGAAAATGTTTTGATATTAAATGCTCAAAATGGTATTCATTATTTTCAGTATTTTATTTTATTATTATTTTTATTATAATAATTTTTTTTTTATGATTTATTTAAAAAAATTTGAGTAAATATATTTTTAATTAATTAAATGAACAAATCTTTTGATTTAAATATTTAGAAATATTTTTGTTTTAAAAAAATGTAGTATATAATTAAAGAAGTAAATCTTTCGATTTAAAAATTTAGAAAAATTTTTATTTAAAAAATTTTAATAAATATATTTTTAAATAATTTCATGAGCAAATCTTTTAATGTGAATATTTAGTAATATTTTAATTGAATAAAATAAAATAAATATATTTATATATAAATGAGAAAATATTTTGAATTTAATATTTAAAACATTTTTTATTTAACAAAATTTAATAAATATGCTTTTATATAATTAAATGAGATAATCTTTTGATTTGAATATTTAGAAATATTTTTCTTGAATAAAATGAAGTAAATATGTTTACATATAATTAAATGAGAAAATATTTTGATTTTAATATTTAAAATTTCTTTTTATTTAACAAAATTTAATAATTATGCTTTTATTTAATTAAATGAGCAAATCTTTTGATTTTAATATTTAGAAATATTTAATTATCAATGATTTGTGAAATTAATTTTTCATTTAAGTATGAAAGACTGTCAAACAATAATGTTATAATTAAAACAACGTTGCAAACTGTTTAAATCTTTTTTTTTTACAATTTTCTTTATATAATTACTTTGCACTTATCAGACCCTTTATAGTCTGTGCTACCTTGTGTCTTGTGTGGCGTCAACGACTTAACTACATAAACGTCGCATCGGCTACCCGATCCTCAGTTGCCCTCGCTTCCTCGCAGCAGTTCTCTATTCATTTGCCGGCGACTGGGGGGCACAGCGTTGATTTCCGTTGCTGTATGTAAAAGTGCAACTTGAGGCGCACTCGCACTCAAGTGTGTGTGCGTTGAGTTGTGTGTGTGTGTGTGTGTGTGTGTGTGTGTGTGTGTGTGTGTGTGTGTGTCGTCGACTGGCTGCAAGTGGTTAGAAAACTAAACTGTTGCCATGTGACAAGTGGCAGCTTGACGACTACTATAGGAATGAAGGAGATGCCGACGAGAGGACGACATCAACGTCAGCATCAATGACGCTTGGCGCGCACTTTACAACAAACAAAACGAGGCAGCTAGAGCTGCACCTGCTGCGATACAACTGAGAAGCCAGATGATGATGTTCATGATGATGATGAGAATGGCGATGACTTTGGCCTGCTGTTGTTTTAGTTAAAAACTCTAGTGCACACTCAAAATTGCCACAAAAGGCAGCAGCAGCAGCAACAGCAGCGGCAACAACAGACGCCCATTTAAGCACTCAAGTAATGAGTCGTCTCGCCTGCAAGTGCAGTCAAAAGGGTTAAGTACAGGAATTCAAGGGACACACTCACACATGCATGAACAGCAGCTTGCAACAATGTCTATTGAACCTCATGTGTCCGGGGTTAAAGTTGAAGCTGCTAAGCTCGACACACACACACTTAGTCGAAGAGCTGAACACAACACAATCACTTGAATCGCACAATACGTGGAAAAATCATTTAACACCGAAATCGGATTATGAGTTTCATATGTGTGTGTAGGGAGCCAAGGCGATATACTATATATAAGACGCTGGAGCAGATTGTCAATGCTCGGCCACCAGGCAACGGGCAACGGGCAGAGATGCAGCAAGCAACAATTGAAAATCATTTGAAACCTTTCAAATGCCGCACAAAAGAAATTGATTTCATTTCAATACTCGCCCCATGCCTGAAGATTTGATTTAAATTTACACGATGCTCTCACTCGCTCGCACTCACTCCTTGCCCCTCTCTCTTTCAAGTCAGGCAGCTGCCGGCCATCGCTCGACGAGAATAAAAATGTGCTCGAACTGGAGATGGGAGATGGCAGTTGGGTTGAGCAAGGGAGCAAACAGAAGCTGGTGTCCATTGCAGCTGTCTGTTGCATTTGCCGGTCAAAGTGAGAGATGCATAAAAGATATGACTTGAAGAAATTCAATAATGTAGGCAGGCGAATTGGAGCGCATTTAATCCCAAGCCTGAAAGTAGGCAATGCAAATAAAGCGAACAAAGTGTTGAAGGATGCAATTATTTGTGCGAAGCAGAATGGCAAGAAAATAACATCCAGGACATTCGCATCTAATACAGTTGAGCATGCACTTTCGCAAATCAGTTATAATTTAATAGAAACAAACAATGAGGCCAAAGCAGAACAGAGACTTAAGCCCAAATATGAATGGAAATAATTTGATAGAAAACTATAAACCCATCAGTTGATCAATAAATCATTCAAGCGCTCAACTAAATTACAACTAAGCTCTCTTTAACCTGAGCACCATTCATGAAACGAGCTTCACGCTGAAGGGTCGCTTGGGCTGTTTAAGTAGCCGTGAGAAAAACTTTGATTGGGGCATATGAAATCGGGGCAATTTGAGATGTGAATGGGGGCAGCTTCCACACCTTTTTGGTGACCCTTTCAACTAGTTGGCTTCCAGGACATTAGGCTTGCAAAGGAGCTTAGCAAATTTGAGCACCGTATAGCATCCCTTTCGGAGTAATTCAATTAGCAGTAAATCTTTACAAATAGCCAACTAGTGGACACCTCAGCACGGACAGACTTTTTGTAATATAAATTATGCCAAGTCGTGTGCCCAAAAACCGGGCTTGGCTAGTTAATAGTAGTTGTTCCGTTTGGCAACAAAAGGCTTAGCGGCGCCCAGCCCAGCCGTGGGTGGATTTATCTATTCTATTTTGTAATTTTTAATTTCGCAACTAATGCGATTATTCACGGCTGACGGCGCACGCTGGCAATAAAAATGACCAACGTGTAAGCCACGTTTAACACTCGGTTTATTTTTAGTTAACGGCCCAGGCGCCAACCAAAAGCAAAGCATTTCCACTGCAATTCACTTAAAAATGCAAGACTAAGAGTTATCCTGTTGACTTGGCATCACAGATATATATATTCTTTTATTTATTTTAAAAAACTATTCATTAGCTAAACTTTATTGTATTTTAATTAAAATTGATGTATAATGAGCATAGCTGGCAAATAACAGTTGAACATTTTATTATATTTAAGCTCAGTTTGCGAGCTCAACCGATTCATTCGCTCTCTCACTCTCAGCAAGCGATTTGAGTTCTTTTTGTTTTTGTTTGCTGTTGAGCGCCTTGAGTTGAACTATTCGTGTGACGCTCTTTGAGCGAACATTGTTTAGGCAGCAATACGATTGACGTTCGTTCAATGAATCGAAGGGAGTGAGCAAATGACTTAAGAAGTCTATGCAAACGATGTTCACTTACATGTAAACTCTCAATTCACGAACACAATCCTCTCTCACACACCAATACATGCCAACTCAAAGCAAGAACTAACGTTTGCTCTCTGTTCCCGAACGAACATCAAAGCACTTACACATTCACATATAAACTCTCAATTCACGAACACAATCCTCGCTCACACACCAATACATGCCGACTCAAAGCAAAAACTAACGTTTGCTCTCTGTTCCCGAACGAACTCGATGCACTTACACATTCACATATAAACTCTCAATTCACGAACACAATCCTCGCTCACACACCAATACATGCCCAAAAGATCGAGGAGTAACGAGAACGACTCAAAGCAAAAACAAACGTTTGCTCTCCGTTCCCGAACGAGCTCGTCAAAGCAACGCTGCAATCGATTGCTCTCTAGGTTTTTGCTCAGAGTATAAGTAAACGGCACTTATTTGCAGACATTGATAAACGGTCGACAGTTTTTTTGCGAACTATGATAATGAGCAAATCAGAAGAGTGCAGCAAGAGTCATAAATCAATATATTCTTAAGCAACATCAATTTTTGAGGCAAAAAATTGTATATTAGAGTATTTGTATAAATTTTGTAGTAAAGCTACTCTTAATATGATATCAACATGACACAATTTGCACATACCCCAAGTGAGTTTCTATTACAGGGTATTCAAAGCAAACAAAACTAAAACACTTCACTCACAAAGCGCTTAGCTGAAAATTTAAGCCTTATAGTTGCAAGCTGAAATATAATAGAGCGCATAGATAAAGTTATCTAAAGAAGAGAGCAACGGGCATGCTCTTGAGCTGCTAAAGCTTGTCAAAACTTTGCGCACATAAAAAAAATAATAATAAATAAAAATAATAGTGTGAACAATATAAATAAAATATTTATGTATTTTAAAGAGTAAGCAAAAGAATTAGTTTCAATAGCTGATTTTCAATATATTTTAAATTAAATTATATTTTGAACTACTTAAATAAATATTTATTTATTTTGATATTCAATTAAATGAATCTGCTCGCATACCCTAAGATACCCTTATTGGGAGTTTTAAAACTAAACGAACAATTGTCGCAAAATGCAGCCAGGCGTACAAATCGCACAGAAAGTTAAAAATGACCAAAGTCCGCACCGGACATGACTCTTAGCTTGGGTCCTGCACCCGCTGCCGGCCAGTAGGGACAGCTAGCTGGTCAGCTGGCTGTCAGCTCAAGGCCCACAGCAAGCTCGCCCACAACTTAAAGCACTGCCGCAGTTATGAACGCTTAAAGAAGCGACCAGCACTTGACATTTAATTAAAAATTTTGCAATTACATCGGACTCAAAGCGAACGACTTTTCTTTCAGCCTGAACTTCATGCTGTTGTGCGAGCCAATTGTTTTTGCTTCTTGTTTGTTTTATGAACAACAAAATGTTGCTTTGCCTATTAAGGATTTGAACGTACTTGGCATCTGCTGATGCGGCCAACACTACTACACTAATTGGTCCATGCAAGCTGGTAAGTGACTCGAGAAGCCATTGTTCCGAGTTGGCAAATCGCAGTATCTGAGCTCTGTTCGGCAATCGGCAATCGGCAATCGGCATTTCGGCAATTAATTAGTCTCAGTTTCCCTGACTGCATTGCAGCAACCATTGCTGCAATAGCTCACTAAATTCCTGCTCTCCATCTCACTCTATCTCTCATACTATCCCCCTCTCTCTCACTCTCTGTTTGTGCGCCGCCCTTACACATGTCCCGAAATGTCTTTGGAAATTCCTTTGTATGCGTGCACGTGCCAACAATGTATGCATATTTTGTGGGCGTTTTGTTGTGCGGCTGTGTCGGGGTGTGGCATCAAAGTGCATGCAAAATACGTGCCATGCATGCCCGAGTCGCGTGCTATTTATTTTTATTACGCAAAGCATCCAAAGTTTTACACATTACTTTTATTCTCTGCATAGCAAGTCTCTCTCGCTCTCTCTCTCTCTCTCTCTCTATCTTTTTTTTCTTCGTAGTGCTGCAGCGAAAAGCGCATAGGTGGCAGCGCAGCGACAAGCTGCTTGAAAAGCAGCACAGCTAAGGTTACAGCTACCGGCGAGCAGCATCTCATCCCTGACATGTTTAATAAATGGCAAGAGATGTCAGGCGGCCACATTGTTTGTGTTGCTTAACCTTCAAGAAACTGACTGCAAAACTTTCCCACTCACCCCATTGATATTATAATCTATGAAATATGAGTGCAAGCTTTGCAAAGCAATGGAGCAAATATGCAACTGCTCGTGTGTGTGTGCGTGTGTGTGTGTGTGAGTGCATTGTAACAGGTATGTGGATGAACTTTCAATGGGGTTTTATATAAATTGTTCTTGTGCTTTGGCAACATATGTTTCAGTTTTACTTGACTGTATCAATTTACAACTGGCAGCCACTGTCGTAATAAATCGAACTATTTGACTTTACATTTGATTTGTTGTTTTGGCATTCACGGCATTCTCAGCTTTAGTTTAATTTCTTAATTCAATTTGCGCCTTTCCATCACAAGTTTACATTTTCACAATTGAAGTTTTACTGCTGTGTGCAAATATTTCACATTGCATTTATTCATTTCACATTTTGTTTGCACTTGATGTGTAAAAAACTATTCATAGCTATTTCAAGCAATGAACTTTCTTGTGGCTTAATAGTTTAAGACACTCAAAATGCAATCGAATTTTATGGCATAGGATATTTAACGAATTTTTAAATGTATATAAAGTGAATTTTGTAAAATTTAATAAAATTAAATGTTATAGATATTTATTTATTTATTTTTATTATTTATTATTTATTATTTATTATTTTTTTTTTTATAAAAGTGAACTTATTTTAAATTTAAAAAATTTTGTATAAATATTATTTTAAATGTGCGATTTACTTAATTGTACAAATACATATATGATTAAAAAAATATATATAATTATGTATAAATATAATTTTATATACCATTTACTTAATTGTACAAATATATGATTAAATAAATATATATAATTTAATTGTATAAATATAATAATTTTGATGTTCATAAAAGAAGTGAACCTTGTAAAATGTAACTATAATTTTTTGTATACGATTTATTTATTTTTTTTTTTAATTTTTTTTATTTAATATTTGAGTGAATTTTATAAAAATTTTGTAAAAAAAAATGTATAAAATTGTATATATATAATTTATTTAATTGTACAAAAAATCTATTTATCAGAATTTATTTTAGATATTATTTAATGTTGTATTATTTAAATGTACAAATATAATATTTTTATGTTTCTGAAAGAATTAAATTTTGCAAAAAATTACAAAAATTTTGTGTAAGTATAATTTTATGTATATCATTTATTTAATTGTACAAATAAATCCTTTATTTCATATATTCTTCATTAACATTTTCTTTAATTATGCAAATATAATTCAAGCTGAGCTAATCTGAAGGAAATTTTCAGTTTCATTTCAGATACATTTGTATCTCATATATAAATATCCAATAATTGTAGAGCGCATTTCAGAGTCGCCGTAACTCACTTTAGCATTTTATTGATACTGCTACAAAATATTCGCCAATTGTGCGGCATTGCTGGCTATGGAAAATAAATTATGCAGCGAGCCAAACGAGCTATGCACGTGGCAGCTTCACAGGCCTAATTAGCCACTGGAATGGCCAAAACGAGGAGCCATAATCAAATTATGACAAAATGCTTTGCACGAAAATTCTGTTATTTTTCCATTACAAATCCAAAATTGATAAACGAGAGAGGAAAAAAATGTTAGCGCAATTAAAAAGGTCGTAGGTGGAGGTACAGTGGCACTGGGCAATCGGAGTGGGCGTGGCAAATGGTAGTGAGAGGCGTGAAGAGATACCCGTAGTTTAGCACCTAGCGATGGCTATAAAAATGTGCAATTTTCACAACACATATTTCCCTTTTGGCAACAAGCCAAACAATGAACAGAAAACAGAAAGCAAAACAAAAATAAAAATAAAATAAAAACGAAAACTGCTATATAGAAACCAAATAGGAAGGCAAAAAAAAAAAAAAACAAAAAAAATGTGCAGGCCGTAAATAACCGGGGAAGCCAAGTAAACAGCGACTGGCAGCCGCAAAAGCCAAAACTCACTGTGAATGCGAATATTCTTGGAATTTTCATTTGTTGTAGCGCGTTTCGCTTTGCATGGCAAAGGGCTGCAGGGGGCTGTAGGGTTGCCAGGGCGAGGGGTGCATTGCTGGTGTTGGTTACTGGTGTTGAGGTCGCATAGTTAGAAATGCCCCATCCGATGCTGTCAGACCAATTTGTCGCTCTATGTGTGTGTGTGTGTGTGTGTGTTGGGCATAATGGCCTGACTGCTACTGCTGCATTGTCGCTTCATTTTTGCAGCAAAGTGTGGCAAAATATGTTGACAGGAAATGTTATGCGAATTTCACTGCGTATAAAATGAAATTTACGTGAGTTTTTGGCGCGTGCTCTTCGCTCTTGTTGTTATTGTTGCTGTTTTTGTCAGGTTTGCATTTTGGTAATATAAGTTGAATGTAAAAACTTTAATACATCAACAAAAATGATGCTTAAGCAAGTGTCGAGAGTCTAGAAGAAAATCTTGAGCCAGCTGCTTAACTGTTACTTTGCAGAGGCTTTTCACCAAAAGATGCCAAGCCAAGATGTAACAAATATTACAGGAAAACAAAAATACATTAAATATATTAAAAACACTAAATATAAAAATATTTAGAAATATATAAAATAAAACTATTAAATATAATAAAATTACTAAATATAAAAAAAATATTATAACATATCTAAATTAATTGTACAAAATACATTAAAAATATTATATATAAATAAAAATATTAAAACCTATTTTAAATAAATCGAATAAATATATTAAAATTACTAAATATAAAAAATATTAAAACATATTTAAAATAAATTTACAAAATATATTAAAAATACTAAATATAAAAATATATTAAAACATATTTGAAATAATTCTACAAAATATATTAAAAATACTAAATATAAAATATCTAAAATAAATCTACAAAATATATTAAAAGTACTGCAGATAAAAAATATTAAAACATATATAAAATAAATCTATTAAATATATTTAAAAATATTAAATATTTCAAAATATTTTAAATAAATCTATATATTAAAATAACTAAATTAATAAATAAAAAAAATTGAAAACATATTTAAAATAAATCTACAAATTATTCTAAAGGTACTACATATCAAAAATAAATCTGTTAAATATATTAAAAATATAAAATATAAAAAAATATTAAAACATATTTTAGTAGTTAAGTAGCAAATAAAACAAACGAAATCTTGTTTATTTAATTGATACGAGTTACGCAATTAACATAATAAAAATTGTAATTATTGAAATTGATTTCTGGCTAGATCCAACGCCTAATTAAACACGCAAGCTCAACAATCCAATGAGTCAACAAACAATTCTCTAGATAAATGCTAAAAACTCTATAAATTAATATACGAATATAATATGAATTAAGTGCGCATGCTGATGCGAGCATGATAAGCAAAGTTTTTTATTTTTTATTTATTTTATTCATACAATGTGAAAAGTACTTTTCGCTAGCTATATAACTCGCTCGAAAGCTCAAATTACTACAGTTAGTTCGGGTTCATTGTAGAAACCAAATCAAAATTTAATAAAATGTTTGATTGCACAAAGTACGCAATTCCTATGGCAATCCTTGCTTTTCTGCTGGTTTTTGCACAGGTTAAAACAATTAAAAATTACATGAAAATATTTAGACTGATAAACTTTTACACATTTAAGTAGAGTTCAAAAACAGACGAAGAGTTTAATGCAATCGTCACTCAATGCTTGGCTGATAACAACATCGACAGAGTTGAGTATGAGCAAATGATGAACCAAAACAGCTCCGAGATAGAACGGGATAATGTTGATCAGAAATACAAATGCTATTTGCACTGCTTGGCTAAGGAGTTCGACATCTTGGATTCCGACGGATATGTTGATATAGAATCGCTGAATAAATTTGAGAAAATAACTGAAAGCGTACGCGATGCCATCGAGGAGTGCAAACAAGTGCACGACGGAGATGACGATTCTTGCGATTATGCCTACAATATGATGACTTGCTTAATAGATTATTTCGATGAGTAGAATTAAGAATGAAAAAAAAAAATAAATAAAAAAAATAGAAAAGTTAATGTAGAACTACAGAAGACAACATTGATTTAAAAATATTTAAAAAAAAATTAAAAAATTAATTAAAGTAAATAATTAACGAAAAATACATTTTTTAATTAAAATGAATTTTGCAATATTTTCTGACTTTTCCAATTATTTTTAATCAAAGAACAAATACTACAAATATATCTTTGTTTATTCATTTCACATAGCTGACAAAGTATTGAATATTTTACGAACTGCCTGGAAAAAATAGTTGACAAAATTTAACGCTGAGCCCTGCTCAATGTAGCCTGAATGACATGACGACAAAAGCCCATACACGAAGAGCTGTTGCTGCTTGAGATATTCAAAATGTAAATGAAATATGTATAAAAGTTGAACAAAATTAAAAAAATTTCAATTAATATATTTTATAATATTCAAGAATGTTGAGCCAGCTGTATACAATTTAGACAAAGTTAAATAAAAACTCAATTGATATATTTTATAATAATCAAGAAGTTTAAATATACAATTTATTATTTAATTGAATATTATGAAATATATAAATAAAGAATTTTTATGATTGTCTAAAATATTCAAGAGTGTATATAAATAAAATATTTATAAATTAATAAAATTTTTTATTTATATATTTTATAATATTCAAGAGTTTATATAAATAAAATATATATAAATTTTTGAATATTATAAAATATATAAATAAAAAAAATTTTTAATATGTTTAAAATATTCAAGAATTTATACAAAATATATATATATATACATTTTATTTATATGAATTCTTGAATATTATAAAATATGTAAATAAAAAATTTTTAATTTTGTTTAAATTCTATATTTATATTTATTTATTTTGAATTTTGTTTAAATTTTATATTTACATATATAAATTTTTTTATTTATATTTTTATTTGCAAATAAATTTATAATTTAAATGAATATTTTCTTTCAATATTAATTAAAATATTTTCTTTCAATGTGAATCACATTATTTTTAACTTTAACTGTGAACTTTTAATTTTCATTTATAGCCAGAGATATATATATCGAAATATTCTTCCATAATCTTAAAGACTTGTCAAGTTAACCTTTTCGACTGGCTAAAGTCCCATTATTAATAACATACCCTAAATTCGATTATATGTATATTTGAAACTCATCTATGGAGTCTTAAATTAATTGATCCATGAATGTTTGTTTGAGTGCAACTTTTTTGATTACTTTAATAAACGACTGTGGTTTATAATTTGATAATTTGTTAATGTGTTCTGGATATTTAAAAAATTAAACTATACACGCCATTTTAATTTACAATTCTATGAATCAACAGAAATCAGGCTCAGATGCGTTAGATATAAGTGAATAAATATATTTACATTTAATATAAATATAAATAGAAAAAGTATTGTAAGAGAGCGTGTTGATTACAAGCATGATAAGAAAACTTAATAATATTATATAAAAACATTAAAAATGCATTAAGTAAACAACTATATATAGCTCACCGTAAAATTAATATATTCACAGTCTGCTCAGTTTCAGCGTGAAAGTAGAGTAAAAATAAAATAAAATGTTTGATCGCTCGAAGGATGCATTTGCAGCAATTTTACTTGCCCTTCTGCTGGTTTTCGTGCAGGTGAAATTGATTTATATATTTATTGACTCACATTTTATCTGTATAATTTCAACAGAGCTATCCTGAGGAGGAAATGGATGTGATGGTCACAAAGTGTTTGGCCGACAATGACATTGAGAGAGATGAATATGAGGGAATTATAAACCAAAACAGTTCGGAAATAGCTATGGGCGATGTTGAAATGAAATTCAAGTGCTACTTGCATTGCATGGCAACGGAAATGGAAATTCTAGACTCGAGTGGATTTTTGGACGTAGAATTGGTCAACGCACATGAGAAACTCACTCCGAAGGATCGCGAAGTGTTCATGGAATGCAAGCGAATCCACGATGGAGCTGAAGATTTCTGTGAATATGCTTTCAATATGACAATTTGCATAATAGAGGGTATAAATAGCTAGATCTAAAGAGCTTTAAAGGTGGCTGTGCTCAATCTTTGGCTCTGCGCTTGCTGCAAATAATGATTTTCATATAAATATATTTAATATTGCGCTCGTTGCTCGCTTGCTCCAATTATCAGCTTGTTACTTTTTGATGGCTTCAGGCTGTGAAGTTGTTGCTGTTATGTTTTTATACAACTTCCGTCGATTTACGAAATAATAATTGCTCCATTCCCATAAGCAGCTGCAGCGAGCTGCGACGACCAAAGAAACAAGCATCGACCACACCTCATCATGTTTTTGGGGGCGGGTAGGGGCTGCATAGAGAAGTCGTGTAGCGTTCACAATGTGTTTCCGCCTCGCTGTTGTTTTGCATGTTGACATGGCGCGAGAATCGTGGCAGACGCGGCCGCGTTACTCATACGACGCGTGGGCGCGGGCTTGTTGACAATACATGACCATATTTTTCTTTTTCCCGCTAATGTGGCACGCCCCACACACGTAAACACACACACACACACGTACATGCATGTATGCAAAGCGCGTAAAGTTGAAATGACAATCGAAAGCCGGGCTAACAATAGCAGCCAGAGGCAAAACCGGAGCCAGTCAAGTGTGTGGGTGTTGCTGCTGCTGCTGCTGCAGCTGTGCGCCTTTTCTTTTCACATAACAACAACAGCAGCAACAATGCATCGTGACAACTTCCGTTGCATGCGCTGCTGGCATAAAGAAAAACAGCGTAAAACTGTAACGGAATTGCATTGTGAAAAGCAAAATGTTTTTTCCTGGCACACACGGCAAACAACAACTGTAGCAGCAGCAACAGACCAAGCGAAGAGGCCTTCGGCTGTTATCAGCAATCATCTATTATTATTTTATGACACAGATATAACTATATACTATATGTGCGTGTATTTGACATGTTATATCTAACTGTGCTATGTGTGTGCGTGTGTGCGTGTATACAGTTATCGCAAATCAATTAAATCGGCACGCCAATGCAATTAATTTGATTCATACGCCCCGTGGTACGCAGGCCAATTTCATTTAATTATGCAAATCAGCCAAATGCGGCCGGCTTATTAATTTATAGCATTTGACAGTATATTTTTTCTTTTTTATTAAATATCCACAATTAAATTTATTATCTTTAGAATGCGCAAAAACTACATGAACTCAAAAAAAAAATTTATTTAAAAAAAAATATTATTTTATTTACACAATCGATTGCAAATTAAAGTTTTATTTCCGTGGAAACTCTCCGTCTCTAATCATGTTTTTCCGGCATAATATTCACATAATGCGCACTATGATAATTTTTGATATAGCATACCAACATTTGAAATGCATAAACACACTTGTCTTGGACCACGCTAATCACTCGATGACATTCCTCCATAACGGCCAGATTTTCCTCCATCAAATGCTCCTGCTGCTGGAACAGCTCAAAGTCCAGCTGCTCATTGGCATCAAGAATCTTTATCTCGGCTGCAGCGCAGTGTATGTAGCACATATATTTCATTTCAATATTTTCGAAATGCCCTTCATTTTTGGCTTGATCAATCTTGGCATATAAATCCATTCTGGTTGCATTATTTTCACTCAGGCATTTATCCTCAACTTCCATGGGCACAGTCAAACTCTATAGGGATAAAATTATGAAAAATATTTATGAATATGTTTCGAATTACTTACATGCACAAAAGCCATCAGTAGGGTTAGCGATATTAAAGTTTTAATGTAAGACAACATTTTTAATAGTAGTTTCGGGAATTTTCTAAATTAAAAAAATAATTCTTTAATTTTCTTTTACACTCTGTGGCTCAGATCACAACTGTCGACTGTTGCTGGAAATTCTATATTTGCTTTTATAAAGCCAAGTTTTCCATACCAGCTCTCTATTATTTTAACGTCTTTTATTCAATTTACTAAGCCTGGCTTAAAACTGTGGTTACACAACATTCCAACTTTATTAGTAAACAAGTCAATTAATAAAAAAAAAAACAATTGTGATCTATCAAGCCAAAATAAATATATTTACTTAATTCCATTCATATTTTTACGAATCTCGAAAACAATTAATGAATGCCATATTTATTTAGCTAGCTATAATATATTAGATAAACAACTAATTTCACATTGTGCAAATTATATGCTTTATTTAATAATTACAATGCATCCCCTAACACATGATAAGCTTATAAATATATTTAATTATACTACATTTATTTAACTGCAAAAAAAATTATATAAAATTCTGTAAAATATTATTATAAAATTGTGTAAAATATTAATATAAAGAAAAGATTCGTAATACAAAATAAAATACATAAAATACTAAAAACAAAATAAAAATAAATAATTTAATTAATTTTTCTTTCTTTTTAATATTTTTTAAATTTAAAATTTTTTTATTTTAATTATTTTAATATATTTATATATATAATAGCTATTTAAAAAATATATATTAAAAAATTTGCATTATCATTATATTTATTAAAATTTTTAATTTAATAAATAAAATTTCAGTCACTATAATAGTTGATAAAGCCCAAACCTTAACCTTTTCACATTTTTTATATTATTTATTTTTATTGTCTGCATAAAATAATATATTGGCAAAATAATGAAAAATCGCATTAAATCTTATCGCATATAATACAAATTAAATATAATTATATATTTTGTATTCAACTACAACTTCGAGTTGCATTAAATTACGCTTAACAGCTTGCTTCACAAACGAGAAATTAAATTCAAGCAGAGAAACATGCACTGCTCTACACACTTCAGCAACTGTCAATAAAGTACTTGGCATGTCTCGAAAAAATAAATAAAAAGAAAGCGCTACACAAAAAAAGGGAGCCGAAGAAGAAGACTTTTTGAACAGTGTCCTCGCAGCCGAATCGAACAAGCGCCTTTGCTTATGCCACAGTTGCAGCTCTGCTGCTGCTGCTGCTGCTGATGCTGCAGCTTCGAGTGTGCTTATCAAGAGACACATGAGGCACTGACATGCACTCAAAAGGAAAGGTAAGTGGCGCCACGAGGGGCGTAGTAAGAGGATAGACAGCACTAGCGCTGGCTGTGGATGACGAGGCGACGAAGCGAAGCGCGTAAGTTTGCAATTTTTCTGCTGCATTTTCTTTGGGAAACTCGCGCAAGTTCTGCATATGACTGCGGGCACGTCCCTGCTGGTGTGCGTCTGTGTGTGCCAGCATTGGGCATGGGTGTGTAAGTTGATTTATGCCATTTTGTACACATGTGCGTGTGTGAAACAGAGAGAGAGAGAGGGAGAGAGAGAGGGAGAGCGAGAGAGTGTGTAATGCAAGGCTGCTGCATAAATGATTTATTGCTATTCCCGCGACAGTTTCGTTTCGCTTTCGTTTGCAACTGGTGTGTGTATGAGTGTGCATGTGCCACACACACACACGCACACACACACACACACGCAGAGCGAGCTCTCGCAGTCTCAAAAACCGTCTCACTTCTTGCCATAATAAATAATTATAATTGTTTTCTTTTTTTTTTTTTTGGGCTGCCGCTACCCACATGCGCATTAATAAACCTTATAAATATTTAAGTTGTGTGAGAAATTGCAGTGCTGAGGTGACAGCTAATGGAAGTGCGGATAATTGAATCTGCCATACGGAAAATACATTGAGTACCAATGGCAAGCACAACGACAACGACAACGGCAAAGACAGCTGCAGCATGTGCAGGCAGCCAGACTGCCAGGCAACCAGGTGTTAACCCACGACTACACTACTCATATATGTTTAAGCCAACATTTGCGTAATATATATAATAAAAATCCAAAATACATAGATGCTGCATATGAGAGCAGAAGCTAATCGAATGTCAATTGAAAGCCACATGACAACAGAGTGCTTTAGCTCTCGTTTTGATTGTATTTGCTTTCTATTCAATTTGTTCTAGTTAAACAAATATTAAAAAAGTAAATCAGAAAATTCTTTGGTTTCAATTTCAATAAAAAATCCAATTAATTAACATTAAAAATTCCGCAAATTCCAATTAACAAATAAAGGAATTCTCAACTTTCAAATATTATTTAATTGTAAATCACTATAAAGTTAGTAAATAAATGTATATAAATATACATTGGGCTCTTTGTGTAGTTCATGGAATGAAATTGACATTTCTTGGCTCAAGTTCATCCTCTTCCGTTTCTGCCACTGGCAAAACATCAAAGTTCCACTTTGAGTTTGGCCACCCAAATAGCTTTATTTCCGTTTGTTCTCACCAACAGCGCAGTCACGAAGGGAAAGTGCGCCCACCGGAAACAGGAAGTTCGGTTCATGCAGCATTTATGAAAAATCCTGAAAGCCAAAGTACATAGAAACATAATAAAAATAAAACAAAAAACAACAACAACAAAAAAACAACAAAAAAACATTAAAATGATTCAGAAGGCGTTAGACCCAACAAGAAAATTGACGCATGAAATTGTCACAGAACGTAATTTGGAGTATGAAAATTATAGTCGAGCAATTGCATAGCTTTAATTAAACCCAAAATTTTTGCCACTTTGAGCCAGCAAACAGAAATTCTGCAATTCGTCCACAGCCATGCTGGCATAAATATTTGAAAAATCCTTTCACATGAATAATTTCATTTAAATTGCATACATAATTTGCAGTCGACAATTTAATAAATATTTTTGTGCTAACAATTGAATTTCTATTCTGTGCTTACGTTCTCAATGCCAATTGGCAAACAATTCATGCAAAACAGATAATTCTATGCCATATTCTTACACATATGCACTTGCATTCACACACACACACACACACTCACACACACACACACGCACACACTCATGTTACATTCAAATATTCAGTGTTCCAAGTGCTGGAATATTGTGAAGCACTTTGCACGCTGCATAGAAATATATGCTTAATCTGGATTATTATTTTTCGTGAATAGAAATATATCTATATTGAAATATTGATTTTTTGAAAGAACTAAAAATTCTTTGTAATTATTTTAAAACACTCTTAAATGTGCTGCATCTTTTCTTTGAAAAAGATTCTACATTTAATTGGTATTTATTTTAGTAAAATAATTCATTACTTATTTTATTTTATTTGATTTAGCTTATTTATTTTTTTATGTAATATAATTATAAAATATTAAAATTAAATTTTGATATTTTTATATATTCAAATAATCGATTCATAAAGAAAATAAAAAATAATATTTTTATAAAAAAAAGGAAATGTCTTACAGATTTGCAGCACTGCTAAAAAATAGTAATATAAAAATATTATATTATATCACTATATAAAAATAATTTATCGTAGATAAAATATAATAATAGATAAAAATATAATACTATAAAAATAATATATTATCTATTATAAAATATTAATAAAAATATATAACATAAAAATTATAATGTAAGTTAGTTAATATAAGCTAATTTCCTATAATATTTATAGGTGTTTAAACGAGGTTAACTTTTAAAATTATTTATTCCATTAAATAAATTAAACCTAATAAATTCATTTTCGCTTTTTAACTGCTCCAAACTATAAATATAATAAAAATTAATATTTAATATACATTTCTTATACATTTAATTACATATTTTACTTTGTAATTCTTGTATTTTGTAGCCTCAAATTAAAACAGACTTTTCAAATCTTTTTGGAAAATCTCGCTTTCTACATTTTAGCATAGATATTGGCATACAAATTTCTCTTTTGCCTGCCTTTCCAGTTTCCTGGCTCTAGTTGTCTTTCTGCGCTTGAATGCCATCAAAAAGCACGCAAATACACACACACACACACACACACACACACACAGAGTTAGTCACATATTCACACACTCACACACTCATAAAATCGAACCCATTTTTACACATGCGACTGACGCTGATTGCGTTTGTCACGTCGACGAAATAAAATTGCAAACCATTCCGCAAACCTGATCCGGTTGCCGATCCATTGCCATGCAACTAAGCGACACGCAAAGGTGGCAAAGGCACACACACAGATAACTGAAAAGCAAAAAAGAGAAAAAAAAAAGAGAAAAAACCGCAAAAAGCGGCAAAGACGCAGTCGCCGCCGGCATACAAAGGAAGAAAGAGAGGTCGACATCGTGGTCCACGTTTGGTCTCTGACAGTTGTCGACGTTCTATGTTTTTTTTTCTTCTTCTTCTTCTTCTGCGTTTCTGTTTTCTGTTTTTGCTGGTCCAAAAACTAGGCAACGGAATTGCAGTAAAATCATCATCGATGAACTCAACGTCGCGTCGCATCGACCTCTTTACACACACTCGAGCACAGACTCTTCACACATGCTCATGCGTGTCTCTCTCTCTCTCTCTCTCTCACTCTTACTCTCACTCTCTGGACTGCGCCGCGGCCTCGGCCTCAGTAACGGCCGCGTTGCGTATGTATATGTAACGTTGTGCATATTGGGTCGCCATCACAGATTGTCGCAGTTGCGGCATATTTGCATAATTTAGCGATTGAATTTTATGTTCAAAAGCAAAACAGCGCAGCAGCTGCTACTGCTTCTGCTTCTGCAGCTACTGCTGCTGCTTCTGCTACTGTTGCCAAATTTGTTTTTCTCCTCTCTCATCGTACACACATCAAACGTGCTGTGGATTTATCCATTTGCTTTTTACTTATTAATTAAATAATTTTTCGTTGCACTGGCATTCACCGTAGCGGCCAGCATTCTGTGTGCCATTGACAATAATTGCTTGCAACATAATTATAAGCCATTAAAGCACTTAAGCTCCCGGAAAACCACCAACAGCGCAGCTCTGGGGCCGCAGCCCAGCTTGGGCGAATTGGTCGAGTCATGTTTGCATATGCATAATTATGATGAAAACACATTTAAATGCATTTAATCGGGCGTTCAGTTGGTCACCAACACTCGACCCACTCGACCCACTCGGCCAGCAGGTAGCTTATGGCCATCGCACCCACTCAAAGGCTTTTAACGTTTATTGGTTTTTTATTAAATATGCGGGCGTGCCAATATTATATAACTGCACGACTCCAAACTGCAACGGTCAAAAGGTAAATTTAGTTAGATGTGATACGGAAAGCTGTTTACGTATTCTGTTTTATTGCTTAAAATGCAAGATTGATACTGAATACATAATGCACCGATTGAAGGCATTGATGGCACACTTAACAAATGTTAATTATGCTTGGAGTAAGCTGAAAGTTATGGGATATCGCAGCTGTAAATTTATTAGAGGTGGGAAGCTGAACAAATCATGGATAATGTGTGAGCTATGAACTATGATCTATTAGCTTGATATACTACGAAAAAAAAGAATCTGGCAAATGTGCAGCCAATTTATGTGCCACGCCCCTACTGCGAGCACACTTTTAACTTGCCAGAGGACTCGCACACTGACTTAATTAAAGTTGTACTCGGCAGGCGCAATCAACAACAAAAAAAAAAAAGGCTTTACAAAAGAAAGGCAAGAGCAACAAGAACTGAAACACATGTGTGAAAGCTGGCAAAGTAAATGGCCAAAACAAATTGCCAAAGTCGGAGCAGCAGCAGCACGAGTAGCAGCAGCAGCAATGGGCGTAGTTTTGAATGGAGCTAGGTTGAAGCTCTTTTTTTTCGAAGGGGGGATGCCCAAATGGCAATTTATAAAATCCTTTGAAGTGTCGAAAATCAGTAATTGTAGTCAAAGTGCAAATTGATTGCCAGCCAAGCACACATACACACACACACACACACACACACAGCCACACACTCTGACATGTGCTGGGCTGAGCTGAATTTTGAGTGTGTGTTGTGTGTGTGTGCCGAAAAATCAGTGTGCTAGCCATGTTTTATTGAGTGTAATTTGTAGTTGCAAATTAATGGCCGCACTTCACTTTTAATTAAAACGCAGCAAAAGAAGAACTCAAATAGCCGAAATCAAGGGGCATTCTTGACTCAACGAACTTGCCATGCTCTTCAAGAAATCAAGTGACAAAAAAAAGAAAAAAAAAATGTGCAAAGAAGTTCTTGCTTCAATAAAACAATTTAAATATAAATTGATAGGAATTCTGAATGGCATTGAAATTGAAATTGGAATTTAAATAAACAGCAAATATCTAGATTATATTTCTAGAGCACTTAGTAGAAGGGTTACTTGTAAATTGTATATGATAAGAAATATTTTCAAATATTTAATTAAATATCCTTATTTTTTAAATGTATATAAAAATGTATAAAAAGAATTTCTTTATTTAATAAATAATAAATAAATATATAAAACAAATTATTACAATAAATACATAACTAAGTAAAAAGATAAATAAGAAAAGCTATTTTAAATACAAATTTTTGAATAAGTAAGGAAATGAAAAATAAAACGGAATATGGAAATATGGAATTAATAATAAAATATATTATATCAATAAATAAATCAAATAATTGAAGTATTCAACTTATTGAAGATACAACAAGTCACAACAGTGTTAGTGATTATGAAAATATATTCAAATGAATACATAACTAAATAAATATATATTTATGCAAAAAATAAAAAACAAAATAAAATAAAATAAATAAATAAAAAATAAAATATATGTATATATATATATATATATATATATATATATATGAAAAATAAAATAATAATTTAATTATTTAACAACACACAACAATAAATTTAATTACTATTATTATTTTTTATATATATATATTTTTTAAAATATATAAAATATTTTTTAAAATGTACAAATGCAATACTTTGCAAAGGTAATTTATGTAATATTTAAATTAAATATATTTGTGAATTTTTCTTATTATTATTATTATTAATATTTTTTTTCATTGATATTTGTCTATATTTGAATAAATAATAAATATAATAATAAAAAATTTATCAAGATTATCTTATTTATTATTATTAATATTATTATTATTATTATTATTATTATTATTATTATTATTATTATTATTATTATTTTTATTTTTTTTTTATTTATTTATTTTTATTTTTTTTTTACAGTATTTACCTTATGGAAAAAAAGTCTGCTTTTTCATACTAAAATACAACAAATAACTGAAATGGATCTCACATAAATTCTATTTTGCTTTATGTTCACCAAACTTTTTTTATTTATATAGGAATATACTCAAATGACTCCCTCTGGCTTTTCAGCCACTCACAATAATATAATGTGGTAGGGTACAATAAATTTCAGACATACCCAAGCAACGGGGCACTCAGCCGATTCTGGGTTGGGCTTAGAAAAGTGTAAGATAAGTAACTCAATTGCAGGCCTTGCAGGTGGGCCGCCAGGTGTGTCGCCGTGTGAGGCTGTCTTTTAGACTTTCCCTTTGACTATACTTTAATACAGTTATTCTGTTGCTTAGTTTCCACATTTCTTCTTTTTTTTGTATTTAACTTATCCTTTAACCTAAGACCGTGGGGCAGGCACGTTTTTCCTTTGCTTAAGTGACTTCATAACCTCGAAAGTGGAAGCCACTTTTTAGTGCATCGCATATGGACGTGCGTGTTAGTGTGTGTGTGTGTGTGTGTGTGTGTATAGAAGCTCAGGTGCTTTTCTGTGGCACAACACGCTCGCTGTTCGCCGTTTACTAAGTTGATATTTTGAGCTGCTTTGTCGCCTGTTGCATAAAGTGATTTAAAGCATAAGGCGTCTATGCAACTGTGGCTGCAACAGCAAAAGTTTTGAATAAATTTGCGCCATTTGCCAGCGGCAACAGCAACATCAGCAATAGCAACAGCAACACCAACTGAAGCAAACTAACTTTGTTGACTGGCAGCGCATCGATTTCGACGACGCGGATGCCGAAGAAAGAAGGGCAGAGAATGCGGCATGCCCAAGAGACGTAGGGGCAGAGGGGGAGAGAGCATGAAGAACGATGATGTCGCATCCAAGGCATCATCAATTTTGGTTTGAGAGACTCATCAATAAAACATAACAGCAGCAAATGGAGACACATGCGACAATGCGCATGCAACTGGCTAAAGGACGTGAAAGCAGCCAAAGACTGAGGCCAAAAATCGCCTCCTGCGGGTGGACAGATAAGCAAGCCAAAAGAAAAAAAAACACGTAGCTGACAATTTACTGAGTTTATAAATAAAATATAAATAAAATAAATATAAATGTAATAAATATACTTTAAAAATATTTGTTTTAATTTAATTTAAATTCAATTTTTTATTTTCTCTCTCAGCATAAAAAGTTAATCAAATAAAATGGGAAATAATTTGAAATTGCATTTAAATTGTGTAACGCATGCTACACTAATATCCCTTAGCTAAATACTAATTTAATTAAATTTCACATAGCCAAACATAAAATGTTCAAACAACAAATATTTTTATTCGATTTTAGTTGGAAAAAAAAATAATAATTTTTTTCAAATAAAAACTCAGTTGAGCTCAGTGAGGTGCATCAACAAGCTGACAATTATAATTCAAATTTGGTTGTGAAAATGTGAAATGAATCTAAATAAATTGAATTTATCAATTTACAAAAAATACAAAATAAGAAAACAGAAAACTTTCTAGTGCATTAAATAAATGTTGTTTAATGAAAGTAAAGGGAAAATAGAGAACTTCCAAACTAATAATTTTATTTATAATATTTTTATGAAGCAACTTAAAGTCTCTTTAAATATCTGGCCATGCTCTACTTCTCGCGTACATGAAAAATAGCAATATTACCTCAAACTCGCAAGCCTCTCAAGTGTGGAGCTTGGCGACTCGCTGCTGATTTGATTACATTTACACACATCCGACAGTTTTCTGGTTTGGCAAAGCCAACTGTTTTCCACAAAAGTGCGCGGCGAAATTTTCTTGTCAACACTTGCAATGGGCTGAGAGTTAAGTAACACGCGATGGGATAGGAATTGGGATTGGTAGTCGCAGTCGCAGTCGCAGTCGAAGTCGGAGTTGGGGTCGGGGTCGGTTCGGGTTCAGCGACAACAATAGCAGCTTGTAGCTTGGCATGCGAGGCGAGAGGTGAGAGTTTGGCACAGAGCTGCCCTGGCTATTTGTAGCCTAGCCTGGTTGGCCAAGCGCCAGCAAAGACGAAGGCAACGGCAACGGCAAAGGCAAAGTCGAAGTCGAAGTCAAAGTCTTCTTTGTCTGCTGCCAATTGAATTGAAACTTTATTTTTGTCTCTTATAAGCTACAGTTGTTGTTGCTGCTGCGCCTCTGACCCGCAGGTTAGCCCATAATAATATTAGTGATTGGAATGTGCAGCAGCTTGATGATGAAGCCGAGAAAGCCCATTATGAAGAAGCCTATTGTGATGGCCAGCAGAGAGCGTCGATACTCCTTCTGATCGGGTCGCGTGCAACGCTTGGCCACATGCGCCGACGCCTTGAAGAAGTTCAGCAACGGCAACAGCAGGAACAAAAACTCATTCCATGCAAGATGCGTATATTTGAGAGAGGAGCGTAAATTGCACGACAGATCATGCATCCGCTTGGTTAATCTGCGAGCAGAGTGTTGGGCTGTCAGAGCGTGAGTTAGTTGCTGCAGTTGTCATTACCTACCCTGACTTGTGCTTCTTTTTTGTCGTCCGACGACGTCGCTGTAAACGTTGATCCATTTAAACTTCTGTCGTTACTTTTCTGTTGAACTTGTATGCTACAAAGCAAAGCCTGCTGTGAATTTCTTAGTCGGAATTAACATGCCCCGCCTTTTATGATGGAACTCAAATCTGTCGACGGTTTCTTTCTTTTCTAACTTTTCTCATTACAAAAGTTTTACCATGCCCTCAACACCCCCGCATCCGTCCACTTGGCAAATACATGAGAAGGGTTACTCAGGCGACAATTTCACTATTTTCGAGCCAGCAACTACATCTGCCAAAATGTGATTTAACATTCTAAATAGATTTCTCAAGCGAATGACAAAGCGAAAAAAAAGAGAATTGCTTGTAGTCAAAAATTTTGTAACTTAGATAATGAGAATTTTATTTTTTTACAAAAAGCAATTAAGAAATGCTCTGAAATATATTTTGAAACTCTTTTGAATAGCAAATGGCTAAGGGGCAGAGTAATAGGCTCAGAATAATAAGAGTTATATACGGTATATATAAACAGTTATAATATAAATAAAATACATTAATGAGATTGCTCTAGTTAAATTAAAATAAATAAAATAAAATATATAAATAAATAAAATTAAACAACATAAATAACAAAATGTATATATATATAAAATAAAATAATAAAATAAATGAATAATAGCAAAATACAGTCGAGTCTTGATAATTCGTAATGGCAAGGGACAGAATTTTTTACGAATTACAGAGTTTTTCGATTTATCGGGGCTTAAAAAATCAAAATACGATTGAAGGGGTTTTTATATTTCACGTCGTTTCAATAATTTTAACTTATTAAAAAATTAAATTCAATATTATTTATTGTTTTATTGCTATTTACCCATCCATTTGCCCATTAGTACTCAATCTACCTTTATGGCTATTTTCTAGCCGTTTTTAGCCTTTTTTAGCCGTTTTTCGCTCCTTTACTGGTTTATCTCGCTAAATACCTTTCTACCTTCTTTTTAACCTTTCTATCCCGCTTTCTAATCATATTTCTATCTATTAATCACGATTCTGTTCATAGGATGTGGGCCAGTCTTATTTATCCATCCATTTGCCCATTAATGCTCAATCTGCCTTTCTGGCTATTTTTTAGCCGTTTTTAGCCGTTTTTCACTCCTTTTCTGGATTATCTCACCAAATACCTTTCTACCTTCTTTCTAGGCTTACTATCCCATTTTCTAATCATATTTCTATCTCTTAATCACGATTCTGTTCATAGGATGTGGGCCAGTCTTATTTATCCATCCATTTGCCCATTAATGCTCAATCTGCCTTTCTGGCTATTTAGCCGTTTTTAGCGGTTTTTTACTTCTTTTCTGGTCTATCTCACCAAATACCTTTCTACCTTCTTTTTAACCTTTCTATCCCGCTTTCTAATCATATTTCTATCTATTAATCACGATTCTGTTCATAGGATGTGGGCCAGTCTTATTTATCCATCCATTTGCCCATTAATGCTCAATCTGCCTTTCTGGCTATTTTTTAGCCGTTTTTAGCCGTTTTTCGCTCCTTTTCTGGATTATCTCACCAAATACCTTTCTACCTTCTTTCTAGGCTTACTATCCCACTTTCTAATCATATTTCTATCTCTTAATCACGATTCTGTTCATTGGTTGATGGCCAGTCTTATTTATCCATCCATTTGCCCATTAATGCTCAATCTACCTTTCTGGCTATTTAGCCTTTTTTAGCCGTTTTTCGCTCCCTTACTGGTTTATCTCACCAAATACCTTTCTACCTTCTTTTTAACCTTTCTATCCCGCTTTCTAATCATATTTCTATCTATTAATCACGATTCTGTTCATAGGATGTGGGCCAGTCTTATTTATCCATCCATTTGCCCATTAATGCTCAATCTGCCTTTCTGGCTATTTTTTAGCCGTTTTTAGCCGTTTTTCGCTCCTTTTCTGGATTATCTCACCAAATACCTTTCTACTTCTTTCTAGGCTTACTATCCCATTTTCTAATCATATTTCTATCTCTTAATCACGATTCTGTTCATAGGATGTGGGCCAGTCTTATTTATCCATCCATTTGCCCATTAATGCTCAATCTGCCTTTCTGGCTATTTTTTAGCCGTTTTTAGCCGTTTTTCGCTCCTTTTCTGGATTATCTCACCAAATACCTTTCTACCTTCTTTCTAGGCTTACTATCCCATTTTCTAATCATATTTCTATCTCTTAATCACGATTCTGTTCATAGGATGTGGGCCAGTCTTATTTATCCATCCATTTGCCCATTAATGCTCAATCTACCTTTCTGGCTATTTAGCCTTTTTTAGCCGTTTTTCGCTCCTTTACTGGTTTATCTCGCTAAATACCTTTCTACCTTCTTTTTAACCTTTCTATCCCACTTTCTAATCATATTTCTATCTATTAATCACGATTCTGTTCATAGGATGTGGGCCAGTCTTATTTATCCATCCATTTGCCCATTAATGCTCAATCTGCCTTTCTGGCTATTTAGCCGTTTTTAGCGGTTTTTTACTTCTTTTCTGGTCTATCTCACCAAATACCTTTCTACCTTCTTTTTAACCTTTCTATCCCACTTTCTAATCATATTTCTATCTCTTAATCACGATTCTGTTCATTGGTTGATGGCCAGTCTTATTTATCCATCCATTTGCCCATTAATGCTCAATCTACCTTTCTGGCTATTTAGCCTTTTTTAGCCGTTTTTCGCTCCCTTACTGGTTTATCTCACCAAATACCTTTCTACCTTCTTTTTAACCTTTCTATCCCGCTTTCTAATCATATTTCTATCTATTAATCACGATTCTGTTCATAGGATGTGGGCCAGTCTTATTTATCCATCCATTTGCCCATTAATGCTCAATCTGCCTTTCTGGCTATTTTTTAGCCGTTTTTAGCCGTTTTTCGCTCCTTTTCTGGATTATCTCACCAAATACCTTTCTACCTTCTTTCTAGGCTTACTATCCCACTTTCTAATCATATTTCTATCTCTTAATCACGATTCTGTTCATTGGTTGATGGCCAGTCTTATTTATCCATCCATTTGCCCATTAATGCTCAATCTACCTTTCTGGCTATTTAGCCTTTTTTAGCCGTTTTTCGCTCCCTTACTGGTTTATCTCACCAAATACCTTTCTACCTTCTTTTTAACCTTTCTATCCCGCTTTCTAATCATATTTCTATCTATTAATCACGATTCTGTTCATAGGATGTGGGCCAGTCTTATTTATCCATCCATTTGCCCATTAATGCTCAATCTGCCTTTCTGGCTATTTTTTAGCCGTTTTTAGCCGTTTTTCGCTCCTTTTCTGGATTATCTCACCAAATACCTTTCTACCTTCTTTCTAGGCTTACTATCCCATTTTCTAATCATATTTCTATCTCTTAATCACGATTCTGTTCATAGGATGTGGGCCAGTCTTATTTATCCATCCATTTGCCCATTAATGCTCAATCTGCCTTTCTGGCTATTTTTTAGCCGTTTTTAGCCGTTTTTCGCTCCTTTTCTGGATTATCTCACCAAATACCTTTCTACCTTCTTTCTAGGCTTACTATCCCATTTTCTAATCATATTTCTATCTCTTAATCACGATTCTGTATATAGGATGTGGGCCAGTCTTATTTATCCATCCATTTGCCCATTAATGCTCAATCTGCCTTTCTGGCTATTTTTTAGCCGTTTTTAGCCGTTTTTCGCTCCTTTTCTGGATTATCTCACCAAATACCTTTCTACCTTCTTTCTAGGCTTACTATCCCACTTTCTAATCATATTTCTATCTCTTAATCACGATTCTGTTCATTGGTTGATGGCCAGTCTTATTTATCCATCCATTTGCCCATTAATGCTCAATCTACCTTTCTGGCTATTTAGCCTTTTTTAGCCGTTTTTCGCTCCTTTACTGGTTTATCTCGCTAAATACCTTTCTACCTTCTTTTTAACCTTTCTATCCCACTTTCTAATCATATTTCTATCTCTTAATCACGATTCTGTTCATTGGTTGATGGCCAGTCTTATTTATCCATCCATTTGCCCATTAATGCTCAATCTACCTTTCTGGCTATTTAGCCTTTTTTAGCCGTTTTTCGCTCCTTTACTGGTTTATCTCGCTAAATACCTTTCTACCTTCTTTTTAACCTTTCCATCCCGCTTTCTAATCATATTTCTATCTATTAATCACGATTCTGTTCATAGGATGTGGGCCAGTCTTATTTATCCATCCATTTGCCCATTAATGCTCAATCTACCTTTCTGGCTATTTTTTAGCCGTTTTTAGCCGTTTTTCGCTCCTTTTCTGGATTATCTCACCAAATACCTTTCTACCTTCTTTCTAGGCTTACTATCCCATTTTCTAATCATATTTCTATCTCTTAATCACGATTCTGTTCATAGGATGTGGGCCAGTCTTATTTATTTATTATTTATTTATCCATCCATTTGCCCATTAATGCTCAATCTGCCTTTCTGGCTATTTAGCCGTTTTTAGCGGTTTTTTACTTCTTTTCTGGTCTATCTCACCAAATACCTTTCTACCTTCTTTTTAACCTTTCTATCCCACTTTCTAATCATATTTCTATCTCTTAATCACGATTCTGTTCATTGGTTGATGGCCAGTCTTATTTATCCATCCATTTGCCCATTAATGCTCAATCTGCCTTTCTGGCTATTTTTTAGCCGTTTTTAGCCGTTTTTCGCTCCTTTTCTGGATTATCTCACCAAATACCTTTCTACCTTCTTTCTAGGCTTACTATCCCATTTTCTAATCATATTTCTATCTCTTAATCACGATTCTGTTCATAGGATGTGGGCCAGTCTTATTTATCCATCCATTTGCCCATTAATGCTCAATCTGCCTTTCTGGCTATTTAGCCGTTTTTAGCGGTTTTTTACTTCTTTTCTGGTCTATCTCAGCAAATACCTTTCTACCTTCTTTTTAACCTTTCTATCCCACTGTCTAATCATATTTCTATCTCTTAATCACGATTCTGTTCATTAGTTGATGGCCAGTCTTATTTATCCATCCATATGCGCAATAATGTTTTATCTGCCTTTCTGGCTCTTTTCTAGCCATTTTTAGAAATATTATTATTATAAATTAAAATTAATTTAAAAAATATAAAATTGTATTACTCTAGTTAAATTAAAATTAATAATAAAAAAATATACAACTAATAAAATATATAAAATAAATGAATAAAATTAAATAATTAGATTACTTTAGTAAAATTGAAATAAATAAAATAAAATACTAATAAAATATAATACAACATAAATGAAATTTTGACATACATAAAAAAAAGTATTTGGATTATCAAAAAAAAAAAAAAAAGAGTAGAGAACATTATTGATTGAGGTACATCAAGTTGCGTTGCAACAGTTTTTGAGTTTCTATCAATGAGTGCTAATCATAACTCACAAATTACAGTTATCGGCGTCAATGCTCTCTTTCCACTCAAGAGAGAAACAGAATGATAGCATATGCACATGCATATGCAAGTTGAGTTGCAACAGTTTTTGAGTTTCTATGAATGAGTGCTAATCATAGCTCACAAATTACAGTTATCGGCGTCAATGCTCTCTTTCCACTCAAGAGAGAAACAGAATGATAGCATATGCACATGATCTCACTCTGAGCAAGAGAATTGTTTCGTTCCGTTTCTGCCTACGCCTAAGAGTTTTGCGTTGAGCTATACGCTTAATACTCTTTTTAAAGAGACCCAATAACAGATCTTTGCTGCCTGAGCACGAGCGACTTCGTTGAGCACGCCTGCAATTTGTTACTCTTAGCTTTTCTTTTTAAAAATGTGAGTGAAAATGAGTAATTTGCGTACTTTGATAAATGCTCAACGGATACTTGAGAGTTTACGCTCTGACTATAATAATATAGGTGTGGAATGCTCAGAGCAGCTGTAAGAAGCAGATGATAGAACTATAATATTGATGCTGTGGCTGTTTCTAATATACAATAGACTCGATGACTGCAATCCTAATCTGGATTGGGAAAATATATAAGAAAATTGACTATACATTAGCGAGATTTTTAGATATTTCATGTGCACAACCGACAAAACCAAGCTAAACAAATGCCATCTAAATTTATCAAAACTTTGCTTGCAGCCATAACTCAGCAGTAGATAGATCTCGATATAACTCTAATTAAGCTCACAATAAATAGTTTAGCAATGCTGCTTAACATCAAATAGATAATTGTGAAGCCTGAATATTACATAAATTGCAATTCGGTCTTATTGCTGATGCTGTTTCTTGACTAAAGCAATTGTTGAGCTAAGTACACAGCGAACAATGCAACGCCATGGGAGCTCTCTCTCTCTCTCTCTCTCTCTCTCTCTCTCTGTGTGTGGGTGGCTGACTGAAGCCTAGATTACACACTTAATCAAACTTTATGCAAAGCTGCCGAGCCACCCACAAAATTTTCAGCAATTTTCTGGCGTTGCACACGCACAGATACAAATGATAAATAAAGAGAGGGAGGGCGAGCAGGAGTCGGACGGGGGCGGTAAACGAGAGACAAACGGACAGAGGTCTTAAATGCTGCAATTTGTTTTGCTGCCGAATCGTTGCTGTCTTCACTCCAAGCTTAACCAAATGCAGAGACTCATGTACCGCCGCCAGCTCCATTTCCAAAAATGTTGCAAGTGCTGCTGCTGCTGCTGCTGCTGTTGCCGTTTGACATCCTTAGCTGGCTCGGTTGAGCTCCCAGGACAATTCACTGCGAAATTGCTAGACAAAACTGTGGCGCACAAGGCGGCCGGAATGGCAGCAACTCGGCTCGTTATGTGTTCTGTGTGTGCTGCAGCACATAGTCAGGCTCCGCACGCAGCGGCTCCATCGGCTCAATCGGCTTCATCTCTGCATGGGCCATACGCAACAAGCACAATCACACGCACACACACACACACACACATGCAGAGATATGAATGTGTGTGCGTGTGTCGGGATTTCATCGTCGCCATTGAGATTGAAAAATGTTAAAAAATTGCTTTTAAATGCCGCAAAATACAATTTATTATTCAACAGAGGCAAACGCCAAACATTGGCACAATGTCTGCCCAGGGACCATAGTGCTCTGCGTGGGCGGGTGGCATAAGCGTGCCTGTGGCTGCAGATGAGACAGAGGCTGAGGCGTGACACTGACTCGCACTATGTATATGGATGGCAGTGGCAGTGGCAGTAGCAAAGCTCAACTCTGTGTTTGCCTGCTTGGCAGTAAATTCAAATAAAGCAGAGACAAACACGCACACAATCGAAATGCGCAGCATTGTATCTGCAGTTGTTTTGTTTATTACGCATACGCAGTGTGTAGCGCAGCCAGATACATTTTTGTGGCCAGCTTGAAGCTAAGCAGCAGAAAAGCCTTTTGCTCTGGCATTTGAAGCTTAGCATCAAAGCGTTACGCATGTCTTAAAGTCTTTAAAGTTAATTATGCAAAAGCTTTAAGAAAATATTTGTCAATATTTTGCCAAAATATTTCAAATATTTGCAAAATATTTAATAAACTATCAAGTTCGTCTAGGTGCAAACAATTTAATTATTTACAATAAACAAAGGCTTAAATAGGGCTTTGACAACTTTTTTGCTGATGAAAAATCTGTTTTGACTTTAATGAAAATTAGTTTCTTGGCTTGGCTTAAATTTAGTAGTTCTTTAAGCTTTATTTTTTTGCTGAACATTGTATAGAGAAGACTCATACTTTGATGCTATTAATTCTCAATAGCTTAGCGTAGGCAACTTAAACTCTGAAACTTTTCAATATTTATACAAATTTACGGCCAGCTTATCATAGCCACCCACCCACAAACACACACACACAGACACAGATGCAAATACACAAGTACATTGAAATTATTAACAACACAGAGTTGAGCGCAAATGATTTAATTAAATTTATTTGCGCGCTAATGCCATTTGCCACAATGCCGCTGGGGCCAGCTGCTAACATCAAAAGACAGTGGAAATTAATCAGGCGCGCACACACAGCTGGGCTGGACCCCGCCCACATGGCCAGCAGCCCCTGTGGCACATATAATTGCATTAATTTATGTGTAAAAGCCACAGAAATTAAAAATAATAATATGTAATATGTATAATCAAAATATTCCAAATGTTCCACGAAACTTTCAATATGAATTTCATGCCAGCTGTCAAGGGCTGTGGGCAGGGGGATGCAGGGCTGGGATGGGGACTCTGCCGGATGTCGGTTGCTGCTGAAGGGGCCTCAGGCTGTGTAAGCTGCTAAACAGTTGAAAGACTAATTTTCACATTTGAGCTGTAAATTCGTCCTGGCACCGCTGGCAACGTCGAGGCCAATGCGTTGCGGACTATCATTTGAGCTGAGGTCTGGGGCGTTAACCGTTTGGACGGTGTGGGCGTTTTGGGCGTTTAGGGCGTGGCTGGCCAGCCAATTTCATGGTTAAATGATTCAGAAACAGAATTACAAAATTAGTCGGCCCGTTAACACAATGTAATTAACTTTTGCGCGACCGCTCTCCCCCTACCTCTCCCTCTCTCTCTCTCTCACCAGCTCTCAATATATTTGATATTTATTTACGCGCGCCCGAATGCCCCCCGGGGTGCACTTTGGCCGCGTTCACAGCCGCATCCCGTTGACAACTTTGCAAATATACATATATAGAGTATCTAGCTTGCGTTACCAATTACCCAATTTCGCCGCTCTCTCTCACTCTCTCACACTCTCTTTCCATCTCTCTCTCTAGCACACTTCAACATTCGAGCGGCCAACACTCTGTTCAAAGGCAATTTGAAACAAATTTTATTGCAAAAGTTTCGAGCACATGGCAAATGGTTCAAGTACCCCAAACAGTTGCACTTGGCGCGTGCCTGCGCCTTGGCTGCTGTCACAATTAGCCTGGCCCAAAAGTATGCAAGTGTCCCATTTTGAGAAGGCAGAAGGAGAGAGAGAGAGAGAGAGAGTGGGAGAAACACACCATTTAATGGGCGTGGCACATTAAAGTAACATTTTCATTTTGAGTTTTCAGCAGGTAATTGAGGAGTAACGAGTTAGCTATAAGAAACTGAAAAGATGTAGAAAAATAAAGAATTTGTTGTGATATTAAAATAATAATCGGAAATTCTAAAACTGATATAAATGTGAAAGCGAATATTTACTATACATAAAATATATAAATAATATTTATTTATAGCATATTTTATACATTTATTTATATATCAATTTGAATATTCTCCTTAGATCATTAATAAACTTTAATTTCTTCAAGCTATTAAAATAATAATCGGAAATTCTAAAACTGATATAAAAGTGAAAGCGAATATTTACTATACATAAAATATATAAATAATATTTATTTATATTTTTATAAAGTCTATATACATTTCTTTATATATCAATTTGAATATTCTTCTTAGATCATTAATAAACTTTAATTTCTTCAAGCTAATCCCACTCTCCCATCCGCAAAATTAAATATCTCCCAATCGGCAGTTCTGCTCGACTCTTACTTGATATTTTTAATAAATGTATAAAAAATACACTTTTAAAATAATTAATAATTAAATAAAACGATATAAAGCTTATATAAAGAAAATACGGAAGATTCTTAAATGCATAATTTAAAAAAAAATAGCCAAAAGAATTTTTAAAAAACATTCAACTACTTATATAGGTAAAAGCACATAGATATGTCTACCACACACATACATGCATCTATGTATGTTTGAGCGTACATAGTAACTGGTACGTTGTCCAAGCTTGGATGCACTGCCAAATCAAACCTCGAAAAACCTGCACAATGATTGCTAAAAAGAAAGAACAACTATTGCCAGCCACTGCCATTACCAATTTTTGCGCTTAACGCTTCAGTGCACAAATCACTGAAAGACTGAGCAACTCCGATATGTAGAGATGTTGGATGAGAGGGCAGGGAGGTTGCAGTAGCTGTAGTGGGGTGGCGTGTGTGTTGCCCTTTTTCTGTTCCCGCTTATGCCATCAGCATGTCATCATGGCAAAATCAGACGACATGCAACATTGCATAAAGATTTGTCACAGCTAAAGCTCCCAAAATGCAATGCAAGACAGCCGACATCGACAGCACGCAGTGAGTGCCAGTTCGAACTCAGTAGATAGAGATGGATATAGACACAGCCACTCGGATAGAGATGGCGATAGAGATATAGATATATAACTAGAGGCTGAGACGGAGATGGAGACGGAGACGGAGACGGCAACGGAGACGGTGGCTGGCGACACACCAAGCTTTGAGCTCAAATCGCATTTTCGCATGTTGAATTTCGACAAACAACAACATGCAGAAACTGAAGCTGGCACTGATGTGGATGCCGATGCCGATGTGGATGTGGATGTGGATGTGGCAGTAGATGCTGCTACACAGTAGTTACACGTGGGTAGTTTAAAAAGATGTTAAAAGGCATTGGAGTTTTTAGTATTAATAATAAAAAAAAAAATAAAATAAAAAGAAAAAAAAAAAAACAAAAATTAAAAAAAAAATTAAATCAGTATATATATGAAGTGGAAGAATTATTTAAATTTTAATTTAAAATAATAAAAAGATGGAAAAAAAGAAAAATTAAATAAAATTTATTTCAATAAATAATTTGTAATTCTTGAGATAGCAGAAAATATATAAAACATTTAAAAATATATGCATTATAAAAAAAAAAAAAAATTATAAATTACAAGTGCATCCTATGGGATAAAACAATTAAATAAATAAATAAATAAAATACAAATTAATTAACATAAATTTGTAATATTTTATATATACGAAAAATATAGAAAACATTTAAAAATATATGTATATGTAAAAAATGTTAATTAAAAGAACATTCTAAATAAATATTTAAAAAATCGTAAATAAATATTTTAAAAATCTTTAAAAAAAATGTAAGTCAATTAAAAACATATTTAAATAACTTCAACGTGGTCAACAACGTTCAAGTCTCTTTAATTCAAGACTAACATATAAACAATAAATTTATCTGAGCTATGATTAAAATTTTTATATTAAAATATATTTAAAACTCTCAAAAATCATAGTTCTGATATTCTTAAAATTATTTGTATTATTCATATATATGTATATATATTTCTTTTGTTATATTTTAGTATTATAAATATTATTATAGTACAATGAATTCACATCGTAGACATTGCTTTATATGTCACAAAAAAATATTAATAATTTTAAAGATTTTTATTAAGAATGCTGTTCATTCTATGAATTTATCTATATATAAAATAAATTAAGAGTTTCATTAAGATTAATAAAAAACACTGTGTAATGGTCGCAGAAATGCATTCATAGGCGTACCGATTATTATGGCCTTGATAGTAATAAAGCGGGAACAAAACAAAGGCAAAATATAGAAAGCTTAGTGAGCTTTGAAGTTGCGAAGCTTACGCAGCAGAATGCATTTTAGAATGCATCCGAAAGCTTAGCGGGTGCAGCGAAGCTTGCTGTCCCATGCTTCCAGACGAGGCTTACTGTGCTTTCCGCTACAAGACCTGAGTGCAGCCAACTTTAGGTGCAATAAAAGCTGAGCTTTCTTTTCGCCGAAAGATATAAAAGCACCCAACAGCAAGAGCACTCTTTTTTTTTCACGTCCACGCTGCCATATTATTATATATATTCCCTAGAATTCAAGTATTATTAAAGATTTTAAAAAGTATTTTAAACTATTTTATCACTCTACTTTCTTTTGTAACTCCCCGTTCAAGTCCGCATAGCTATAAACATAAAAAAATAAAAAAAAAAAAAAAATAAGCTGCCTCTAACACGTGCCACTATAAATTTCACGGCCTTCAACAGCATCCACTCTTTGCAAAATTGAACCTATAGGTTTCGCCTGAATCCTTAAACTACATGCACACTTATCCCAACAACAACAAACAAAACAAAAAAACCAGACATCAATAATTTTCAAATATATTCCAAAAACAAAACCCAAAACAATAAGGAAAAAAAAAACATTAACCATATTATATATTAAACGCCTTAGAATTGGGCTGCGTCAAAATTAACAAGATTTAAATAACGAAAGTGCAGACAAATACAAGTACACTGTAAAATTTTTTTTGTGCATTAAAAATTAAACAATTTAACAAAAAAATAAATATAAATAGAAAAAAAACACGTCCACCCTAATAATATAATTAACGGAGAAAAAAAGAAAAGAAAAAAATACAATAAATATACACATAAATAAATAAATATATATATAGAAAATTTTTTTTAATTATTTAAAATAATATAATTACAAAAGCCAAAAAAAAAAATAAATATATATATATAAAAAAAAAACATAAACAACCGAAAGCAATAAATTTTAATTTATATAATTTAATATAATTCTCTTCAAAAAAATTAACCTCAACCCACACAGCGCCAACCACGAGGAAAGGCCTTTCATCGATGGAAAAAAAAAAAACTGTGAGTGTTTGATCACCCTTCTTCTCCCTCTCCTTATTATGAAGTCCCAAAATTTTAATATATATTATCAAAAGAAATAAAGAAAAAAACTTATACCTATTTATATATATATATATTCCTGAAAGTGTTCATAAAATCAATGTGAACATTCTCAATTTTTGTATTCAATAAAATATAAATTTTCTTATTTTTTTTATTATTCACACTTTTTTTTTATTTCTTAAATTAATTCAGCCATCTTTAATTATTTAACAGCCATATAAAAAAAAAAAAAAAAAAAAAAAAAAAAAAAAAAAACCTATATGTTTGCATCATAAAAATTAAATAAATATATAAATAAATAATCGAATAACTATAATCTAATGGGTACGACAAAAGAAATAAATTTTAAAAAAAAAATTTTTTTGTTTATACACTATATATAATGAAAAAAAAATTGATTTTTAAAATTAATTAACCCTAGCCCTATAAGACTCCGCCGCGTCAACAAACTATTATTAAGCTTTTGTATAAAAATTATGAGGAGAATAATTTAATTTAGTTAAGTTTGTAAAATAAAGAGAATTGTTCATGATGAAAGAAAAAGAAATATGAGAAACATTTTTTTTAGCGCATCACTATGATAGGCTAAAGGTAGTCTAAAACATGGCATAGAAGAGAGGAGAGTCGAAGCATTCTTGTTAGGGGATTTCCAGCGAATAGTTAATTGGAGATCACGGTCGGGTTTGGGTATAGATAGCGAGAGGCAACCGACAGCTTCGCCTCCCATCTGTATACCTGTTCCAATTCTTGTTCATTCCTTTTTTTGTGTATCTGTGTTAGTGTTGTCCCATCCCTCAATTTTTTTGTAGGATCCTAACAAATTAAAGTTTATGTATGGTTAGTCCCGGTATTGCAAAGACCCACCCCATCGCCGAAAGAGCTAAGGGAACCAGAGGACTCCGCCTGCCTGTACCGAAGACATGAATGCATGCTGATGTGCACCGCACATTCACACACATCATTTGCACCAACACCACACTCATCTGAGTGCGGTGGCGTTTACACAAATTTTTGGCGCCCAACGAGGGCACTGGAAGTTCGTCACATACATTACATAAATTTTTGGCGCCCAACGTGGGGCATTGGAAGTACTAGTCCTTAGCGATAAAATGCTTTCAGTGTACCGATTTTTTTATTTTTCTATAACTATTTTTTCTCTATGGGGAAAGTAATAGTTGTATAAAATACCCCTTTTGTGAGAAACATAGTTGTCTCAGTAGCATGTGTTGCTGAAGTAGCATAGACTTGATTGGTCTATCTATCGCCGCTGTGACTGCTGAGAGGAGTAGATTTTTTCACAGGACCTACGAAGCTGCTGATTCGAGCCTGGATCGCAGACCGAGAAACCTGTGTGGAATTTATCAACAAACAAAAATTTAAAGCATCACTGCTTAGGAAAACAATATCTTCCCTCACAATTGTAGCTCGTTTTTTTTGCTGTGGAAGAAGCCACACTTTAATTTATTTTATTGAAAAACTTTACCATATAATTCCAGAATATTGCGTATTCGACAGAGGTCAGATACCAATACTGATTATCCCTGGGTAGTATTCTTTAATTAATTAAAGAAAGGTAGGAAGCCATTAAGCAATACTAGTTGAGTGGTTAAAAAGTTGATGTCGTTACTACTTTAGATTAGCTATTGTCTGGAACTCGGAGATATCTGCATATGCATTCCCTTGCCGAATAGTATGGTCTTTGGTTGTAGCGATAGCCGATTTATAAGCACCATCTAGATTTAGTTTCAATAGCCCAAAAATGAAAGAATTAGGAACAGTTATAGGAATACTTCGACTCTCTTCTACTATGCCATGAATATAAAAATAAAATTAAGAAAAATCAATTCAGATTTATTATGCCAGTATAAATACACCGCCTCACACCTCATCTGCAGGTAATGCAGGAAAAAGTGCACTTTATGTGCGACTGAAATGACGAACTTATCCTTGCTATTTGTTGCCGTGCAAGCATATCTTCCACAAAATTCGTAGAAGCATGGTTAACAGAAAATATCGTCTGTTATACTTGCCAAACACCAATTGATAGACAAAATATGAAGTTAGTAGTAGGTAATTGCTCTCCGTCACGAAGGATAGAGATAGCTCCGCCAGCTGCTCCAGTAACTCGTCGAGTTACTACTAGAAACCTTGCCAAGTCCCTAGCATTAGCCGAAGCAAATAATACATCTAGTGTACAAGAAGCTCCGCCTTTGAATGCTAGTGGCGCACAGTCGTCAGCTTTAGATGCGAGTCAGAGTCCGAGTCAAGCTGAAGCCGCGCGTCCCAGAACCACTAGAGGAAGACCCAGAGCCACTCGAGCATTTCGTGGCTCGAATCCTCAAAGATCGCAACAGGTGGACTATAACGTGATTCAGAACATGATAGAAGGAACTGTTACTAGAATTATGTCGTCATTAGCAATAAACAATCGCCCTTCACTCAGCGAACCTATGCCGGTACCGAATATGCGCGATTCCCCTTCAATAGGTGCCTGCTCCTTGAATAGTCGGAGGACCGTGGACATTATGCAAAAGTGGGGAGTTCATTTTGATGGTTCATCAGAGGGTTTAGGTGTTAATGAATTTATTTATCGAGTTAAATCATTAACAGATGAGACTCTAGAAAGCGATTTTGCAGGTATGTGCAAGAATATTTTCGTGTTGTTTAGTGGAAAAGCTCGATCATGGTATTGGAGATACCACAAGCAAGTTGATCGCATTATTTGGTCAGACCTCTGTTCATCCCTTCGACAACAATATGACGACTATAGGTCAAATTTTATGAACATGGAGATGATTAGAGCGCGCAAGCAAAAAACTGGAGAGTCCTTCTCATCTTTTTATGAGGCTGTAGCCTCTCTCATAGATAAGTCTTCTCTCAAAGTGGAGGAAGAAGAGCTCATGGAAATTTTAAAGAATAACTTACTTCCTGAAACGCGAGAGAAGTTATTATATCAGCCAGTCCATTCTGTAGGACATCTGCGTCGCTTAGTACAAATGAGCGAAAATTTGTCTTATGAAACTAGCTGTCGTCTTAATCAGGCGAAGTCTAAGCAAGTAGTACAACGTAGGCAAGTTTATTCTGTAGAAGAAACAGTTGATGATGCGGAAGATGAACCAGTGGATGTAGAACTCGCAGCCATACGCGCCTCACATGAAAAACTGCGCTGTTGGAATTGCGAAGAACTAGGACATACTTGGCAGAACTGTCTGTCTGAACGTCGCATTTTCTGCTACGGTTGTGGACAGCCTAATGTGTATAAGCCACAATGTCAAAATTGTTTGCTGAAACAGTCGGAAAACCGGCACAAGGCATCCGTCAACAACCGGATGCCCCAAAAAATGTAGAACCCAATTTTATAGAAGAAGATAAAGTCGAGATGCCAACATTGCACTCGAATACTCCTTCAATTCGTTTTCGTCCCTACGAAGAACGCTTACAAAATTATATAGCAGTCCGAAGTCGAATATTTCATGATATTCCACCTGCTCTTAGCAAACGGACTCAAAGATTGAAGACATACTATACAGAGATTAAGAAGAACAGACATTTGCAAATATCTACAATTTTTAATAATGCAACTGACCTTCGTAGCTATCTCAAGTTTCGTTCCTGAATTATACAGAATTTGGTCTATTAGACACTGGAGCAAATATCAGCTGTATAGGTTCGAAATTAGCAACAAACGATTTCTCAAAACTGCCAGAGTTTAAGCAAATAAAATCCAAAGCAAAAACAGCTGGAGGGGAAAGTCAAGCCATTGTTGGATTCCTAGATATTGAAATGTCTTATAATTCTGTTAAAAAACCCATTAAATTATATATAATTCCAAGTCTGAATCAGAATCTTATCTTAGGACACGACTTCTGGAAAATTTTTCAACTTGCACCAAATATAATAGGTTCTCTAGATGCATCTTGTATAAATAGCAAGTCACCTAGCGATGATGCCTATCCTTTGACCAAAACCGAGATTCAACAATTGGAGGTAGTTAAAGCACTATTTCCAAATGCGTCACATAGTTTAGGTCGTACGAGCCTTATAGAACACCATATAGATATCGGAGACTCTAAACCAGTGAAACAAAGATTTTATCCAGTCAGTCCGGCAGTAGAAAAGCTTCTATATGAAGAAATTGATCGCATCTTCAGTTAGATGTTATCGAACCTTCGATCAGTCCCTGGAGTTCACCAATGCGCCTTGTAATGAAACCGAATAAGGTACGATTATGCTTAGATGCACGTAAGCTCAACGATGCTACGAAAAAGGATGCGTATCCTTTACCTAGCATCGAAGGCATATTCTCTCGATTGCCTAAAGCAAATCTCATTTCCAAATTAGATTTAAAAGATGCTTTTTGGCAAATTAAACTCACTGAGGAGTCGAAACAGTTAACAGCATTCACAGTCCCAGGTCGCCCCCTATACCAATTTAAGGTTATGCCCTTTGGGTTGTGTAATGCTCCCTCCACTATGTGTCGTCTGATGGATAAATTAATTCCCCCAGATCTTAGACATTGTGTTTTCGGATATTTAGACGACCTGTGTGTAGTGTCAGAAGACTTTTCCACCCATTTAGCGATTTTAGTTCGCCTCGCAGATCAGTTTCGACAAGCGAATCTGACATTAAATACAGCCAAAAGTCACTTTTGCGTCACAAGCATTAACTATCTGGGTTATGTCATTGGGAGCGGAGGTATTAGCCCAGATCCGTCAAAAGTATCATGTATTGTTAATTGGCCACCGCCCAAGAACTTGAAGCAAGTACGAGGATTTCTCGGTGTTTGTGGTTGGTACAGACGTTTTATTCATAACTTTGCCGATCTGACTTGCCCAATTACCGATGTCCTTTCCACGAAGACTAAATTTGTATGGTCCCCCGAAGCACAGAATGCCATGGATAAGTTGAAGCAAGTATTAACTACTGCTCCAATTTTAACCAATCCCGATTTTAGTAAGAAATTTTATCTTCACTGCGATGCCAGCGATTTTGGGATTGGGGCAGTGCTAGTACAGCTAACGGACACGAATGATGAAAAGCCAATTGCGTTCATGTCAAAAAAATTAAGTCGCTCTCAACGCAATTATAGCGTTACCGAGCGTGAGTGTCTCGCAGTCATACTAGCAATAGAGAAATTCAGATGCTATTTGGAACTTCAGGAGTTTGAAGTGGTTACTGATCATTCTAGCTTGCTATGGCTTATGCGGCAGCAGAATATTTCTGGTAGATTGGCTCCTGGATTTTTCGCTTACAGCAGTTTAAATTTACTTTTAGCCATCGAAAAGGAAAAGACCATGTAGTCCCAGATGCATTATCAAGATTAAGCGAAAATGAAATTTTAGAGCTTGATATGAGTCCGATAATAGACCTCACATCAAATGCCTTTTTGGAAGATTCTTATTTAGAACTAGTAAGAAAGTATTCCCAGCAAAAGTCTAGATTCCCAGATCTCAAATTGATTGGAAACTTTTTATACATTCGTACAGAGCATGCACAGGGTCAGCAAGAGCAAGAAAAACTATCTTGGAAATTATGGGTCCCCGAAAGCCTTCGAACAAGTGTTTTAAAACAAGCTCATAATAGTTGTACTTCAGCCCATGCCGGAATGCATAAAACTATAGAGAAATTACGTAGACATCTCTTTTGGCCAGGTTTAGCTAAAGATGTGAGAGATTATATCCGCTCGTGCGATACTTGCAAAGAAAACAAAGCCCCTAATTATACGTTAAAACCCCCAATGGGTGATCATGTTCCTTCATATAGACCATTCCAACGACTTTATATTGACCTTCTTGGACCATACCCTCGTAGTAAACAAGGTCATATCGGATTGCTTATAGTATTGGACCATTTTAGCAAATACCATTGGTTGTGTCCATTAAAACAGTTCACGGCAGCCAAAATTCAAGAATATTTGCTAAAACATATTTTTCATAGTTTTGGGGTCCCTGAAACTATCATCAGTGATAATGGAACTCAGTTCAAATCTAAAGAATTTAACGCCTGGTTAACAGAGTTAGGCATTAAACACGTATATACTGCCCTTTACTCACCGCAGAGTAATGCGGCCGAACGTGTAAACCGTTCATTGTTAGCAGCGATTCGATCATATTTGCAAAACGATCAGACTGACTGGGATGTGCATTTAACAAGCATTTCTTGTGCGTTACGCTCAGGTCTGCATCAATCGTTAAACTGTTCACCATATCGAGCACTTTTTGGACTCGATATGATAACGCACGGATCGGACTATAAACTATTGAAAGACTTACATTTGCTTGAAGAGCCAATAATACCGATTTCTCGATCAGATAACCTTGCTCTATTGAGAAAAGACATTCAGACAAATATCCGACGAGCGTACGAACGAAACTCAGGCCAATATAATTTGAGAACGAAACCAGTAACCTTCAAGGAAGGACAGGAAGTTTTTCGAAGAAATTTTGCGTTAAGCAAATTTTCTCAAAATATTAATGCCAAACTAGGGCCTCAGTTCTTAAAAAGCCGAATTAAGAAAAAACTAGGAAACTGTTATTATTTATTGGAGAACCTGCAAGGCAAAGAAATAGGCACGTATCATGCCAAAGATATACGGAGCTAATTCCCGCTAATATTCTGCCTAACGTGGTATATTATCGGGTGGTGTAATGGTCGCAGAAATGCATTCATAGGCGTACCGATTATTATGGCCTTGATAGTAATAAAGCGGGAACAAAACAAAGGCAAAATATAGAAAGCTTAGTGAGCTTTGAAGTTGCGAAGCTTACGCAGCAGAATGCATTTTAGAATGCATCCGAAAGCTTAGGCGGGTGCAGCGAAAGCTTGCTGTCGCGCATGCTTAGCAGCAGATCGAGGCTTAGCTGTGCTTATTCAGCAGCTACAAGACCTGAGTGCAGCCAACTTTAGGTGCAATAAAAGCTGAGCTTTGCTTTTCGCCGAAAGATATAAAAGCACCCAAGCAGCAAGAGCACGATCTTTTTTTTCACGTCCACGCTGCCATATATTAATAATTTATTAATATATGATTCCCTAGGAATTCAAGGTATTTATTAAAAATAAATTGAGGATTTTAAAAAGTAGTTTTAAATGCTTATTTTATTCACTCTAGCTTTCTTTTGTGATACTGCGCCCGTGTCAGAGTGCCGCATAGCTATAAACATAAAAAATATAAAAAAAAAAAAATAAAAATTATAGCTGCCTCTGAACACGTGGCCACTATAATATTTCACGGCCTTCAACAGCATCCACTCTTTGCAAAATTGATGACAACTATAGGTTTCGCCTGGAATTCCTTAAACTACATGCACAACTTATCCCAACAACAACAAACAAAACAAAAAAACCAGACATCAATAATTTTCAAAGTATTAGTGCAGTGCCAAAAATTCAAAACCCAAAACAATAAGGAAAAAAAAAAACATTAACCATATTATATATTAAACGCCTTAGAATTGGGCTGCAGTGCAAAAATTATACAAGATTTAAATGAACGAAAGTGCAGACAAAATACAAAAGTACACTGTGAGAAATTTTTTTTTGTGCAGCTTAAATAATTAAAGACAATTTAACAAAAAAACTAATTATATTTAACATTAGAAAAAAAACACGTCACACCCATAAATGAATTAAATAAATTAACGGAGAAAAAAAAGAAAAGAAAAAAATACAAATAACATATACAACAATAAATAAATAAAAATATATATATAGAAAATTTTTTTTAATTATTTAAAATAAATAAATAATTACAAAAGCCAAAAAAAAAAAATAAATATATATATATATAAAAAAAAAAACATAAAGCAACCGAAAGCAAGTAAATTTTAATTTGATAGTGGATAATTTTTAATGATAATTGCTCCCGTTCAAAAAAATTAACCTCAATCCCACAGCAGCAGCCAACCACGAGGAAAGGCCTTTCATCGATGGAAAAAAAAAAAAACTGTGAGTGTTTGATCACCCTTCTTCTCCCTCTCCTTATTATGAAGTCCCAAAATTTTAATAATATATTATCAAAATGAAATAAAGAAAAAAACTTATACCTATTTATATATATATATATTCCTGAAAGTGTTCATAAAATCAAATGTGAACATTCTCAATTTTTGTATTCACATTAAACATTATATGGATCAAGTTTTCTTATTTTTTTTATTATTCACACTTTTTTTTTTATTTCTTAAATTGAATTGCAGCCATCTTTAATATAATTTAACAGCCATATATATATAAAAAAAAAAAAAAAAAAAAAAAAAAAAAAAAAAAAACCTATATGTTTGCATCAATAAAGAAATTATAAATAAAATATATAAATAAATAATCGAATAACTATAATGCTAATGGGTACGACAGAAAAGAAATAAATTTTAAAAAAAAAAATTTTTTTGTTTATACACTATATTATAATGGAAAAAAAATTGTATTTTTTTAAAATTAATTTAACCCTAGCCCTATAAGACTCCGCCGCGTCAACAAACTATTATTAAGCTTTTGTATAAAAATTATGAGGAGAATATATTTAATTTAGTTAAGTTTGTAAAATAAAGAGAATTGTTCATGATGAAAGAAAAAGAAATATGAGAAACATTTTTTTTAGCGCATCACTATGATAGGCTAAAGGTAGTCTAAAACATGGCATAGAAGAGAGGAGAGTCGAAGCATTCTTGTTAGGGGATTTCCAGCGAATAGTTAATTGGAGATCACGGTCGGGTTTGGGTATAGATAGCGAGAGGCAACCGACAGCTTCGCCTCCGCATCTGTATACCTGTTCCAATTCTTGTTCATTCCTTTTTTTGTGTATCTGTGTTAGTGTTGTCCCATCCCTCAAGTTTTTTTGTAGGAGTCCTAACAAATTAAAGTTTATGTATGGTTAGTCCCGGTATTGCAAAGACCCACCCCATCGCCGAAAGAGCTAAGGGAACCAGAGGACTCCGCCTGCCTGTACCGAAGACATGAATGCATGCTGATGTGCACCGCACATTCACACACATCATTTGCACCAACACCACACTCATCTGAGTGCGGTGGCGTTTACACAAATTTTTGGCGCCCAACGAGGGGCACTGGAAGTTCGTCACATACATTACAACTGCACGAGCTCCCATTATAATTTTTATTTACTAAATAAAATACAGATGATTAGCAATTCCCTTTGAAGCATGCCAAACATTTCAATGAACTCTTCGTATTGCCCTCGTTGCACTAGCTGAGCTAAGCGGCAGCAACTTGCAGCAAATTCAATTTCGTGCAGCTCGATTGCATTGCGGCACATTGGCTCGCAGTCTGTGTGAAATTGTATATATATATATATATATATATATATGCACGTGTGTGTGTGTGAGTGCTATTGCTGGCTGCTGGCGCTGCTCAATCGATTCGCATTGCATTTCAATATATAAATATTTATACACAAGTAAATTTGCTCACAGCTGAGCAACGTGCTACTCGCAGTCGCCGTCGCAGTCGCAGTCGCAGTCGCGCCATTGACAAACTCCAAATGAAGATATATGAGGCTAGAAGGCTGAGTGAGTAATGCCAATTCCCGAATCTTGAATACCGAACAGCGAATCCCAAGTTCCGAGCAGTCAGCGATTGCTTCTAGCCTGCTACGTAAATCGTTTAGTTTCGCATTTGTTTTGCTTTGCCTTTGCCTCTGCCTCTGCCTCTGCCTTTGCCTCTGCCTCTGCCTAATTCTTTTTATTAACAGCGTCTGTCCGGGCATTTGGTGTGGCAGCCGTGTGGCTCGTAGAGACATTTATATATAAATCATGGCTAAGCCTTTATGACATATGCTAAAATTTAACAGCCCGGCAACCAGGCAGCCGGGCGCCCATTTTTTTTTTTTTTTTTGTTGGTCCATGACAACCCATTTTCATCGTCATTGCCGTCTGCACCTTTGAGAGCAGATGATGGGTGGCCAGGTCGCGTTTTTGTGTTTGGTGTTTTTGTTGTTTTTAGGCAACGCGTGACAAAATGATTAAACGGTTAGCCCAAGCCCAACACAGTCAGAGTCACGGAGCCAGCATGTGGCACGGGGCGACAGAGGATGGGGCAACTGTCGCTACTGTTGCCACCGGCGCAGTTTTCCCCCATTGTTCGGCAATGACAGTGCAAAATTGTTGATGATGATAACGATGTGATTAGATGAGTGGTTATTTGGTCGACACTGAGTACTGAGAGTCCGCTGGCTCGGGATCGAGTTGCCTGTTGCCTGTTGCCTGGCTGCCTGAAGTACTGCTACTAAGTAGCACATTCAAAATTTTTGAAGTGGATGAAACGTTGGCACTTTTACGGAATATTTAATAGATAATTTCGGGCAATGTATAAGGTGCTAAACGAGTAGGTTGACAGGCCAAATGTGTCAAATGGCAAGGCGAAGAGCCTCAACATTAGTTAATAATGCTTAAATTGAAGATCATGTGGAGAATATAAATCTGCAATGTATAAAAGGTATATATTAGGTATAAAAGGCAATTTGGAAGATTTGTAATAATTAAAAAAAATTAAATAAATAAATCCTACACCACATAGAGAAATATGAAGAAGAAGAAGAAGAAGAAGAAAAAGAATAATAAATATTAATTATATAAATTGCAGATGATATAGAATAATAATATATTTATAAGAAATTATTGAGCATTTTTAGGGATTATTCAAATTAAAGATTTTATATTGTATTTAAGGAAATATTAATAATTCATTGATTATTATATTTTGCATGATTAAATAATAAATAAATAATAATAGTAAAGTAAAAAAAAAAAATATTAATAAAATTTTATGTGAATAAATATATAAATTTTATATAATATTAGAAGCAATAACATTTTATCGAAGTAAGTATTGAATAAATAAATAAAAAATTGAAACAAATAGAAGTAATAAAGAAAAAGAATAAAAATGAAAAATAAATTCTTGAAATATGCTTCACCCACATTTTTTAAAACTTTTGTTACTTTTTGACTGCAAAGAAATTATGATTGTTAGTTTTTTGTTAGTTAAAACTATTAATATTATTAGTGCTAAATTAGAAATCCCAAATAAATCAGAATTAAACCCTATACTAAATATAAAGATCTTTTGTACTATAATGCATGAAAGAAGTAATTGAGATAAACATTAAAATCTTTATAGTTTTTACAAAAATCTTTCGTTTTACTTTTTCCTGCTATATTTCAATTTTAGTGATAAAATCTTTCGCAATTGTTGAACCTCAATTTCTTTAAAAAAAATTGCTTCAAAGTCGTTTCTTTCTAATAATATTAAAAAAGTTAGTAAATTATTTATTATATATTTTTTTATATATATTTTTTATATATTTTTTTATATATTTTTTTAATATATTTTTGTATATATATTTTGAAAAATTGCATGCAATAATCTATTTTCAAATACATAAATCGTTTCCATGCATATCGAGCAACCAAACATCAACAATTTATTTACATAAATTCGCCATTGCATAGACGCCATGAATTTCGCTTGCAAAATTCAATTACCTATGCCATTTGGCCAGTGCCAAACTGGGGAAATGCAATTCGCATGGCACAGAAATCACTTAACATTTTTCATATGCTAATTACGAGCTATAAATTTTCGGTTAGGCGATAAATCGTACGAGTTCGCCGGCCGCTTAACGTGCCCATAAAAAATAACATGCTGCACCACGTGCTCGTGTTGCATTACCTATAAAGGCTACAAAACTCCACAAAGTGCCTGGCTGGCGTGCTTATTAGCCAACTGTTTAAGCTGGCCCATAGCACAGGAACCAACGGCTCCAGAGACCTGGCCTGGCCGACTCTGCCTCTGAGTCCCCGGGCACAGCCGAAACTATAGACAGACAATTTCCTTATGAAATGAAAATAAACATGACATTTCTAGGTTTATGTACTTTTGTGCAGCAGCTGTGTCTTTGACTTGCCACCGAAACGGAGTAGAGTAAAGAGGCATGGTGGGGCTGCTGGGGCTGCTGGGGCTGCTGGCTGCTGCCTGCTTGCTGCTTGCTGCTTGCTGCTTAGGCCAAAAACCCGATACCCCTGCCAACGCTTGGCATCTCCTGACTTGGCTGTGACTGCCATAAAATGTCATCTTTTATTATGGCAAGGCTCAACTGGCGCAGACTGCGCCTAGACTAAGGCGCCCCAGTCTCCAGCAACTACTCAACTCTTCATCCTGCTCACTCACTCACTCTCTCTCTCTCTCAGATAGTGGCAAACAATGCTGTGTGCAGTGCGCCACGCCCCATGCTCGGGCTGTGACTGCGGCTGCTGCCTCTACTATACCCAGTTTATACGCTTCGCTACACATTGCTCCCGGCTTCATGCTGTGAGTTTCATTTCCGGTGCGACATTTTGTTACAAAACTTTATTTTCAATTTGTGCACATATTACACAGCTTGCCACGCCCAGCACTCGAACGCAGCCCGCCCAGCTCAGCTCAGCCCCGGACGGAACCATCCGTTTTGTCTGTGTGGCCCACTTATCTGGCTTTTGTTTTTATTTTTAGTGTAATTGTTCTATTTTTGCCATCGCAATTTCTTCAGCCCGCCCCCAACCCCTTGGCCGCTCGCTGCATGTGTCCATGCTACTTATCATCTGTGGGTACGTTCGGACCATTCGCTCCGTTCGGTCTTCAGGCTCATGCTGTTGATTATTATTACAAGCATTATGACCGGATTTAACTGGCGGCAGCAACGTCTGCGCCAGCTGCTGGTAATGAAATTAGTTTGTCACTCACGGCCAGGAACGGGAACTGGCCCAATCCGACCCTCCCATAAGATGCCTCAATCTGAGGCAGCCTGTTTATGTTGCACAGCCATTTGGCCTATCTGCAACGTAATCATCATCAAGATCATCATCATTGTGCTCATCGTCATGTTCATCAGGAGCAGCTTCCTATTTTGATTGCAATGAGTTTTCAGGTCAAGTGCGCATCCGCCTCCTCTCAGCCGCTGCTTGTTTTATTGAATTTCATTTTAATGTGGTTTTTATTGTTTAGACATGCACTTCAACATGATTTAGTTGATTTAGTTGGGCCCAAGCTGCCACAGATTTGCATGCAAATTGACTTTCACTTTGCTCCAAATGTCTTTCGTTAGGAGGACAAAAAAAATAAAAAAATCCCGGAGATTTTTATCATGTACTTAAGACTCTAATCTATATTCGGTGTGTCGAATGGCTTGAAGTATCACATAACGTATGTTCAATGCCCATTCTAAACCAACTTGGCTTGAAACACAACAACAAAATATGCAAGCAATTATGTATAAAACTCTAAATAATTTAATCCATTTTACCATATAAAAAAGATTTAGAAATGAAATAAATAGATTATATTTAAATTTAAATTTAAATTTAAATTATTTTTGCATACATTTAGTTCACAAGAAAATCATTATGATATTATCAATATATAATTTAATTTTTATTATAGAATAAATTTAGTTTACATGGAAATAATTTTTTTTTAGTTTTTATTTTTATTTACAATATATTTAGTTTACATTAATTAAATAATTATTAATAATCTATTTTTAAAGGTTTTTTTTTACTTTTTTCATTTACAATAGAATCTATTTAGTTTACATTAATTAAATAATTATTAATAATCTATGGCTAACATGGAATTAATTTTTAATTATTAAATTAATAAATTTAAGGATTTTTTTTTAAATATAATATATGTATTTAGCGTACATAAGATTTATTATTAATTTTATTATTATTAAATTTTTTTAAATTATTAAATTAATAAATTTTCGGATTTTAATTTTTTTAATATAATATATGTAAATAGCATACATAGGATTTATTAATAATTTTATTATTATTAATTTATTAATTTTTTTAATACGAATTAGTTAACACGGAATTATTTATAAATAATATTTTTTATAAATTATTACATTTTTATTTGATGATTTTTTTTTTTTAAATAGAATATATTTAGTTTACATAGAATTTATATTTGATTATTTTATTTTATTTCAGATATTCCTTTTCCAATATTGAACTCAATCCATTGCAACGTCTAATCATCGTCTTCCTGCGACTAAATCAAATTCTAGCCATATTACGCATACGCCACCTCTATATTGCCTTTGTCAAATCAGCTTAGGTTAATCGAATTAAAACAAATGACCTTTCAGTGCCGGCTTTACCTGACCAATTGCAAAATTATGGTAATATTCTATTAAATATAGCGACACCCACATCAACGCAAACGTCAACCCTAATTTGTGAACAGAAATTATTAAAAACAAAATCTCCTGCACAAAATCTAGGCAATCAAATTTGTGGACAACGCCAAAAAGTTGTGAACTACTCAACTGACCCATGAGTGCACGTAATCAATCAACTTTGATTAGTATTTGTGCGGGACGCATTTAATATAGACATATAGACAAAAGTCCCATGATGTTCTATTTCAAGCTAATCCGAAACTTTAGCCCGAAGTTTTTCTTATGATTTTTTTTTCGTTTTTTTTTTTTTTTGTTTTGGTTGAAGCAATTTCTCTCCTTTCGCGTGGACAAAGACAAAAATCAATATGTCTTGATGTTAGATAAAAGTGAAATAAATTGTGTAGCTCGTAAAGCGAAAGTGTCAAATGGCCAGGCAAATGAAAAGTGAAGATGTATGATATTATTCGTAGGCCAAAAATAGTAATACATTTGGCATTTTGCTGGGGTCAAAGTGCGGGCCACATCAAGACATTTGTACATACGTATTTTTTCCATCTGCATCGCTTAAGCGCCAGCTTTAAGAGTCGCCCTGTGTGTGTGTGTGTGATGTACAGGACTTTAAGTCAGGGTAATAAATACTTTTGAAAGATAAATAAATCCCTGACACAAACACCAATCACTGTCAGTTCTGGCACATATGTATTAATAGAGAGGGACAGAACGATGGTAGAATTCGCAGAAACCGCAAAGACCGAGCATCTCTAAGCAGCTTAACCCACAGCATACAATGTTTTAACATTCTAAACCGAACAAAAAAATGTCAAGAAAATGCCGGTGGAAACAACAACAACGAAAATCGGACAGAGGCATTTTTATCACACGTTGGCCATGCCAAGCGTAAATTACCCAATGAAACGAGTTGCCTGCCAGCTAAGCCAGAAAGAAGAAAACCAGGCAGATAGCAGGGCCGATAGAGCCAGAGCAGGAATCAAGCGTGTCGAGCTAAGAAGCCGAAGAGAAAACCTCAAAAAGTGAAAAGCTAGCAAAAGGCAATTGCAAATAAAATGGCAAACAGCAAATGCCAAGCAGGCCAAGAAGGTGTGCAACGGAATTTAATTAACTGAGCTGTCAAACAAATAACCCATAGGTGGCGCCACACAAGACTCGAGACGGACCAGAATTGGTTAGCCTTTGCAAGCGGATTGTCAGTTAAGCAGATCAGCTATGGTCACCAGACCAGGCTAAAAAGGATTAACTTCACAATTGTGAACTGAGAATGCTAGAAAATCATCTTTGTAGAAAAATCAAGTGTATAAATATTAAATATAATAAGAGAGACGAATCAGCGAATGCTGAGTCTAAGCCAATCTGGAAGAAGATGCAGAGACAAAGGCAGAGCCAAAGCCAGAGAAGAGGCAGTGGCAAAGGCCAAAGCCAGAGCCAATTATATATTCAAAAGCAGGAGAAGAGGCTAGCTCAAGCTGAAACCAGAGAGAGAGAGACTGAGTTCTAAGGTCTGAGTCTCAGTCTGAGTCTGAGTCTGAAACTGCAGCTGACTCTGATTGGCGGTTGGTGGCAGAGGCTGAAACAGAGGCTGAGGCAGAGACTGAATTCTAAGATCTGAGTCTGAAACTGCAGTTGACTCTGATTGGCGGTTGGTGGCAGAGGCTGGAGCAGAGGCTGAGGCAGAGACTGAATTCTAAGACTTGAGTCTGAGTCTGAGTCTGAGTCTGAAACTGCAGCTGACTCTGATTGGCGGCTAGAAGTAGAGGCTGAAGCAGAGGCTAAAGCAGAGACTGAATTCTAAGACTTGAGTCTGAGTCTGAGTCTGAAACTGCAGCTGACTCTGATTGGCGGCTAGAAGCAGCGGCTGAAGCAGAGGCTAAAGCAGAGACTGAATTCTAAGACTTGAGTCTGAGTCTGAGTCTGAAACTGCAGCTGACTCTGATTGGCGGCTAGAAGCAGCGGCTGAAGCAGAGGCTAAAGCAGAGACTGAATTCTAAGACTTGAGTCTGAGTCTGAGTCTGAGTCTGAAACTGCAGCTGACTCTGATTGGCAGCTAGAAGCAGCGGCTGAAGCAGAGGCTGAATTCTAAGACCTAAGTCTGAGCCTGAGTCTGAGTCTGAAACTGCAGCTGACTCTGATTGGCGGCTAGAAGCAGAGGCTGATGCAGAGGCTGAGGCAGAGACTGAATTCTAAGATCTGAGTCTCAGTCTGAGTCTGAGTCTGAACCTGCAGCTGACTCTGATTGGCGGTTGGAGGCAAAGGCTGAAGCAGAGGCTGAAGCAGAGGCTAAAGCAGAGACTGAATTCTAAGACTTGAGTCTGAGTCTGAGTCTGAAACTGCAGCTGACTCTGATTGGCAGCTAGAAGCAGCGGCTGAAGCAGAGGCTGAATTCTAAGACCTAAGTCTGAGCCTGAGTCTGAGTCTGAAACTGCAGCTGACTCTGATTGGCGGTTGGAGGCAGAGGCTGAAGCAGAGATTGAATTCTAAGATCTGAGTCTGAGTCTGAGCCTGAGTCTGAGTCTGAAACTGCAGCTGACTCTGATTGGCGGCTAGAAGCAGAGGCTGAAGCACAGACCGAATTCTAAGACCTAATTCTGAGTCTGAGTCTGAGTCTGAAACTGCAGCTGACTCTGATTGGCGGTTGGTGGCAGAGGCTGAAGCAGAGGCTGAAGCAGAGACTGAATTCTAAGACTTGAGTCTGAGTCTGAAACTGCAGCTGACTCTGATTGGCGGCTAGAAGCAGAGGCTGAAGCAGAGACCGAATTCTAAGATCTGAGTCTAAGTCTGAGTCTGAGTCTGAAACTGCAGCTGACTCTGATTGGCGGTTGGAGGCAGAGGCTGAAGCAGAGGCTGAGGCAGAGACTGAATTCTAAGACTTGAGTCTGAGTCTGAAACTGCAGCTGACTCTGATTGGCGGCTAGAAGCAGAGGCTGAAGCAGAGACCGAATTCTAAGACCTGAGTCTAAGTCTGAGTCTGAAACTGCAGCTGACTCTGATTGGCGGCTAGAAGCAGAGGCTGAAGCAGAGACCGAATTCTAAGACCTGAGTCTAAGTCTGAGTCTGAAACTGCAGCTGACTCTGATTGGCGGCTAGAAGCAGAGGCTGAAGCAGAGACCGAATTCTAAGACCTGAGTCTAAGTCTGAGTCACTGCAGCTGACTCTGATTGGCGGCTAGAAGCAGAGGCTGAAGCAGAGGCTGAGGCAGAGACCGAATTCTAAGACCTGAGTCTAAGTCTGAGTCTGAAACTGCAGCTGACTCTGATTGGCGGTTGGAGGCAGAGGCTGAAGCAGAGGCTTGAATTTGAGACGGTGAGACTAAGACTCTCTCTTGAGTCATAGGCTTGAGATATTTATATATTTTATTGTTTAATTGCTGTTCATGTTTTTAAATTTCCGATCGCAACTGTTTGTCTTCAACTTTAAGCTTGTTGCGAAATATAATTGTCAACAAAAAATAACCTGGTGTCAGGTAAATTTTCTTAATTGGATTAAAGAATATATGCTTACGATTTATGCAATCTATGCCGTAGCTATATGTTAAGTCCTTTAACAGCAGCTGCAGCTGCTTAACCAAACTTATCAGCTCTGCCCAATGCAAAGCTATCGAACTGAATAAGTCAATTTGGACACGCCTTTCGTGTCGCGAAACTTTTATTAACTTGCGCGCAAAGTGTATGTGTGAGAGTGTGTGTGTGTGTGTGTGTGTGTGTACTCGGTTGATATGTGTTGGTGATTGTATGTTACTGATTGTTTACATTGCAGCTTTATTGAAAAAATGCCAACGAACTTTGCCTTTGGCTCTGGTTCTGGTTCTGGCTCTGGCTCTGGCTCTGGCTCTGGCTCTGGCTCTGGCTCTGGCTCTGGCTGTCTGGCATCAGCTGCAGCTGGCCCTTGTGTGTGCTGTTCCTGGTCAGGCCTCTTCGTCATCCAGCCTCCTTTACAATTGTATGACCAAAATCTCATTTTGTATGCAATCGAGCGCTGTACAACTCGCTATGGGGCGGCGGTTTATCAATGGGTGCAAACATGAAAGCCTTCATTAAAACGTAAATATCAAATTTGCAACAATTTATATAAATACATATATATGTGTATGTGTGTGTGGGTTTGCCATACCCTTTGTTTGTGTGTGTGTGTTGTTGTTGTTGCATTGAACGCTCCAATCAAGTGCCGGTTTCAATTGCAGCCGCAATTACGCTAAACAAAATTACGTATTTGTAAAATAACCAAATGAAAAGCCAGCTAAAATTTGAGTATGTAATCGAATATACAAATGTACACAAGTACGTGTGTGTGTGTGTGTGTGAAATGGTTTATTTATTGTATTCATTTGACTGATTCGGTTTAAGAGGCGCATCAAAATATTAAATGTTAAATGCCAGCCGCAAGCAAATTACGCTTTGTAGCAAAAGCTGCAAACGTTGTTGCTACTTCTTCTTTTTTGCTACATTTTATATTCAGCAAATTACAGCAAAATTCCAAAGTATAAAATAAAGAGTAGAGATACCAAAAAAATGCTTTGATATATGCAAATAGTTGAGGCTGCCGTTAAGTAAAATAAAATAAATGAAGTAAAATACGAAATGAATTTCCACTTCATAAATTGTGCATTAATTGTATTATTTTATCTTAGGAAAAAATGGGGAAACTTTTAATTACTTAAAGTATTTTTATTTAGCTTCATTTAGCTTCATTATTATATGCATTTGTATTTTTATTTTTATAAATATTTTTTAATACTTTTCAAAAGCCATTCAACTAAAATTGAAGAAAAATAATTTGTGATTGCATAGTTCGTTCGCATTACTTGACCTTAAATATGAAATCAGCTTTGTGTTAAGAGGTACTCCAAATTAATATCATAAGCTGCGAGAGTTCACTTAAGGACTTAAGCGACCTCTGCGAGTAATATGAAAGGTAGTCCCATGCTGCATTAACTAGTCTCCTGGCGCATTCACATTCACATCCACACACGCTCACAATGGATGCTTAACAGCAGCCATTAGCAGCTTTGCCGAGTGGCATGTGCACATGTGTATATCGACACACACATAGAGAGCGAGAGTGAGAGAGAGAGAGAGAGAGAGAGAGAGGGAGAGATGATACAACACAGTTATGCCATGACTTTGGTTACAACAATGGCAAAGTCCTTTTTGCCCAGTGGAAAACGGCGAGCGCACTTTATGAGCGGTGCATGCATAAAGTGCACAGGCACAGTGGTTGCCCGAGCTATGCCACCACCACCAGCACCACCAGCACCACCCAGTGCTCATGAAGTGGTGTGGCATAAACCATCTCTTTTCCAATTTCCGGCAGTAGCTCAGGAAAACACCAGCAGCACGAGCAGCACTAGCCAAGTGAGTTGAGACCATTTAGCTGCATTGTATTTGTGTGTCCGCCTCGCCAGAGTGTATCGTGGAGCATAACTCATGCAACACATAATACACACTTACACTTACACACCCACACACACACACACATTAGAAGCGCATTAATAATGTGCTCAGGCAATCGAAAATGAGTTCTGTGCGCCGCCAATGCCGTTGCCGACGCCGTGGCCGCTGTCTTTTTTGCCCAACACAATGATAGTTAGCCGTAATCAGGAGCATAGCCACGCTGCCGACCATATGCGGCATTCTAATGAACACAGCAACAACAGCAGCAAAAACAGCTAAAACGTTCAATTTAATCTACCCCAGCCCATGGTTGTAATCTTGTCAAGTAATTAATTTGTTCAATGACATCCTTAAGGTGTAAGCGAAACTATTTAAAGTTGATGACAACGACGACGCAGATACTTGAAAACTCAAAAGTTACTACAAAGTGAAGGGGCATGCCAAGCAGTGTGTGGGCGTGGGCGTGGGCGTTGGGCAGGTGTGTGTGGGCTGACTCAAGAAACTTGTCATGCACGCTCGGCGAAGTGTGTATCCGGCGTACTGCGCAAAGACAGTCAAGACAAATCGCACGCACCACAGCCAAACTCATGTGCGAGGGCTATCTGAGCAACTTGGCTTCATCTTATTTGATGGTGATAAGCTAATGTTATATGAAAAAGGTTTGTTTTGATTGACAGATTGATAGAATGGGTGTGTGAAATATACAAATAACAAAAATTGATTCTTTATTCTCATTATATTAACTCCACTTCAATTTTTTAAAATCTTCATTAAAGTTATATTAATGTTCAGCAACTTTCTTAAAACTGACTGAAGACATATAAACACGAAATTTGTTCTAAATATTTTTATTTTTATGCATTTTAAAGTATAACTTTAATCAACAATTGCTTAAACAAATATTGTAAAAATTTGAAAAAATTTATTTAAAAAAAAATTTGCTATATATTTTTTATTTTAAAAATAAAATTAAAAAGTTGCATTAAATTTACAATTCCATCTAATTTAAATTATATATATATTATAATATTATATAATAAAATTAATAAAAATATTTATGTATTATATAATTGTAATTCAGAATATAAAACGGCAAAATATTTTGAAATTTTATATTATAATTTTTTTTTTAATTATTTATTAATTATTTATGATCATTTTATTTAAAATATTTTTTGTAATAAAAAAAATATTACACCCTAAGTTTACATTTAGCTAATGAATATAAAAATCAAAGATTAATTTTATGAACATTAACTCTACTCAAATAAATACTTTAACTCAAAGTATGTAGCGACCCTCGCTTCGAGGACTTTGCCTAAGCCCCAGAACTCAAAGTATCTGCTCTTCTGGCTGCGTGTGAAATCGGAAGTGGCTGCTGCTGTTGCTGCTTCTGCTGACTTAGTTGTAGTCGTCTCGAGTCCTTGGGTCTCTGGGTGGCTCGGTCGGTGTGTCGATGTCGGCGCTGGGCGACAGGTGCTTCCGCATTTGAATGTCAACGGAAACCGCAACGGTACAACTTAGATAAACGTTTGCTCTTTAAATATGTGCGCTGTCGCTGGAGCTGCCATTGAGCATAAACGAGCACAAGCCCCTCGCATGTAGGCATGTGCACACCCACACACACACACGGACATAAAGTACCTTTATTGAGCGGCAGTCACCATGTTTGAGCAACGGTACTCGCACTTATGTGTCAAGCGAGTTTGAGGGCCCCAGCTACATGGTGAAGTGGTTTTTGGCTTTGGCCATGGCTGTGGTTATGGACTGCGCCTGATTGGATGGCTCTTTGCTTAGCTTATTGCCAGCTCCAGAGGATGCCAACTTAAAGATAGCTACAATGTTTGCACTTGTGGAATTGATTATGCACATGGCAAGGTGGAGAAACTTTAATTATAGATAAAGTCACATACATTTGCTAAAGCTTTCTTTTTATTAAACAATTCCATTTGATGCAGACATTTAAATGTTTAAGAATTGTTTAATATTTAAATTTAAAATTGCTTTATTAAAAATATGAATAGCTGAATATTTTTGTTATATTTAATGCATAAATTCGATATATTTATTTCTATATATTTATTATTCTATTATATAAAAAGAATAAAATTTGTGAGAAATAATTTTTTTTAATTTTAATAAATTAATACAAAGTCACTAAGCATATCAGTATTATTAAGGAAATCGAAATACAATTTTGCTTTTAATATTTAACATGTTTAAATACGCTTTAAATGTTCACTTCGCACTCGAGCAAAGTGACATTTTGACAAAGGTATCGGATGGTACAGATATCGAGTCGATAATTCGATTATATTTAAATCAATTATCATTCAATTTAGGCTATTTCCTCTACGAATTAAAATAAGCCCAACACAATCACCTGCCGTTTGCCAATTCCAAATAAAAATAGAATAGAAAACAGCAATCAGTGACGCACACCAACGAATTAATACTCTAACCATAGACTCGCTGTTTGATGGGAACTGAGTAGAGTTTAATCTGCGGAGTGAATAAAAAATAACTATTTATATAAAAGCTGATCAATAAAGACAACATAGTCAAATAGAAAAGTAATAGAATTATTAAAAAAAAAAATAAATAAAAATTAATAAAAAAAATGATATAAAAAAAAACATTACTAAATGTCTAAAAGTCTCTATAAAATATTATTATTTAACATATTTATATATTTATTTATTTATGCGTAAAAAACATATATTTCTTTATTTTATTTCAAATTATATATATGTTAAATTTTAAATCTCTATAAAATATTGTTATTTAACATATAACTTAATTAAAATATATCTAAAAATAAATATGAAATATTTTATTTATATAAAATTACATAAAAATTCCACAAATATAATTCATCTACGTCAAAGTTTGCGATCTCTAACAAAACTCAGCGATCCTCTGTCAAGAGTATCAGAAAGCTCAAATGCTAAATTGCTAAAAATAAAATCAATTAACAATAAATGCGGACAATTAAATTCAATGTGTAGAGCACAGAGAAATTTTTCAGCGTCACATAGAAAAACAGGCCACTTAATTAAGCCTGGCCGGCAATGGCAGCAGAAGCAACCATACTCAGACCCCAGCCCAGAAGCCACATTTACACTATCGTACATGGTTCAACGTGTTGCCGTTGCCATTGCCGTTGCTGTTGCCATTTTAAGTGCGAAACAATGTAATTTCAGGGTAATCAGTCTGGGCCGGTTTAGAATTTAATGCCGGGTTCAAACTGAAGAATTTACTTTTTCAAACGACGACGACGACGATGACGATGACGCCTAACTACACAAATTTCCGGGTGTGCGCGCAAAGCCAATGGCTCACTCGATTCTCCACTTGGCCAGAAAAATGTCAGTTTACAATTTTCTATGCCATTTAAAATAAAATGAAAATTGCGCTCGTCCGAGCACTAGGGTGTGGCATAGTTTTAGGCGCTGGCCAACGCGTGTTAACGTAAATAAATTACATAGCAACACACACACACACACACACACGCACACACACTGGGAGAGTGGAAGCGACAATCAAGTGGTCAGTGGCATGCAGCTTATAAATCAGCGCAAAGCGCAAAACGTAGTTGCCTTTTGGGGCATGGCTACGGCCATCGAGATAGATGGCCAGCAATGCGGGTTGGCCCCCGGGTCGGAGAAATTGACAGAGTTTGAGTTGGCAATGGATGAGCGAATGAATGAATAGATGGATGGATCGTCTGTATAAATGGTTAGCTATTTAGTTTCGGTTTGCTGCGGTTTGACTTTGTTTTCGGCTGCCATTGGCCCCAGTCAGCTCCACCCATTTGGCCGGCATATAATGGCCCCGTTTGCCTTTAATGTTGGACCAAGTCCCATGCACCAAACATACATTCATTCAATCCGAACTCACATTTGGATAAACTACATGACAATTAAAAATTAACTAGCAGCCTGGTTGGGTCGCTGATACAAAGCTCTTTTAGCTATTTTGTGGCAATACGACCACAAAATAATTATTTATTTTATTAAGTAACTAACTAATGACATCATTGGTAATATCAATTGAGAAACAAAAGGAATTTTATTAACATTATCTCTTTTTATCTCTCCATCTCTCATACCTCTTACTCTCTGTATATCTCTTTTCTCTGGGTCGTTTCATTCACAATATCACGATCTTCTTCTGCTTTTGCTTTTCCTTTTACATTTCTTTTTCCTTCTCCTTTTCTCTCCTTCTTCTTCTTCTCCTTCTTTTTCTCCTTCTTCTTCTCCTTCTCCTTTCATTATCAATTCAGTCTCATTCTCATTTTCATTCATTCATTTTCATTCTCTTTCTTCTCATTACTCTCTCTCTCTCTCTCTCTCTCTCTTTCTCTATCTATCCCTCTCTATCTCCCTCTTTCTTTTAATAGCTCTACTCTGTATCTTTGATAATCTTATAGATCTAAATATCGATCTATATTATATGTAAATTCTTCTACTTCCTTTAACCCTTCCCTCAACCCTTTCCTCAACCCTTCCCTCAACCCTTCCCTCAACTCTTCCCTCAACCCTTCCTTTAACCCTTCAGCCCACTTATCGTAAACCCCCATTTAACATACAAGTACAAACCACACTTCATCTCATCCAACAAAAATGTGTTTATTGCACAGTCAACTCGAATTGAAGTTTTCAGGTCGTTAAATACGTATTCCATGTCGCCTGGTTAGCTGACAATTGTGACATTTCTCAGAAGGCGTGTGTAAGAACATGCAACTAAACACACACTCATGCTCATAAATACATGGCCAACATTGCTTGGGTCTTGACAGCATTAACAACAGTAACTATTTAAGTAACTGTCGCTGTTGTCTTGTCGCTGCTTGGATGCTCAGCAGAGAGGCAGAGAGTGAGAGAGAGAGAGAGAGGCGGGACTGGGATGAAGCAACTGCAGCAATGCCAGAGATAGTTGTGGCCAAATGCAAGCAACGGGCACAAAGCAGACCGGCATACGAGCCAGGGGCTGACTGCCTTAACCGGGTGCATAGTCACACGTTAAAGCTTTAAGCTCTCTCGTGCCTTGTTATGCAAGTATTTGAGCAACTTATTTAAATGGCTTTGTGTTGCATATTTTTTGGCTTGGCGCACTATTCCAAGCAATCAAGCGTCTCGACTCGTGTCGCCGTCGTAGTGGGAAAAACACAGCTGCCCATTGAAGCAAACAAAAGCCCCAAAACCCCGACGAAGATAAGCTCACAGTCTGGCACTACAAAAGCAATAACCGCTCGCTGAGCTGAAGCCAGTTACCATGAGGGCAGCAACGTCTCGAGTCAAGCAGCTTATCTTTCTGCTCATCATTTGTGGTGCACTGGGCGACAGAAACGCCTACGACGTGCCCAAGGTGACTGTCAAGGTGAATAGTCCAAAGGGTTTTGAGGTTTCCATACCCGATGAGCCGGGAATTTCGCTGTTCGCCTTTCACGGCAAACTTAATGCGCAAATGGATGATCTGAGCGATCAGACCTGGGCCACCGATGTCGTCACGGCGCGCAATGGACGCTGGACATATATTAATCGGCTACAGAAACTCCAGCCAGGCGATGTACTCTACTACTGGGTAACTGTTCGTTACAATGGCCTGGACTATCATGCCTATAACCAGAGCTATCAGGTAGGCCAACACGATGCCAAAGGCCAGAATACGACCATTAATGTGGTTAGAAAAGATGGAACCAATTCGCAAATCATTATCAATGGGAATCCCACCATAAATATATATATTTCATGACTTTTTAAAGTCAAGTAAATTCTAGTTATGTAATAAATTATTAATTAGTGTTTATTAAAAAAAGAAAATATTAAAACAAATTGTTAAATAATTTTATTGGTATAAATAATAAATAATTAATAAATTAATGATTCGATTTAAGCAAAGAATTTATTCTATTTGTTTTATTAAAAGTTGTTTTTAAATACATAAATACTTTTATTAGATTGTATATTTATATAAACATATATAGTGCTGTGATCAGTATACTCATCTATTATTTAAACATCATTTGCATTAGTTATAGATTTTTGTTGATTTTTATGTTCTTGCATTCATTGTTCAGTCTCATTCAAAATCTAATTAAATTTGCTAGCATATATCTGGTTTGCCTGGTCTTAATTAACATTTGAAGACTAGTTTTTATCATAATGATCTTTATTTTGCCATTAACGAGAATCACAATTATCTAAATGTTTCTAATGTATTGTATTTCTCTCATACATAATTTCTTATGTCATTGTACATAACAATTAATAAGTAACTATAAATAATTTAACAATTTATAATTTAATTTTTCAGATTTTCATTCACTTTCTCAAACTGCAATAATTGGAAACCAAATTATATTGCAAATTTACAATACATTAGGCACCGTTTGATTGAAAACTCGTTGAAAATATTTTTCACATTTTTAAAATATTTGAGTGTTGCCAATAACAACAACAAATTTTGGACTCTGCACATGTCAAACTCATTGTGCTATGCATTGTTTGCCAAAGTGCCATAAATCAAAGGAGCACTTTGTCACAGATACGCAAGTAAGTATCCGGGCCATATAAATCATTTTGAAAAGTTCTCCGCATGCGTGTGAAATACTGTGCGAGTAATGGCTGCTTCAGAATTACCGCAATGCATTCCAAATGCACACACTTGCACTCAAAGCAAATAAGAATGCCAGCTGGCTGAGCGCCTGACTAAGTGTCGCCCTGCACAATAGCTCGAATGCGTGTAAATATCTATAGAGATGAAAATTATGATTTACCAAAATTCACTTAAGTTAAATGAGAATATTTTGTATTTATTATGAATCTAATATATATCTGGGAAAAATATATGCATAATATTCAGAGACTTAATATTCGGTCGTGATTGAGTCTTTCTGCTCATTTTTTATTGTATACATACAATTGTCCTCAGTGGGAGTTTGATTGAAAATTCCGCATGCTAATTATTTAATTAACATTCTTATGTCATGCAAAAAATCTTTTTCAGAAAGTATTTTTTTTAAGTTAGTATTTAATTTAATTTATATAATTTTAATTTAATAGCTCTGTATAATTTTTCAATATTTTTCGGCATCAAATTCAAGTCTAAATATGAATATAAATAAATAAATAAATATAAATTTATATTACAAATTCAAATCTCTGCTCCATTCAGTAATGAACGCCTCACAACGACTACTTTATTACCAGCCAAAATAGAGAATGTAAATATTTAATGATTAGATTTAATGATTAGATTTTACCAATCACAATGCACAAAATATGTAAATGTATGAATGTAAATATTTATTTATTTAATGATTAGATTTTACCAATCACAATGCAGAAAATAAAAATTTTTTAAATATTGATTTAAAATAAAAACAAACATTATTTTGATAATTCAAGCCACGAAATAATATCCCATTTTTATTGAAAGCTAAGATTTTTTAATGAAATTTGCTTAATATGAATTAAATTAGATCGAACTTTTTTTATACATAAAAATATTACATATGTGTAACTGCTATCCTTAGAAATATACAATTTTATATAAATTTTCCATAAAGTTTATAAACACACAAAAGTTTTAAGTATTATGAAAAATAAATAAATAAATAAAAAAAAAAAATATTAAAAAAAGAAAAACGAGAATAATAAAATAAAAGTAAATAAATATCTAGTTTATACAAAAGATAATAAATACTAAATAATTTATTTATCATCTTTTACAAATATATAAACTTCATGAAATTTATGGTTAATTCGCGAGTCTAATCACATTAATGAGGTTAAGAGCCTTTAGCTCTCTTTCCACTTCATTCATTTCTTCAATGATTGAATGAAATGTTTAACAAATTTCAAATGCTATACTTTTTTAATGTTGCTGTTACTCTAAGGGATATTCATTCTTGTAGCCACAACAAAAATGATATGACTCAGGTAAATAATGGACCAAACTCAAAGCTTAAAATATATTTATATCTACATACTGTATACCACTATTTGCAAACACTGCCACAACTGCTGAATGGCCGTATATATACGCATTAAATTGGCATAGAGTACAAGAAAAGGTAAATAAAATAAAAAACGAAAGGAAATAAAAAACGAATAATGCACAAAACTATTCACGCAGGTAGTTCTGATATCTGAATCGAGCATTGGCCTTTTGCTGGCAAATATACGAGTAAACAACTGCATAAAGGTTACTTTTGGCCCATTTAACTTTCACTTGAGGCAAACAAAAGCAGATAAAACTTTCTGCTTAGCCAGGGCAAGCACAATACAAAGTAACAAATCCATTCGACTTTTATCTGCACAAGTGCTTAGAAGTTTTTCACGTCCTTTTTTTCTGCTATTGCTGCTTTCTGCTTTCCTTATTTTTTCTGCTGATATCTGTTGCTGCTTGAAGAAAAATGACAAATGGATATTGGTATTTTGTAATTATTGTTCATAAACTGAATTTACAACAAATGTTTTTTCTTTACATCTTAGATGGTAAATATTATAGGGCATGCTGTAATTTTATTTATTATATTTATTATGATTTTTTTTTTAATAATAATGAGCATGCCTTTAAATTAAATATAAAATATATTAAGATAATATCTAAACGTTATTTTCCATTGAAAACAATTTCTGAAAATTCGTTAGCAGTTGAAAAAGCCCTGCTCACACAGCTAATTACGAGTTTAAGACTGACTCAGCAGGTGCTAAGGTTCCATTAGTCGTGCGAGGCCTGTTCTATATGAGAAAGCAACTGCAGCTTGTCCGGTTTGTGCTTGACCTGTGTGCATGACCGCTTTTAGTGCGAACGCTTGAGTGTAGACAGAGTGCCTGAAATATGGCCAAAAAGAAAAGTACATCAAGTTAAGGGAAGAGAGAGAGAGAGAGAGATAGTATATAGAGGAATGCCACATTTTAGGCGTATTAATTAATGCCGACATTTGTGGCAGCTGCATTTGTCACAGCTCATTTGAAGCAAATTAAGCATGTCGGCCAAAAGGTAAAACTCATTTTAATTTTCACATAACCTGCGGCTACTTCTCGCTCTATATAAATATATATATATATTATATGCATATATATTATATATAGTATGTGAAATGGGGGCAGCTAAGTGACGCTGTCAGCAACATTTGCGAACTGTTCTCATTTTCTCATTTCGCGCCATGTGTGAGAGTTACAAAATGCAAGCTAGCTGCAAGTTTGTGTCACTTGTCACATACACACACAACCCTATTTAAAGCACCGCATACACTCATGCTTCATTTAACTCACACACACACAAGACTTAAACACTTATACAGACCAGACACTTTGGACGCCATTTTGCACGTGGCAAGGCGTTAAAATGACTTGTGACAACTTTATGTGCAGCCCGCAGTTGTTGACGAATCTCTCTCTCTCTCTCTCTCTCTGCCTCTCCAGCTATGCCACCCAACCACTTTGCTATGGTAAGAAAAATACTGTCACAAAATTATGTCATCAAGTTGCAAGCAGCTGAGGCATAAAATACGCAGCTTTAATTTTCCTGTTTACGCGTCAAAACTATAAAAATTTCATTCTCAATTTTAATCAGCAAGTTACCACATAATTTTGTTGAAGTCTTTAAAGTTATGCTTTGTGCTGGCGGCAAAGGTTTCCCTATAAAGCTAAGGTGTTTTGCTATTATATTAGCTTGATTTAAATTTCTGCAAGGCTTGAAATAGGCTTAAAAAATAATCAAATATAAGAAATAATATTATAAATATTTTTAAATATTTTAATAAATACACGATAAATATATTCTCAAGGATTAAGCTCAAGCTGGATTCAATTTCTGAAAGTCTTGAAATAGGTATATAAAAATAAAATATTTTAAATATTAAATAAAAGTATTTTTAATAATTTTTAAATTTTCTTTAAATATTTATGCTTCTCAGAAAAAAAGCTAGTCAAGCTCTTCTTAATATCTGAAGCTACGTGTTTACTCTCGTCTAGAGCTTAGACACAAGTTAAATAATTTTTTTGTAAATTTTTGTTGCCTTGCGGCAAACATGGACAACTATAGAGTACTCGAATTTCCCCTTTACAGCTGGAGAATAGGAAGCCCCATGTAAGCAGTAAGCTCAAAGTGAAGCCAACGAAATAAGTCTGAAGTATGGCAAATTAATTATAAAAGATTCCGCCAAGTTAAATATTTTTCTCCAGTTAAGTTCAAAGTTGCGAGCGGAGACGCCCCATTGTAAAATAAGTTGCGACTAACTTGACGCACATTTGTCACACACACACACACACACACACACACACACACACACACACACGTGCACACACATCATGCTGGCAGGAGTCAAGGGGTTAGAAACTGAATGAATGGACCCACGACACTACGTCTACAGGTGGCAATGGCAATGGCAGAGCTGCTGCTGCTGCTGCTGCTGCTGCTGCCTGGCGCTTGTCACTTGTGGAATTTGCGTAGCTGCGGGTGGCACCCTCAGCTCCCCCCCTCCCCAAACACCAGCCAAGCAACTGATGTATGGCACTTTGAAATTAGTAAGAGTGCAAAATGTAGGACGAACAGCAGGACACATGGCTCACATTTTTCAGAATCAGCTGAAAAATTGTGCATAATGTGTATTACTTTGTCATAGTATTACAAATGTCCTGGCTGAACTATACAAATAAAGAAGCAGAGCGCAGTAAGGAACAGACACACTCTAGTATTAAAAAATAAATTTTGGAAATAACTGTAAACCTGTGATTTTAAAGTGATCCAAGGAAGATAATGGAGTAAAGAAGATTCTCTGATGCTTTCTAATAAAAATAAATGAAAAGAAAAAAAAAACTATTAAAATGCTAAAGCAAATGAAAGTCTGAATGAATGAGATCTTAGATCTTACTGTTCATAAAGAAATGATCTATAAATAATCTACAAATATATAACAGGAGACTCATAAAAGAAGTATTGAAATCATGTATTCAAGTATTACACATCCGAACATTAGTAACAATTGTCACGAAATTCCATTCACGAAAGATCGCACTGGTCAGAATAAAGCTTTACATTTATCTAGCCAAGTTCATTTGAATAATTCCCAGAAGAATCGTGCTCAAACAATGAACAGCAATGAATAGAAATTTGAGTATATATTACTCTTTTCGTCTTCTTTAATAAATTGTCAGGAAATACAGTTAATTGCAAGGTCGAATTCTGATTAGATCATCAATGGAAACAGTTTTGAAATGCGCATTTATTTATTTATTTAAGCAACTAGTATCGCTATGGAAGCATTTTTATATATGATACAAGAAGAGCTTATTTACTGTAGATATTCTAGAAACGAATATTGCCCAGTGTGCTCTGGAGCTCATCCTGCAGCTGCTTCATTTGATTGCTGAGCTGTATCTGTAAATTCTTTTGCATTTGCGCCAAATCTTCTTGCAGCTTCAGAGTCTCGCGTGCTATATCCTCCTGGATCTGTTTTCGGTTATCGTACGACTGATGATTGCCACTGAAGAGTCCACCATCGGCCTTGGCCAGCACTGTGCCATCGGCCAGCTCAACAACGATGTTGCCATTCTCATACTGCACCATAGCTTTTTGGCCATTGATTTCGATCTGCTCCGCGGACTTGACGGATGCCTCTTTAGCCGGGAAGTTATAGACTTTGCCGGCAACTGTCAGCTCTAGTCCGCCATTGACAATGCGAAGTTGGTAGTTGTTATACGTCTGATAGCCGCCCTCGCCGGCCTGATTCATGAGGAATGTTCCACCATTGCCACCATTGATCACAACATTATTGCCGCTAAATCCCTTTAGGAATCCATCATTATCATCATCGATAGACACATCCTCATCACTCTCATCGCCCCTAGTTACAATCGTCTGCCCATTAGCTCCAACCAGGACCGTGCGTCCATCGGGGCGCGTATAGATGCTGCCGGCTTCGTTTTGCAGCACAGTATTGCCGCCCCGATTGTACAACACGCTGGGCACCGGCTGAGCTGGCTGTGAATCCTGTGGCAGCGTTGTGCCGGGAATCGAGGTCTCCACGCCATTGCTACGATCCACAAACGTTTCGGGTGTCTCCGTACTGGCCGGTTGTGCTGCAAAGTGGACTATCAGTGACTGGTCTAGATGAATGAGCTGCAAAAGTATTTACCGCAGGCAAAGCAAACGGCAAGCGCCAATAGGCCGATCATCATGAGAATGCGAGCCATTTCCAATTTGTGCAAGGGGTTGACTATATGAATGCAGTGCTCGACGCTCGCTATTTATATGGGCAATCGATCGAGTATAAGTTGTTGTTTATTCAGTATATTTAGTATACTATTGAACGTGTGGGTAGATATCGCAGAGAGGTCGACGGTATGCAACCTCTGGGGAAAAAGCCAGAGGCGATTATGACGCAGCGTTGCGCTTCTACACGATTTGCGGTTGTCGAGCGCTCTGAGATCGTCTCGAAACTGTCGCCTGAGTTCGACTTATGCCTCACTTACGACCAAAAACTCTGAGTATCGAACTGAGTAAGAGCGAGCAGCGCAACAGCAAACAACGTCGCAACGTCATTTAAATTGGCAAATAATTGAAAGAGCGCCAAATAAAATTAGAAAAAAAAGTAAGAAAATTAAAAACAATTTAAATTCATATGAATTATTTCATAGACACCAATGAAAATGAAATTGGAATAACAGACCAGAGTTGCCCTTGAATTAGAACCAAGATTAATCAGTTAAAAATAAAATAATGATGTGTGAGAATGAATTTATAAAATAATATAAAAATCGTATAATAAATATTTGTTTATTAGACATAACATTTTGTTAAAATAAGTAAATTTGCATAAAGTATATGCATACATGTTATGATTATATATATTACCATATATTATTATTACATATTATTTAAAAAATTTACTTTATCATTTTTTTTTTTTTTACAAATTTATTTTATTTATTTTTATTTTATTTTTTACATTAACATAGTCCAGAGACAATAAAAACTGTAGATTTAACTACATCAAAATAAATTTAAAAATAAAAAATAAATAAATAAATAAAATACAAATTATAAGTTATTTTTATTTATCTAAGAAATTAACTTTATTAATATAAATTTTTTAGAAATAATGTTTTACCATTCTAGTTACAGAGTATTCGATAGTCTTTTCATTTTATATATTGGATTTTGCTTCGCGAATTGAAATTTACACGAGATTATAATATATACTTTTGAAATATATACGTATATGTATGTGCGTATATTTCTTCTTAACTGTTAATAAATACATGTACGTATGTACGTATGTATGTATGTAAGTACCTGTCACAAGTAGCGCAAATAGCACTTGGGAAATCCCCTTCATGGCAAACATTTGCATTCGCACCTCAGAGAATACTCGCTTCTTTAAGCTCACTCGTACGTACTTAGGTCACAGGTTTATCGCTCTGATGGGAAATACACAGAAGAATTCCGCTGGCTTATCAGCATACAAGACAAAGAGAGCGTACGCGCTTAAACATAAGTATGTCTCTCTGTTTATTTACATTAATCGAACACAAATAAGTAGTTTAATTAAACATGAATTATCAATATTCTTTGAGTATCGTACTTCAAATGGCCTTCACATTGTTCATTATCGATAAAAACAGCATTCAACTCAATGAAATGAGAAACGTTTTCTTTAACTGAATTAAATTGAAAAAAAAAATTAAATTTATATATAATTATATACTATATAACTAACTATATGCTAACAAATATACTATTATTATCAATTTGAATTTGTTTTAAATTTGAATAAATATAAATCTTAAATATTAAATAAAATAAAATATTGATTTATGAAAATGTTATGTGAATATTTGTTGTTAAGAAAATCGCACTACATAAAATAACATAAATTATGCTTTGCTATTGTTAGATCTGTCTGTGCTTTTAAAATCATATTTCATTTATAAAATTGAAATAAGCGTAGACAACAAAAGCGAAACTATAAATAAATATAAATATTTTTTTTAAATCTGTCTTAAAATACCCATTGAAAATGAGAAAGCAGTGTATAATGGCTTAATAAAAATCTCTTTAACAGATGGGATAATAAAGAGTATTTCATTTAAACCAGGTAAACGAGTAGAGTACATCTTAAGAAAAGTGTATGTCCGTTCAAGATAAAGATTACAAATTTTAAATGCATTTTTTTGTCTTTCATACGATTTTTAAATATTTTCGATAACCTTGCAATAATTATTATGAAACTTCTTTTACAATAGAACGTAATCTAGAAATTAGAAATTTACTCTTCTGAATACCTTTTTATTTGATATATTTAAACATAGCTTCCCCCTAATTCGAAGAGAAAAATCTAATTTAAATAATAAAGACTCGCTTGAGCTTTAATAAAACACTTATCTAGATGTTAATTTCATTTAAAAAGTTCATTGACAACAAAATTTATTGAACAATTAATTTACTATAGTATAAGCTATGCTAACTGCCCAAGGTCAAAGTCTACCTGTCTCTGAATGCAACTCATAGTAAGATTGCTAAGAGAAGATGAGATATGTGTAGAGTTCAGGGTATCTTTTAGTCGAACACTTCCAACTAAAGCTTTTAAACTTGTTGAGTGAGTATAAAGAAAATAAATTAAAACAGCTCAATTTGATTTGAATAAAGATTAAAATAAACGAATTTATAGCAAGTAAAATTAAAAATTATAGCAAGTAAAATTAAATTATATAATCTCAGCACAAATATTTACTTTTTCCTTCTTCTATGCCTCCAAAAATGATTTTTAATTTATAACTAATTGGCGTATAGCTATTAATAGCCAGTTAAATGAAAATCGTGATATTCAAATCACTTTTTCATACAACTTCTCAATAAAACAATTAAAATATTAGATATTTTGCATATGCTAAGTTAGTCGTATGATTATTTAATATCGCCATTTGCCGCCGCCATTTGAATGCTGATTATAGTGTGTGGAATCGGTTGTCTGATCGTGGCCACCATTCCAGGCTGGTCCGCCGCTGGGTCCCTGGTTCGAAGATGGGCCCCATTTAAGTCCAAAGGGCAGTCCATTGACAGCTTCAACGAGGCATATAACATAAATATATATTTTATTAATGTATATAAACTGTATATAGGAAGTCTTACCGCTGAGCAGTGCAACGAGCAGCGAAAGCACGAAAATAAATTGATGACAATGCTGCATGGTCAAGGCAAGAAGTTCAAATGAATGAGTTTTAAATCATATCATGCCTTTATATATAAGACGACGACGTGCAGCAAGAAGGGTAATATACAATGTCTTTGGTCAGAAAATCAATCTATATGCATAATGCGATTGCGGCTGTCTACGACCACTGATTATCGTGACCTTATTTGTTTACTTTTTTCAATACCCTGGCTCAGAATTGATTACAAAAGTGGGTATAATAATTTGGAATGTGTGAATATAAAAAGCAGGAGGCTTTAAATGTGACCAGGAAGAGTGAAAAATATATATGTACATAAATATGTGTATATCAGCAGCTTTGAGTTGATGGATTAAAACAACAAAAATATATATATATAAATAAAAAAAAATAAGTGGACATGGAATGCTCAAATTTAACTGTTTACAGAACAAAAAATATCATATATATATAAAAAAAAAAAAGTTTATATTATATGAATATATTTTTTAAAATAAAATAAAAACAAAAATAAAATACAACAAAATAAATGTAATACATTACATGTATGCTTTTTTATTTTTTATAATATAAAAATAAATTAATTAAAAATTTTTTTAAATATAACTTACAACTTTATAGATATGCAAAAATATTTAAAAAATTTTAATTTCTTTGATTTTTTACATATACATATATACTTTTATTTTTATTTGAAATAAAATATATATTTTCTTAAATTATTTTATTTTGCTTTTTTCATTTTATTTTATTAATTTTTTTTTTTTTTGAATAAATCTTTTCTCTGAATAGAATGTCCAAGTCAAGTACACCCACAATCACATATTTCATATGGCTGGGAAGTTCACACGAAGCTACGCTCTCGTCTGCTTTTACTCTCTTCGTTGTCTCCTCTCTCTCTCTCTCTCTCTCTCTCTCTCTCTCTCTCTGCTCACATGCTAAGGCAATTAAGAAGTTTCGCTATGTGTCTGCTAATTATTTTCAATTGAATAGCTTTGGGTAGTAGTAGGTAAAAGTTTTTGTATTGCTGGCCATTAAACATATCGGCTATTGGCATTCATTGAACAGTCACATTAGCCCCACTTGAGCAGGTGAGCAGCTTTGAGCAGGTTGTGAGCTTTTGTCTGGGCTCTGCTCACCCTGCAGCCCACTACAGATGCCCCACCCAACTGCAGTTTACGCTTTGCGTCTATTCTGTTTTTCTTTCTGACTCGACTGCGGAGCAAGTTGAACAATAAAAATTAAACAGGTTTTGCGATGTTGTTAATGATAGCTGGCATAGCTGAGCTGTTGACTGCTCAAACGTGAGAATAAAAACAAAAATGAGAAATAGAAAAATCAAGAGTGGGAGAGAAAGAACGCGACTTAAATGAGCTAAAACTACAAAGTGCTTTTGAAATAATGTGTGGGTGTTAGACACAAAGCGAGTAATATATAAGCGCATTTATCAGCAATAAAGCTTGAAGAAGATTAGGCGAAGGAGAAGAAATTTTCATTAACCAAAATTTAATTTTACATTGTTTTTCACTTTATATATTTATATATTAATATCAACAAAATATTTAATATTTACGACTTTAATTTTAAAAAAGGTTTAAAAATTTAAGAATAAAGAATATCAATATTTAAATCAACATTTAATAGTAAAACAAAAATATATATTTATATTAATTACAAGAAAATTATTCAACATGATTGTTAAATTGGTAAATTGATCTACTATTATATTTTTCCATTAATAAATATAAATATATTTAAATATTGAATTTCTTCAATTAAAACTGTTAATAATATATTAATAATAATTATAATATATATAATATTGTATTTTTTATTATTAAGTATTTTCAATATTAAATGTATTTAAAAACTTTGCTTCATAATAAAATCAAACAACCAATTTCTTTATTTAAAAGTTTAGCTTTCCTCACTGAAACTAAAGACAAAGAAATGCTCATATATCTTAAACATTTCTTCCAGTGGGGAGCCATAAATGTATGTTGCTCATAAATAGTTGCACAGATTTCTTCTGTAATGTCTGGAACAGTTGTTCGCCCGAACACCAGAAACAAGCCACTAAATTATTAACTAACCAAGTTCTGAATCCACTTGGCTTCGCTGCAAACCTCTGTTTCCAATTGCCTTTGCCAGCACAGTGAGTTATTTGTGGCACATGAAAACATTATGCAAAAAACTAGCACAAGTCTAGAGCAGCTGGAAAACAATGATCAAAGGCCAAACAATAATGCATAGACCATTAAAAGGACGCAGTTGCATTCAGTGGCAAATATATATATATATAGATATAAGCTGCTAGTAACTGTTCCACAGGTTCTGGCTAACCTGCTGGGTTTTTGGTCTCTGGTTGGGTGCGATGCGGTCCAGCCGAGCCTGGGGCGTTCACATTGCTTTTGTTGTTCAAATCGAATCAATTTGATTTTCCAATCAATTAAACTTTATATATATTGCGTCTGGGCGGCTAAATATAGCAACAACAGCAACAATCGCCACAAAGCACTGCTATGTAGAAATGTGCTTCACAGATAACAAACAGAGTAAGAGGTTATGCAACGAGCACTGTCTCGTTCGCTCTCTCACTCTTATGCCTGCTCTCTCTGTTTCCCTCTCTACCCCTGGCCAATGTCTCCATCAACGCCTGGCTGCACAAGCACAAAAATGTTAGTTGCCGAGTTCAGGTTTTGTCGAAATCGGAATGGGGAACGACTATTGCATATTGCATGACTTTGACTGCATTTTTCGACTTGCAGCTCTTTGCAGAGACAACAGACGCATAAATCAGCAAATCAATTTTAACAATTGTCAGATTTATCTGTATCGTTTGCGAACAAAATAAAAATAAAAGAAACGAGCAAACAAAAAACAGCTGCCAGCACAGAGTTCAATGACTCTTGCAATTTCAATCAAATTATGGCTTTACATTTATTTGATTCATTCTGCCGTTTATACAAAAGATCCTCTGTTGCCACTAGCTTTTATTAAACCCTTAGTTGCCTATATTCCAAAGGGTCCTGCGCCTTTACCTCCAGTTATAAGACCCTCCTGTGCGTTGTTGGAATTGCTGCCACCTCTTATTAGATCGGCACGTCCTCTGCTGCCTTCAACTGTAGCCAGACTATTTTTGAAACGATCTGCAAAAGGACCGCCAATGCCGCCGCCCTCAATCAATCCTGATGCCATATTTACAGTAGTACGAAAGGGTCCACCACCTGGACTTCCAATTATTAGACCATCCTGAGCACCACTGTTGCCGCCATTTATTGCTCCAGCATCTGCGAGTTGAAATGGACCTCCCCTATTCGCACCGACTATTAAATAATCGTTTCCTTGTACTGATCCATCTTGGGACATGTAGCCAGAATTTCTAATAGGTCCTCCACTCTGTCTGCCATATGGTCTTCCAGCATTTCCAGTTTCTCCAACATAACTATTTCCATATAAATTTTGCTGCTGCGTCACACTGAACAACATCATCAGTTGCAGCAGCAGCAACGGCAGCATTGCATTAAGTAAATGTCTCATCTCGACGCTATTCGAACTCGAACTGATCAACAAAGCCCAAACGAACCATCAAATATTGAATTTATCATTTTTAAATAACAACAACAACGAAAAATATATTAAATAAACAAACTACAAGCAAATAATCTATCAATGGGTGTAAAAAAAAATAACTAAATAAATAAATAAACTGGGCTTTGGATGCGCTCAACTGTATTCGCAATCACAGTCAGTAGTTATTCCACTTCAGATATAATGTATAGATCTTACATAGTTAAATTTTGTATAGCTTTTGGGCTTACCTTGACCAACTAACTGCATTTTGAAACTTCAACTGAGATTTGCTGCTTACTGAGTAGGAGCTGGCATGCTTACTCTGATATTTTTAGCTTAAATATCTCGCTAATCCATGGCGCTGTACGCCCCTAAATTTTTATCGCTCTCACTGTGACAAATTCTATTATCAAATTCAAAAAAATTAAATATTATAAATGGGGTAAGCGTGGAAGTTAGGCTCGCAAGAATTTGTAAATCTTATTTTAAATGAATATTAAAAATAATAATAACAGATGAATTACACAACAATTGGATGTTAATAGATCGATTAAAATATCAAACTATGAAAAAAGTCAATTATTTATTTATTTTATTTTTATTTATTTATTTATTTATTTATTCATTTATTTTTTTAGTTCAAAGCTGAGGAACTAATAAATAAAATATTTCACAAGTCAAGCTATAGCTATAGTTATTGTTCTTTATAATTATTAATAAAAAATACATTTCACAGGGTGTTCCTTATTTTGCTTTTTATGCTACTGCAAGTAAGTTTCTATAACTCTGATTTTATTTAACAAATTTTCTTTTAATACATATATTTTTATTATTTATTACTATTTTATAAATTATTTAATATAAATATCCAAAACAAAAGCAAAATTTTAAGCCTATATACAGTATTTTACAGATTATATTTGATTAGACTTTCGACATTCAAACTATTAGATTTTTGCAACCCTGATTTCGAGTTCGAAAAGTTCACTAAGTTCACGCGCTTCTGCTGCATTAAAATAGAAATCTAATTTTATTTTTTAAGTATACAAAACAAAATTCTCTCCAATTCATGAGATGAACAATTCGCCAATTGCGGATAGTTTCACACTACAAAGCTCACAGCTATCCACATGGCACTCCGAGTTCTTCACGCTGCCATTGAATCGGCTGGCGCTCAACGTTTGCACCACTGGGGATCCGATCAGCGCAAGTCTGCGAGCGAATCTGTATGAATTGACGGTGGGCGGCACGGAACACCATGCGGTGACCAAGCTGAAGAAGTCGACTGTCGGCGAACCGAATTGGATCTGCACTGGACTCGATCTGCTGCGTAATGGTCTGCGTAAAGATTACGAACTATCCGCCCCGTATTTGTTTTACTGGCATAAGCTCGAGCGCTGTAATTATTTCCTCAATACTGTGATCCAGTGTCTGGCATGCGGAGAGCCAATTGAAGGACGCACCTTTCGATACCTGTTGAAGCACCCAGTGCCCGATGGCGGCAATTGGCCGATGTTTGTGAATCTTGTCAAGAAATACGGTGTAATGCCCAAGCAATCGTACCTGGCCAGCTGGTCCGCGACCCGTACAGGGCATCTTAATCGAATGCTCAGGAGTAAAGTATGTGTTCGTTATGGATTGCTGGATTAAGACTAATTTCTAATCTCTTACAGCTGCACGAGTTTTGCTGCCAGCTGCATAAGCAATTCACCTCAGATGGGAATGCCCATAATCTGTCCCCAATGGTTGAGCCTATGCTCGAAGAGCTTTTTAAAATAATCAGCATTTGCTTGGGCACGCCGCCCACGGACTTTATGTTTAACTTGAAGGATGAAGTGAAACAGATTAAATTCACTCCACTCAGTTTCTATGAGCGCAAGATAGCGCCCAAATTTAAGCTGGATGATTGGGTTAGTCTCGGCCATGATCCGCGACTCAGTTCCTGCTATGGGAGCAACTATTGCGTGAACCATAGCTCCAACATGATCAATGGACTGCAGCAAAGCTATAATAACCAGTCCATGGATGTGCTGCTTGAGGTCATGAAAAGTTCTCTAGCCGCTGGCTCGGCTGTTTGGCTAGCCTGTGATATTCAGCCAATATTCAAGAACAAAATGGGTTTGTTCAGCCTGAAAACGCACAGCTTTGAGCAGGTTTTTGGAATGGCAGTGGGCACAGATCTGGACAAAGCTGACCGAATGCTTTACAGAGCGACAAAACGAAACACAGCGCTTCTGGTGACCGAAGTCTCGCTGGATGCACTGCAACAGCCACTGCAATTTGGCACAGCACGCAAGACAGCAAAAAAGAATGCAATTAAAAAGACAGAATCCGAGCAGAGTATAAGGGAATCTGCCGATGCCGATGCCGATGACAAGTCCGAAACAGATGCAGCCAACACCGAAAAAGCCAAAGCAAACGCAGCCAAGCGCAAAATGTCCACGAGCCAAGCTACCGTCCTGCACGTTGACTGGCTGCGGGAGTATGCCTTTGAGATAGTCGTCGACGCACGCTTTGTGCCGCCAGGCGTGATGCGAACGGTGCGCACCCAACCCAGCGTGGAACTGCCCGTTTGGGACCCCATGGGCGCGCTGCTCAGTTGATGAATGATGAGTCCCCAGGTTAAAGTTGTTCAGGGCTGCCAAGTGACTGGTTCAACCGTGTACAGAAGAACAAATCATTTGATGAACTGGTTTGATTATAGCCTTGTCTGGATTCAAAGCTCGAATTAAAAGACATATTTTAAATAAATTATTTAAATTGTCAAAATTTATATAGTAAAACAGTTGCAAATTGTTTTCATTATATTTATTAATATATATTTATATTTTTTATATATATTTATATTCTTGTATATCATGTATGGACTCTCAATATTTTTGAGTAAGTTTATTATTATATTATATTAATATACATACTAGCAATTTCATCATAATTTTATTTTTTATTATTTATAATTTATCGATTTTTTGCTTACATAAATTATATCAATATGGCTGTTTTAATTTATTATTTTTATTTTTTTATTTTATTATTATATATTTATTTATAATAGTAATAAACATTTATTTCGTGCACCTCATATTATTTAAATATATTAAAGTAATATTTATTATAATTATATTTTTACATAATTTATTTTTTTTTAATTTAATGTAATTTTGAGCATATTTTTATTTTTATTTATTTATATGAAAAACGAATCTGTAAAATATTCAAAATTGGCTTGAAATCAGCTATTCCAACTCACTGAACCGAACCAGTTCACAAATTAAACACTATGCTCAGCTGCTGTTCTATATTGAAATTATTGGAAAATCTTGCAGTCCAACTGACGAGGCGCGACCTTCGCTAAGTTTTCGGGAATTAGACTTACGTGCCGAGCATGCCTAATTAGGCATTAGAAATGCCATTGTGGTGCAGGGACAGCGACTGCTGCCGTCAAGTCGACGACTGTTTTGGACTTAAGGGATTTGTGTTGAAGGAAATTTAACTTTGCATAAAATGCGGAAGTAACCAGAAATTCCAAGAAAAAGAACATGTTTAGCTTTAAGGCAGAATTTTAATTTATTTAATTTTCAACGAATTTAGCACGTTCTACCAGAATCCATTTCTTCCATAGCCGTTGTGATAATTGAAGTCTCGACCTCCACCATTGAAAAAATTCGTTTGGGGAAAGTGGTGCTGATGTGGTGGCTGCACCACAATTGGCTGCACAATCACCTGTGGCTGAGGGCTGAATAGCTTAGTCAGAAAATGACGTGGCCGACGTAGCTGATCAGTTGTTGATGACGGGGCGGTGGTTCCCTCTCTGGCGCTGGCACTCGCAGCAGGAGGCAGCTCAGCAGTTGACAGAGAATCAATTGCATTGCGGCTATCAGGAAAGGCCAGCACCAAGGCAACAGTAAGGCTGCTCAGCAAGAAAAACGCAACGATCTTCATCTTCAGAGAGTACGATCTGCAACTGAACTAGACTAGGCCGGCGACAGCCTCTTAAATACTTCATTCAAGCAGGTAACATTTGGCCAGGAACTACCTGACCTGACCTGACCTATAAGTGAGCAGCTGGCTTTAAGGATTAGCGCAAGTGAATACTGAGAAATGTAGAAATGGTTTATGAGTTGAAGAAATCTTTTCGTTTTTGTTTTTTTGGAATGCTTGAAGTAAATTTTATTATACGCATAGTTCCCGTTTATGACGTAGTTCCCTTACCCTAAGCAAGCGCCTTACTATATGATTGTGTATGTGAAAATAATATTTAACTATTTATCTTATCCTTAAGCTGGTGGTGGTGGCGGCATACCCTCGGGTGGTGGTGGCATACCCTCAGGCGGTGGCGGCATGCCCTCAGGTGGCGGTGGCGGAGCCTGGCGACGTGGCTATGGAGTAAATAGAAAATATATACACAAAATGTATTTATGTAAAATTGATTATCTATGTGACAAAACTTCAAAGAAATGACTAAAGAGTTGGGTCGAAGGGATTGCAGCTCCGTAAAATAAGGCAACGAGGTTTCGTAATTGCGTTTTTGGAATGCTTTAAACAAATTTTATTGGTCGTACTTATGATTCGCGTCTAGTTCCCTTAACATGCACATGGGCCCTGCAACATTTGTGAAAAGAATTTGTTCTTTTTGATTACATGGGAGGGGCGGGCATGCCAGGTGGAGGAGGGGGCAAACCTGGGCCGGGCAACTGACGGGTTTGCTGTGAATGGGATAGAATAGAGTAGAGTATTGTCGAAGACATAGAATGGCAATGTGGCAACTATGGGGTCTACAAGACTAAAACTAAATGCTGACCAGCTCTAGCAAAATTAAATCTTACTCTGATCTGTGGCGGCTGCTGTTCGTTGTTCTCATGGCTCGTTGGCTCGTTGCCCATGACATTGCGACGCGGCTGTTAACATACATATTAGTAAACCACATAAAAATCTTTTGATCTCTCGAGTAGTCTAGTGCCGTGACTTACTCTGAATTGAGATGGTGGTTGCTCCTCGTTGTTCACATAGCCAGATCCGCCAGCAAGTCCCATTTTATTGACGGGGGCATGGCGCCGTGCCTAGAATTAGTAGGCATTGGCAAAATCGCATAAGTAAATACTTATAACCCACAAGGCGTCGCCGTTCCAATTCCTCTTCACTAAGTTTTGTTTGGCGACGCGTCTTGAGGGCAGAGAAATTTCAACGTTTTCCGCTACTCAACTGGAAGCTAACTTACCCGCAGAAACAGACGCGCCGTATCCTGCATCAAGAAGGAGTTGATTCAAATATATAGTAGATATATATTTATGTAGATATGTAATAGTTAGTATTTAGCTATTGCTTACCTCTAAGCCTTTGGTGCTGCCACCGCCGCCGCGTCCGTCCACGCCGAACAGCGCCAAAGCCATCACGTAAACAAGCAAAATAACGTAAAATAACTTCATTTTCGAGTGCTCACGTTGCTGCTGATATTCTAGAGAGTGGGCGAGAGATTGAGACTTCTCACTGCTGGCCTGCATTCAGCCGAACAGCTTCTTATATACGCTCAGCTCCATGGGGACTGTCGTTTCAAATTGGCTTGTTAAACGCTATCCGAAATCTTGTAAAATGTCAGCTTACCGAATAATTGCCGATACGTATCGCACAGGGTCAACAATTAAATTGTTTATTAAATCATCGCCATTATTAGCAGCTGCCGAATGGCATAACGTAACATGTATCCTCAAGATACAATCGGCTTGAACATGAAAAGGGCGGCATATGAAAAACAATTTTGGACGTAATGCGGGTGTGCGTCTGACGTGTGAGATGTTACATAATTAAACAATCAAACTGAATGCAGATTGAAAAGCTGAGGAAATTTAGTGTGCATAATCTGAGGGAAATTAAAGTAATAAGAAATAGAAGATACAGACTTTACATATGTATATAACATGTACAGTATATAATTGTTAAATAACTGTAATATAACTGTTCTCAATAGTATAATGTCTCACACAAACCCTCTTCTCTTCCTTCAACATTATACATATCTTAAATATGATCTGTCCAAGCTACCACATTTAATGCAAAGCTGACTTTTAAGAGCTGTATGCTCCTGGCCTGGCATTCCCTTTGTGATATTGTAGCGTTATATCCGGCACTAGAAAACGTTAAAATGAGTTCACGTTCACATTTAGCAGAGCTTTGCATAATTTCAAAATTATAACACGCTTTGATGTTGACGTGCCGAAAGGCGTTGGACGCCTGTGTCTTTGTCTGCATCTTCTTTTTCCTTACATTTTCGTCTCTCTCTCTGTCTCTCTCTGTCTCTCTATCGCGCGCGCTCTGTCTCGCTGTCAAGCAAGTCAAATAGAGGTGCAGGCGACAAAAACGAAATTGTTGAGAAAGAGTACAAAATAAATAAGCGCACTTTTTTCTCATTTCCGTTGCTTACTTTGACGTGTTTAGTTTTTGATGTGCACATTCGCGCAAACAACAGCAACAAGAGCAGCAACTGTAAAGGCAGATGATTAAATTCGTCGCCGATGTGGACAGCGTCGCTGGTTCCACTGGTTCCGCTGGGCTGTAGCGGAGCCGCTCTCTACGAATTGCCCGTTGTCTGCATCTTAGAGGAGCTCTACTTTCTCGCTCACATACTCTCTCTCTCTCTCTCTCACGCTCTCTCTCGCTCCTACGTGCTTCCTTTCTGTCTCTGTGTGTAAACTTTTCTCATTAGAAAACTTTTACTATTTCCGCTACTCAACGCCAAACGCAAACAACAAACAAACAGCAGCAACAGCAGCAACAGCAGCAGCGGCAGCGGCGACAGCAGCCAAACGACAAAAAAGCATAAAATAAAAATAAAAATTAAATGAAACATAAAATAAAAAAGACGCTCAACGGACCCAAGTAAATGTTTTGTAAATACAATTTTTGGTGTGCCTAAGTCTGTCTGCATTGGCATCATTGTTCCATCTTAGCTGCTGAAGCTGTTGCAATATTTTTATTATTTTTGGCAAAATTTGCAACAGGCAAGTGTACTACAATGGCACAATTGGCTCTCCTGCTGGCTCTGGTTTTTATTTAATTTTGATGTAGAGCAGATGGAGAATGTCAAAGACGCTGCTTGAAAATCAATAAATCAGCGTTTACCGTTTTACCTTTACCTCAGCTTCAATTCAATCCGATTTTCTTATTTGATTTTGCACTACCTCCGCGCTCTTCCTGTTTCCTGTGACTTGCAGTGCGCATTTCCTTCAAGTGCCTCGCGTTTGCTCTAATTTGATTTTGAGCAGCAGCAGCAGCAGCAGCAGCAGCAGCAGCGACTTCTTATGCGATTGCCAGCGCCTGTCATCGGCTCGAAAATGTGCCACGTTTCAATTACGTTTATTGACTTAAGCCAACGAAAAATGCCTTATATTTCCACACACACATACAAGTGTCTAGACAATTAGATTGTGCCATAAAGCATAGTCGATTTGTCTTTCATGTACTCAGCCATATTAGACAAAGCAATATGAAACTCCTTTATACCAAATTGTAAGAAAATAAACTTAAATACTTTGGGTTACTTCAATACGAAATTCTTTTAAATATTTTATATAACTCGCATATCGTGCAAAAAGCTATAAAGATATTTAGGACCAGACCCTCATCATATTAATAAAGAAACTACAAGCAATAAAATGGCAAATTAACAAATTCTTCATAGGTGCAGCAACATTTGCAAACAAAATAAAAAGTATAAGACTCTTAAATAAATACATAAAAAGAAAACACAAACCCAAAATAAATTCATCTTCTATACATAATGAAACAATAACTAAATATACAATTCCATATATGTTTACAAACTCATCTACTTAATGCAACATTTAAAATTCCAACTTCAATTAGTTACCAATATTTCGTAGTTTAGCAAAAAAAAAAACGTTCTCAGCCGATCTCAATTTGTATGCAATTTTTGTGCCAATGAAATGCACTCAATTGCATAGTCCGTAGCCACATTTGCTATCGAACGAATTTATGTATGTACGAGCAGAAATATATACGAAATGCAATTACTACACGCTCCATTAGCGGCCCATAGAGTCCATTAAATGCGCGCCATAGGCATTACGAGCTAGGCCGAGCCGAGCAGAGCTGCCAATTGGCAAAGTGGCTGCCAGCTAGCCAGGCCAGGATAATTTTCAGCACTTTGGTTGGCCCAAAACATGAGCCGGGGAATACGCAAAGCTCTCACGCCTTGGTGTCCAGCAATTGAAATGTGTTTTAGTTGTCAATACACTAAATACCCCACTCAGAATCCAGGCAACGGTAATAAGTAAGTTCAATAGCGTCAAGACTCTGGTGGCCAACATCACGTGTCTGGCAAACGGATTGCCCAGAAAGCCTCACGAACCGGATAATGATCAACGAACTGTATACGTTTCCGCAATCGTAGTCAAATCGACAAACATGCACACCAAATGCAACTGCTCCTGATGCTGATGCTGATGCTGATGTTGCTGGGGAATAGGAATGAGAATGAGAATGAGAATCAGAATCAGAATGCGAATTGCGAAACGAAGCTGGCCAGGCAGCCTGTGAAGGCGGGGAGGTGGGAATGGATTCAAGGAACGAAGGAGCTGTTGCCCAAGCAACTTATGCCGCTCGACTGACAGTTGCCCCGCCTCCTTGGTGCCGACTCGGGTGTAAACACCCCTCGCTCGAATGTTTTGCATTATTGATAAACTGCTCGTCTCCATCGTCTGCGTGGCAAGAAATAAAGCAACGCCAAAGAATATTTATGACACTTGCTATGCTCCAACAAACTGGCAAAAAAGAAGACATATATATATATATATAGTATATATGTATGTATATGCAGGCGGCAGACGGGCACGCCCCAAAAGCGAAACGTGTCATGCATTAAGCGCCTGAACGTGAGTACCAGCCCTTCTATACCCTAGCCAAAGGGTTCTACCAAAATATTCAGAAATTTCAAGCACCTGCTACCCTAAATATGTCGCCAGAGCTTTAGCTCGTGTATATATAATGAACGAGAATGATTTTTAGCATGGAATTGCAATTGTATATTTTTGTCTTTTTTTATTTTAGAAGAAAATTAAAGAATTGCCAAATAAGGCAATAGAGTAAATTTATAGATTTTTAAATACTTGTATTTCTCAAGAAATATTTTATAATGCAAATTTAAAAAATTTCAATTTCTGATTCTTGGTTACTCGACAACACATCTAACTTGAACTTCATCTCAGCCCGTGGCTATAGTGCCTGAAATCTGTCTAGCAAATCTCTACCTTTATGCCCTGCTTAGAGCAACATTCTAGCTCTTTACACCCATTCCTTACATCATTCAAGAAAGTGTGTTTAAAGTCCTATCATAAAAGCTTGGTTATTTTTTGCTACTTGGACTAGCTACATTTGTTGCACTTTTGGCAATTGGTGCAAGCAAAAAAAAAAAAAAAGCCAGCAGGCGGCAATGAAGCGTTTAACGGTGGCAACAACTCTACACCAGCGCACAAAAGTGCAAAAATTATAAGAGTAGAGCTAGTTGTAGACTGTTGAAGCCGTGCAAAAAGCATTTGCTAGACCAATTTAGCTCGGCTGCCGAATGTGCCACAGTGAGTGCAAAAAATTCGTGCACGTTGCGTTGTAATTGCATTTGCTTTGTTGTTGCTCACAGACAAAGTAAAACGAAAACGAAAACGTAAAGGATACAAACTTAACGAAGGGCCACAAAGAGACGGACAAACGAAATGTGGCAATCGAGTACGTTTGGCTGCCTGATGCTTGTTTACAATCAACGGCAGTCAAATCAGCAACCGCTTTAGTACTGGGCGATTCCTGATTTCCCCCAGGAGCTAAAGCCAAATATTATAAAATTAATTCATCAATTCAATCAAGCTATCTATTCAACATTTGGTCACCCTAGCCACAACAATTTAGATCAATTCTTAGACGAGCTGACAGTCAGCATTTGGTCACCTTAGCTGCAAAGAGTTAGATCAGATTTAGACGAGCTAACGTCGGTCTTCGACCTTTAGTCAGCCTAGCAAACATGTGGATAAATTATTAAATTATTATTACAGTATCCTAATTTGCGTTATTTATCATCAAGAAAAAAAAAGTAAGTCAATATACAGTGAAAGCTTTACAGCATTACTCATACAAAATATGGCCACCCCAACTGTAAATCAACCCTGTTTTAAATTGCTTAGACAAATTCAGGCTGATTCTTCATTACGAATTTGCAACAATTAATACAAATTAACTAAATTATACAAGTTTCCTTTCTTATTTCGAAATCCATCTATAAATAAATGATTATACACTGCACTTATGGTCATTCCAGTTGCGATTCATCTCTGTTATAGCTCAACATTTATACATGATAAGCCTGCGAAACATCATTCGCAATTTGCTTACCCAATATGTCTAGCTCTCTATTTGCCAAATGACTTTTAATCAAGCCGAAAACAAGCTTATTAGTTTTCTATATACCAAATTTGGTCTAACTGACGGCAACAATGCTTTCAGATGCATTCATCATTTGTCTTCATCACTGGAATGCAAGAGACTTTATCTTTGAAATTTGGTCAATCCATACGTTCACACACACGCACAGATAGACTCTGCTGCACATTGTGAGCGTGTATAAGTGAGCTCCTATCGCTCCCTCCTGGGCGTGGCCAATGCTTCTGTCTGGATACGCATACGTCACGTAGTGCAGTTGCCGCAGCTAAAACTTCATTAATTTGCCTTGTGAATCCTTGGCCACTTTTCGACGCCTGCTCTGTACTTTTGGGGAGTGCATCGGGAGTGCATGAGGCATGGAACGGAGACTGCGACTGCGACTGCGACTGTTTCTGGTCCCATTAATGCATTGCACTTATGCATGATTAATTACAGCGTTTAAAAGCGCATAAATATGCATTGCAAATTTTATTAACACAAATAATTAAATGAATCAAACAGTGCGAACCTACGTACATACATATGTATATATCAAAATAAATGGATTTTCATTAAAGGATTTGCTTTATATATTTAAATGCCATTTGACTTAATTGTATTATATATGGCACTCTCCATATGCGCTATCACTTTCTTTATTTATTAAAACAATTTGAGTAATATTCTGAATCGATTATGGTCAAACTGATAAGGAACAGTAATTTAAATATATCACTCAAGACAAAATCACATTTCACACTTAATTTCTTCGATTTGGAGCATATTCGGTGACCACATACGCGCCATCATCTTCGCGATAGCCCAAACCATTGTAGATGACATACGTCCAGTAGTAGAGCGTATCGCCCAAGTTCAATGCTGTTTCACGATCACGGAACGTCCAGCGTCCCTTCTTGGCACTAGGTATATCGCGTGCCCATGTGCCCGCCTCCAATCCATCGAAATCCTCATTCAGTTTGCCATGGAAGGCAAACAGTGAAATGCCCTCCTCATGCGGTATGGAAACCTCAAATCCTTTGGGATAGAACACTCGCACCTGTGCCTTGGGCACCTCATATGCGCCGCCAAGTACCATGGCTGTCAGAACAAAAGCACAGCTTAAAAGTAAACGCATTTTGTATTCCGGCGAGACAAGATTTCTAAATGCTGAGCAAATGCTAAAATTCAGCTGATTTATACATAAGAGAGAGGGAGAGAGAGAAGAAGAGAGCGAAAAGAGCTTTTGCTTATAGAGAAATTCCTAACGATAGCAGAGCAACTCAAGCTGATAATCGAATGCCCATTCGGACATACTCTTTTCAATTTCAATAAGTGTGTCTGTCTAATAGCTCTCATTTAATCAGAAGTATATTAATTCCAGCAAACATTTCTTCACATTCGTTTGATTCTCTCAGCTGTCCAAAATATGGAAATCATTCGCATTTCATTATTTTAGTAATCTTAATTGTTTTATATTAATTTACATATTTTTGTTTATTTTAATTTACATTTAGTTTATTTAATCCTGGTGCATACAGCTGAACATAAATGCCGCGTAATTACATGATTCCGTTTCCATATGATCGAGTTGATTTTTGCATTTCTCCAATTTTTCACGATTTGCGCCAGGTGAACTTTTCAGTGCCAGATTCACAACGAGTTTGCCGTTATCATCCAATTGATGCTTTAGCAAACATTTGCAGTAGCACTTAAACTTATTAGGCAAATCTTCGATTGGAACATCCCGCGGTATATTATCCAGTTCAGCCATTGTAACATTATTAAGCTTCTTACAAATTTCATTGCTGTAGCTTAAACAGAACTAAAAAATAAATATATGAAATTTTTGCATCATTTTATTTATTAAGAAATAAATACATTAATCATACCAAAGTCATCAAAATTGAGATGAAAATACAAGTTTTTATTTTCATTGTAAATAAATTATTTAAAATGTAACGAAGCATCTGCACATGGAGTGAACTCGAATAGCATACTGAAAATATAAGCTGAATATTTTACTTTATATACCGTTAGCCGCGAGTTGTTTAAATAATTGAAAATTAATTATATATAAATACAGCTTAACATATATTTATTTATCAAGGCGTTGTTTCATGAGTGCGTTTACAAATATGATAGATTGTTGTGTGAAGAACGGTCAAGTAGTATCAATCAATTATTTATTTATTATATTTAATATATTTAAGTATATATAAAACATTTACTTCATTACAGCAATTATATTTAAATTATTTATACAGATTTTTTTTAATATTATCAATTAATTGAATCGTCGAATTTACCCTGCTGTTCCGGTCATTTAATACACAATCACACAGAAAAGTATGTGAACCGCATAAAATCAAGCCTCTGCATCAGCACTGATGGTCATCTGGCTTGTTGTTTGCTTTCTTCCAGTTAATCAGGCTAGAGATACCATGATGTGACATTGAAATTTTAATGGAATATTTCTAACATACCTTAAAATCTGAAGAGATTATTTACAAAGATATATTAAGAGCTAACGACAGACACTATAAATAAGTTATACGTTAATTTTAGACGCCCAGCTACAAATCGTTCAAGCGAATCGCATACGTATGGGTAATATAGAAAATTTAAATAGAAACTATAATTAAATAAACCGCCACAGATGAATAGTTTTCTAACTTTTGCATGTGATCTGAAATCTCTTACAATTTACTTACTTGAAATTTAGCGCACTGATCTCGAATATTTATTTGTAAAAGGTGGCAGCACTGCACATTTTAAACAATTTAAAATCACACTACTGCTTGAAATATATGTTGGAATTTAAAAAAAAAAAATAAATAAATAAAATACTAACTAATTGTAATTTGAATTTTTAAATATATTAGTAAAATTCAGTCTATTCATTTTGTAACAATAATAATGATAGTTAATTACAGTACTATAACTTCTTCCACTTCCCAACACAGATACAAATTTACTTAAAGGGTAGCAGCACTGGCAATTAAAATGAGAACAAAAACAACGAACGAATTTTCAAATGACAACATTTATTAAATACGCATTATGTTTTGTATACACAACTTATGGATGATATTGTCCATTATCAATCTCGCTGTGCTCCGACTGAGCTGCCAAAGCTAAACGTTGCGCCTCCTGTTGTGCCCCGATGGCTGCGTGCTCCGCTGCGATACGGTCAAATGCGTTCAAATGCTTTTGGGTGGCATGAATGACGGCAGCACTGCCACGGGGAGCAGCTGCCACAGGCTGCAAGCGAATGGAAATAAAAATAAGAGTTTGTAACATTTATACGTACATAGTATGTACTAGGGATTGGCGCATGCTGAATAATTGAAATAATTTATTTGCCAGCGTCCAACGTCAAGCAACAGCCATGACTGGCAAGTATTGCGATGTTCAATGTGAAAAGCATTTGTAATTCATGCATGTAACAAACAACAACACGCTGCCAGCTCTGGGCTTTATACTCACCGCATGGCCTGGTATGTGGCTGGCATGCTCTTGCGCAATGCGATTATAAGCTGCGAAATGTCTTTCCTTGGCCGCCTTGACGGCTGCACTGTCCTCCAACTGATGACTCAGCTGCGGATGGAAACCGTGCTCATCGGCAACATATTGAACTGTGCGCACTTGATTCTTTGGATCCACATAGGAGAAGGCGCCGCGTATAACGCCAGAGCCATCGGATACCTCGGTATGCTGACGATCCACATGACCTGGCGCACGTCCCGCCTGGTAGCTAAACACATACGGACTCGCTGGTGCATGCGGCTCTGGAGTGGTGGCCAAATGCAGATGCGACACATCCGCGCGACTGGCGCTCAATGCACAAACGACCTTGACACAGTAAACCGGAAATTTAGTTGTTGGATATGCCGCATAGCTAACTACCTCTGTCTATCGCTTACCAATATGAAAAATTGCTTCATGATATTTTTTTTCCTTATACGTGTGCCTCTTTGTCGAGCTGCGATGGGAAACTAAAAACTTGTAGCGAATTTTTTGTCTGAAACCGAAAAAACTGGTCTGCCGCAGTGCTTTAGCCTCCCAGATTGGCTTTTTATATACGAAACGTCATACGAAGCTTTAAAGTCAAAAACTTGTTTTCACTTTTAAAATTTTGCATTCATAACCAAGACAATTCAACATTAATGTTAAATTAAATTTATTTTGTAATAAGCGAGGTAAGCTAACGTTGACGTTCTACAACAATCAGTTCCTCTAATAAAAAATCTCTCAATGTCGCACGATCTTAAAATTTGCAAATCTTGAAAGCGTTTAAAGCCAAATCTCTCTTTGTAGATAGTGAAATATATGAATTAATAATATATAAGGCGCAAAAAAAATATATGTATGTGTTTTTGTGAGTATTTAGAGGAAAATTAATTATATTTAACTATAAATTTTTTAAAATTGTATCATGTATTTATAGATTATTATTAGTTTGCAAGCAGACAACTATTTCCTGGTGTAATCTAAACTGAACTCAATAACTGAATCGAATTTGCACAATTATCAATCAAATATTGCCCAGAAATTTTTAAAATGTTCTCAAACATTCCAAATGACTCAGCTTAGGCTGAAAAGAAGATTAGATTGAAACACAGTCGGCTAAACAGGTTAAATACAGGTTTAATTTATTATTATATAGAATTTACAAACAGAATTTATATATATCAAACAAGTTCAGTTTTGGCAATAATTGATATCAGTAAATAATCATAATAAAGTAAAGTTTTTAGATTATAGTTTAAAAACATACACAATAATAAAACTTATATATATTTACATTTAATATTAGGTATGCAGGTCAAAAATATTAGCTTAATTTGAGCATATTTAAAATATTTACACTATATTTTTAATAGAGAACAAAATTAGATGAAAATAGTTTTATAATAGTCATAAAATTTGAGAGTTGAATCTGTGTGATTTTTAAGAAATATTAAATCGGTTTTTAGTATGTGTTCACTTAAAAATAAAAACTATAAAATACAAATGTAAGCCTAGGTCAGTGTCTTCGCTGTCTGCATCAGCCAACTGGTATAGGCAGGCACATAGGTATAAACGCCCGGATATTGAGCATTGGCGCAACCCAAGCCCCAAGATACAATGCCAATCAGCTTCAAGCGACCATCGACGGGTGTGATTAGCGGACCACCCGAATCACCCATGCAGCTGTCCCGATCACCTTTGCCAGACTGGCTGCCCGCACAGAACATGGTTTGTGTTACGCTGCCGGCGCCAAAATAGTTCTGTGTACATATCTGACGATCCAATTGAACGATGACTGTGTAATGCAAGCGCGATGCAGTCGCCATCTTATCCACCGATGTTGAGCCCCAGCCGCTGACGAAGAGCTGCGCCAACACGGACACATTATCCGTTGGCGCAACGATCGGAATGGAATTTATGTTCTCGGTAAAGTTCAGCGCGTCTTGAAGCTGTATAAGTGCGATGTCGTTGTTCATGTGAGTGGGAAGATTGAATTGCTCGTGGGGAATGATGCGTCGCACACGATGATAGCTGCCACCACTTGACCACTGGCTGGAGCCAGCGCGTATGGCATAGAGTTCCGGCTCATTGTGCTGCTGCACACAGTGAGCGGCAGTCAGGATTAGGGTAGGCGCCAGTATAGTGGCACCACAGATATGACGCTTCCCCTTCTGCAGTGAGACCTGGTGCGGAAAGTATGAGATCTTTGTCTGCCAACCCCCGACAATGCGACCTTCCTCTGAATCAGGTGTACCCTTATCCTCCAATATCCTCTGATCCGATGTGCTGATATCCTGTGCAGCGGTAATGGCCAGCCAAGCGAAAAATAGCAATTGAGTGCGCTGCATAATGTGATGCGAAAGCTGACTTATAGATAATCGTGCGTATCACATTGCTGGCGACTTTTATATGCAAAGCAGCCATAGATATCTGGGCCCTTATCGCATTTTGTGTGTTTGCCAGCGACTCTACAGCGACTTTTAGAGTCATCTTCAAGGGCTACTCGCTACGATTAACCCGAGGCGAGGTTATGGAGCTTTGGTATTTATGAGAATATATGAGTGCTATTACGGTCGAAATCATAGTAGGCATAATGTGTGCATTTCAACTAATGTCTAGGCCTTTGCTCTTCCAATCATCTTTCCATGGCCGTCACCTGCTCCTTGAGGTAATCCAAATGATTCACACTGTCTTGCATCACATCGTATTGATACCCGACGTGCTGGAGGATGAGCGTCATTTTTTGTAGGTTCTGATTGCTGTAATCGGATACTACATCGACTTGTGTAAAATTCTTTAACGTCTGATGCATAATCTGTGCAGCAAAATGTAGTGGAGTTTTAGTTTATACACAATTATAAATATTTAATCCTACCTCGTTTGTTTTGGAGCCTCGCACCACTTGCCTGGCTACAGAGCCCAAATTGTTTACATTTACACCAACGCGAGTGCACAACCGTTTTTTGGAATCATCAAACAGGTGACGCGCACTAGAACTAGATGCTGATGCCATTTTATATAGTAATTTTATATATTTATGACAAATTTCACAAAATCTTTTGCGTAAACAAAGCAAAAGGCCAAGGTGAATAAAATTTGCGTTATATAGCAGGCAGCTTCCGCGCGTGTGCTGTCAGAGTTGCCACATGTGGCAGTTGGCGTTAATCAACACTGCCAATATGAATTTGAATTCAAACCCGCAAATATTTAAAAATGTTAATTTGAGAAAAATATATATATTTATAAAAATGTGCTTTAAGTACTTGTTTTTGCAATCTAAGTTAATATCACAATTATTTGTCCCATAATTTTAACCAGAATACCTATATTTTCGCTTAAAACAACGTTTTACACTTGGTTTTGATCCTTGACAGCGATTATTCCATGCTACCCAGGCGGAGAATCCCTGTTGCTGTCTAATATATTTCGCACATGCAATAGAATATCTAATGTCATCACTTAACAACAGTCGACAGGGTAAACGACACAAATCTGTGGACGGCCTGCCATCCGAGGGCTTGCACCAGTAGCGATCGTTGATCTGAAACAGTCCCCAGTCCACAGAATTATCCGCATTGGATGGATTGATGGCCTTTGTATTGAACGAACTCTCGCCCTCCACTAGGCAAAGCCAGTCGGCCAGCTCATTATACGGCACCCCATTCCGATAGAGTTGTCGAGCCAGGCTGCATTTCTTCACTTGGCGAGCTTCGCTCGCGATCAATAAGCTGAGCAACAGATAAATCGGCCACGTTTTTGGCATCTTCTTGTGAAATGAGAATTGGCATTGTGATGCTGGGCTTATATAGTATTTTAGCTGCTAGCTTTCAAATAGCCCAATCTAATTTTTTACAACTGCCCACTTGAACAGCTCTCAAGTGGGCCCACACTTGAGCATAAATTAAGTACACTAGCCTACAAAAGCTTGATGTTCTTTGATTTCAATGGTTTTAATTCTGATTTGCGATCAGAGGCCATTTCAAAAATTCTATTAGTCTCTTTAGATTGTTTTATTGATTTATTGAGTCTTAATTGTGTGTGTGTCTTGCTGATATATGGAGTGGGAATTATTCGGCATTTAGCTATAAAGAACGCTTTCAGTTTTTTTAAAAATCTGAATGTTTTTGTACGCGTTGCTTTATTGTTATTGTTTTTTTTTTAGGTATTATTCAACATTTCAATAAACCTCTTGAGAGTTGTCGGCGCCGCGTGCTCCTCCAAAATAATGGAGAGCACTTGTTCAAATAAAACAATCGAAAATGTTATTCAACTTGGAAGCAAGTATTTAAATAAAGTTGTATAAAAATAAATCGTATGCAATAATACAAAAGGGGAACTAAAACTAATATACTTTTGGCATCTCCTGTGGCGTCATGGACCCTAGCTCACTTTCCGCCTCGCCTGGCGGCATTTGATATTCACCTTTCGGCAAATACTGCCGTTTCCTGGACAACGGACGAAGTACAATGTGCGCCACGCATGTGCAGATGGCAGCTATGGCAAAATATTTAAAGCTCTCACGTCCGCCCAGCCTTTTGAACATAATGCCTCCAATGAGTGAGCCAATGGAGAAGCCCAGTCCATCGTCCATGCCAGCCATGAGACCTTGTACCGTGGCTGAGGTGCCGGGCGGTGCCACGGCCGAAGCATAGGCCACTATGCAAGTGTAGCAGAGGGCATAGGTTACGCCCTGGAAGAACAGTTCCACGCCCACTAGATACCAGGGATTCGGTATCCAGGCAATGAGCGACAGGCGCACTGCATAGAAGAAGAAGCACATGCTCATGCAGTGCACATAGCCCAGCTTCTTGATAATCTTTCCGCTGTAGAAGAAGAAGGGCACCTCGCCGCACAGACATTCGGCAGCAACAACGAGTCCTTCGATAAGTTTGATGTCCGCCATATAGCCCGTCTCGGCGGCCACCTCTTCCACATGCCAGAACATAAAGTAAATGATGAACGAGTCAATGATGCCTGCCATTGTGGCGAAGAACAAGAATGTGACAATGGGAGGCTGACGCACCAGCTGCCAGACATCTGTCCAGATGGACTCGGAGCCGCCCAGTTTGGGCAACTTTAGCTTGGAGACGCTGAACAAATCCAGCACACTGAACACACCCATTATAATCAAGGCGGGTGTAAAGCTCTTCACAGCATCCGTTGTCCACAGATTGACCACAACTCCAGCGATGAGTGCAGTGACTCCAAATCCAATGGTGCCCCAGACGCGCTGGGCACCATATTTACTCTGCTCCTCCTCGCCCAGCAGATCAAAGCAGCAGGCATCCGATATGGAGTTGGTCACATTGAAGCCAATGGTGCCAATGAAGAGCATGGCAACAAATAGCCAGAACGCTCCACTGCCGTAGACACAGCTATCGATGTGCTGCAGCCGGCAGGTGAGCATCACCTCGCTCCAATAGCTGGGCACCTTCAGCTCGGTGAGGCAAATGAAATAGCTCTCGTTGCCATATTGCAGATTGGGACTCGCGTCTAGGTTTGCCAGAGCATCGGGCGCCACTATCAATGCCTGAAAGACATAGTTGTCCTGGCTGCATTCAGCCTCGTGCGCCGCCTGGCAATGTGCATCGGCTGCATAAATCTCTGCCGGACAATGGAGCGGCTCCTGTGTCAATGTCACTTGCCACTCCACGCTCGTTTCGTTTAGCTCAATGGGATGCGGAGCATTGGGCAGAAAATAGAAGCCCCCATAGGCTAATGTCATGATCGCAATCAATGCCATGAAGATGAACTTGCGCAGGTGCTGTAAGGTAAAGAGAATTATAAGAGATATAGAGATTTCTTGTGTTCTCTGACTCACCAAAAAATAATCAGCCAAGAAGCCAACAAGCGGCTTGGCCAGCACATAGAGTACGGGCAACACGGCAGTTATATAGCCCATTATATCCGGCGGTATGCCAATCTGTTTGCCTATCACCGAGAGCTGCGGCAATATGGGACCCATTGCTGTAAGGTCAGTTTGAAATGGATTTCATTAGTATACAAAAAACAAATAGAAATCTTTCAAAACTTACCCGCCATAAAGAAGAAGAAATGCGCCTTAATTGGCAGCAGGCGTCTATTTATTAACGCCATTGTCTCAGCTGTACAGAATGTCTACTATATGTACATACATACACATATGTATCTGTATGACAACTAACTGGAAGACGGCTCACAATACTATATCACAGTTTGATGACTCCATGCAACGGCGTCGTAATCTTTATTGCCTTTCCTGTTCGCTGCCCTCACAAGATCATAGTCAAGAGCAGCGATCGACTCGATCAGGAGTCTGTGAATTCAAGAGTAGACAAATTGTAAACATAATGTTGCTATGGGTATAACTAACAAAATTGTTATCTTATCGCAGCTACAGCGTGTCCTCTGTAACATAGGGCTAGCATAAAATTATATTGAGATAAGAGTTTTATTGCTAATTTGCTTCTTTTTTTTATTTGAGTAAAATGGCCCAAAATATATGTATCTGACTTTTGTGTAATTAATAAATTACTTTTATATATCATATGTTTGCCTTCAAAGACGTGCAAATCTTATCTGCGGCACCTGAACAGATATTTAACATAAACAAAAGGCATGTTCTATTGCTTGTGGTAATATTACCGCTAGCCCATATAGAACGTCTAGAGTTTATGGCACTGAATACCTTTAGATTGTGTGTGTGTTGAAGGAGTATAGATAGTTAAAGTGCCAAGTAATAGTAGAATATGCATTTATGGGTTAACGACTTGACTATCTAATCAACAAAAGACATCATTTGTAACCATACTAAAGCAAAACGTTTTGTATGTTAAGCAAATAATTTAAGAATATTTATGTATAACTAAATATAACTTGTAATATTTATAATTTTAAATTTTTTTATAAATTTAATTTATGTCATTATTATGTTCATAATGATTTTTCAATTTTATATATTCAAAAATAAATAAATATTTCTCTTAAAATTTTATAATTTATAAATATTTTAATTGTATATGTTTTATTATTTTTATTTGTATATTTAGAAATTTTTTATTATTAAACAATGTACTTTAGTGTAAATTATTATAAATATGCATTCAAATTTTATAATTAATTTAAAATTAATTTATATATAACAATTTTTAATTATAATACTTTAATTAATTAATATTAATAATATTTAAAAGTATTTTATATTTATATTTCTAATTTTAAAATATAATAAATATATTTTTTAATTTATTTCGTTAATAATTTTAATATATAAAAATAAATATTTTAAGAAAGCAGTAACAAATTAAAAATATTTTTAAACTGTAGTTTGTCTTTTTTTTGCCATTTTATATTTTATTTAAACAATTTAAACAATAAACGAAAATAATATTAAGACTCAGAATTTTTTATTTTAATTAATTTTATATTTACTTTATTTCCTTAAATTTCAAACAGACCTTAATTTGTACATTTAGGGAAAGAAATATAAATACAATATTAAATTGCAGTTCAATGAAAGGACAATTAATTGAATATTGCGAAAATTTAATCAGCACAACTAACTAATAACTAAATCCCGTTGTTTCACTAGTCATAAACAAGATCAAAGCGTCGAGCGCAAATGATGTTAACGCAATACTAACTACATACGCACAGATGTAGGCTAAGTAACTATATCGAAAACCAGTCCCATATATAATATATAAACGCGTACGTGTATATTTTTATATATAAATACATTAACAGCAAACTTGACACAGAAAAATTCAACAATCAACTTTCGGTATTGCCGGCAAGTTAATTACCCAAAAATAAATTGCCAAAATAAAAGGTTATTTACGACGCAAACGCCCAAAAAAATAAATAAACAGAAATAGAAACGAATACGAAACATACTACAACAAGCTAACGGGTTCACTAATTAAGCAACATATAAATTATTAATCAAATTTAGTACCTGAAAGTATATAAAGGGCAATAAAATTGTACACGCATCCAAATGTTAATTTTATATATATATATATATACCTGATACATAAGTTTTAAATACAGGTATGAGCAAAAATAAAACACGATAAATACAAATAGTTAAAAAAAAACCTAATCTAAACCCATCATTACAAAAAAAAAAATGACGAATTTGATGGAATTTTATACGAACCGTATACACGTACGTAAATCGCGAGACAACGTCAACTAGCTAAGTCAATAACAACTGGGAAGCCATTGAAATGTACAAAGTATATTTATTTATAAAAAAAAAAAATAAATAAGTTTAAAGTCGTTGTAACTGAACTGAATCCATCAAGAATAATCTAAGCATTTGAAAACACAATGGCACACTTTCACAGCTCACGATTATTTCCTTTATAATTAAATAGACAAATTAATTCATTACTATGGTGAATATATCACGCGAGTTCACTTGAGACTTGAGATCAAGTTGTAGACATGAGAATGCCGCAAAGTGCGAACTACGACTGATATTACAAAAGCGTCGCAAATACCGCCTCGCAGTCTTCAGCGACACAAAACATTGGACTGATAAGACTCAGGAACTGATAAGCGTAACGCCAATAATATAATACAATACTAATAAGTAATCGACTGCATAATGATAAGGGTTGAGATTACGATTTCAAAAGATACGCCAAGCTCTGAGACAAGAAATTAAGCAAAATATTACACATTGATACTATATATATTTAAGTAACTATACCCTAAATATATTGATAATGTTAATTGAGGATATAATGACTTTCTAAAACTATATGCAACACATGGAAGTGGGCGTGGCCGAACTCATTAATTATATATCTATTTTTAATCAAGAGCAAAAACAATTGTTAGGTAAAAGAAAAAGTTTTTTTCAAATAATCTAGAGCTATTGGATTTCTGATAATCGATAAGAATATACTTTCCAAGAATTTTCGCTTTGTCTAAAATTAAATAATATATTCTTATAACAACTCAATTAGGAACTATATATTTTTAGCTTCATTTTTAGCCTATAAAACTAGCTTCAGTCTTCAAAATTTTAATTTAAAGTTACCCCCTCCAAGCCTACCAAATACTCCATAACGAGGTGATTCCCTAGCCAGTTTGAAAGTTTCTTTGTCCAAGCTAAGCTGAAAATGAACAACAAACAATCGTAGTTCTCTGGATATCTAAAATTCCCCCAAAAACGCACCTCCTAGTTGCGTCTGATCAATCAATCACAACTCGGAATAGCCCAAGCATCGCTTGAGTCAGCAGCTGTGCATTATTTTCGTTTTTAATAAAAAAGAAAAAAAAAACACATAATCTCGACTCGAAACGGGTTTTATTCGTGCATCCGCAGCCAACGACGTAAGCGCCAACAGAAGCGGTCAAACAGTCGCATCTGTTCGTCCGTCGCATGAGGTCCTCTCTCTCAGTGCGCTCTCGCTTTAATTATACACTAAAGAAAATCATATATATAATACATATGAATATTAATAAATGCATGTAAATATTGGTAGGCGTTTTTCGTGTGCCGAGTGCTGATAGCGCGACTAATTAACGAACTCAACTTGAGGATTCAACTAAGTGCTGAATTAACTTGAATTGACAAAGATTAATATAAAGTGATTTTAAACTACTTTCAATAAACAAATTCGAAATAATAATATTACACAATTATGCAGACGCTGATAATATTCAGTTGCTTGTTTGCGTTATCAATATATAATTGTGCAGCCATCGAGCCGCGCGATGATGGAAAATGTAAGTTCAAATGGAGAGTGACAAATAGAGAACTTGAGGCATTAAGAATATTTAATTAAATCTCTAAAAATACAAGTAACTTAAGTTTATTAGTAATAACCTAACAGATAGTTAAAAATTTAAAAATAACTATCCTATTCATAATCAGACACACTTTTATCAATTTTGATGCCCAATATAAACAAAAAAAACTGTTAATACACCGACTGACCTTCATGAAAACAAGAAATACTAGTAATTTTAACAAACACACCGAATTGCGCATACGCTATAAAAATGATAAATTTCATAACAACATTTCATCAGAAATATTAAAAACAAATTCATATTTATTTAATATCTGAATTTCATCACAATTATAAAAGCAAATATATATTTAACTAATATCTGAATTTGAACACCATTATAACTCTTTACAATATCATTGAAGCTGCAAATTAAATCAGAAATTAATTGCATCAAATTGTGAACCTTTCATTAGCAGTTTCCCATACACATATAGTAGATATATCTATATCTAAATGACAGTAAAATAAAGCAAAATTGAAAAAATATACATATATAATCTATATAGTATAATAAAAAATAAAGATTATTAACCCGTTTAGGCAAGAAATGTTTTTAAACGAGTGATTCTTGAGCACTTTGCGATCCTATCACCAAGTGAAATAATTTATTAATATATTTTAATTATATTACTAAGACTTGCTTATATTATATTTTATATATTAGTAATCTAAGACTCGCGTATAAAATATAAAAATAAAATAAATAAATAAAAATTATGACAAATAACTCAATAAAAAAAATAGCTAAAATAAAAAATAAAACAAATTATTGTTGAATTTCTCAATTAAAATTCTACACAAGCAAATTCTAATTTAAAGAAAGAAATTTAATTTAAATAATAATATACATATTTCTATACTATATAAAATGTAACAACTAAAATTTAATTGTAATTCAAATAGCAAGTTGATTACAAAAAACGTAAACAATTCAATATAACTTTTAAGAAAAGAGTATGAAGCAATCCGCATATTGAAAGCATATACTTATTTCAAGTTTGTGCTATTAACTATCAAAGCCACAATGACTACTACAAAATGTATAAAATTCATTTACCTACAATACACAGTACATAATAATGTAACTAAAAACAACTGCAGTAAATATACATATGTATATATTGGTCAGTCAAGCTCTTCCGCAGGTTAGCCCAAAAACCTGTCTGCGACGAGTCTCGTAACACATTGAAGTTCAGACACGCGTCGACCTTGACTGCTTGCTCCACTGGCAAAAATGCCGCTCCTGACTTCACATGACAACAGTTAGTTGTGAATTCTGCGTAATTGTCATGATATCTGAGTTTCCCAAGACGAGACGAGAGTGAAATGCAAAGAGTACGTCTCTAAACCGGTTGCGTCGGATGGGAATTTTAAATTCGAGTCTCCTTCCGAAAAACTGCACGCAATAAACGATCAATTCGCACATGAAATTTAATTTATTCAAGTGGTTTTAATACGTTTAACGGCATAATAAAGGTGTTCAAAATCATTTTAATTTCCTTTGGATTTCTCTTTCGATTTCAGTGCGCGTCTGTGTCGTCGAGTCGCGGGGTAATTATCGCAAGGCGCCCATATTCTGTCCACTGCTGAATGCCACGAGTAATATTGAGTGCGTGATTGGCGTCGATCGTCTGGACTGTGTGCGTCGCATACACAAGGGAACGGCACACTTTGGTGTGCTCACCTCTGAGGATTTGGTGGCAGCTCGCTGGGCCAGTGTAGAGATTCTGGTGGCCAGTGAACTGCGTTCACATGAGTCGCCATTTGAATATGAAATCGTTGCCGTTGTCAACAACGATGCTGGCATACACACAGTCAATGATCTGCATGGCGCAAAGCTGTGTCATCCTGGCTACGGGTTGGATAACCACTGGACCGAGGTGTTGGCCAATGTAAGAAACGCCATTAATTTCTTATCAAATATTGCATTTATTTAAATTTACATAATTACTCTTTGCAGTACTTCGAATCAACCTTGGTCGCAAAGTCCTGCAATCCAGATATCACATTAACTGAAGATCGTATTGCAGCCTCAGCGAGGTTCTTTGGACCCAGCTGTAAAGCGGGTCCCTGGGTGCCAGATCGTAAGCAGGATCGCATTCTCAAGGATCGGTATTCATCACTGTGTCAAATGTGCTATGATCCATATAGCTGCGACGACACGGACAAGCATTGGGGCCGACGTGGAACACTCTATTGTCTGACAAGTGGCGGCGGCAGCGTCTCATGGGCACGCCTCGACGATACGCGCAGTCATTTTGGTGTGAGTATACGAAATTTAAATGTAGTTTATACATAAACATTGCTAACTATTATATTAAACAGCTGGCAGGTCTGGATGCTCAGGACGATCCAACTAAATACAGCTATCTCTGTCCAGATGGTCACCTGCAGCCCATCAATGTTACCCGCCCATGCATTTGGGTGTCTAAACCATGGCCTGTGGTGGCTGCACGTCGCTCACATGCCGCACAGGTGCAGCGTCTGGTTACTGGACTCACACACGATGAGCCGCAGAGCTGGCAAAATGCATTGCTTAGTTTGCTGGAGACATATCATGTGTTTACAGTGCCCCTGGACAATGTCATCTCCATCGATGACTATCTTGATCAGGCTGTTGGCTTTCAGTCAGCTTACAGTTTCCCAGAGTGCAATCCACCACGTTCGATTGTCGTCTGCACAACGTCGATCATCGAGCATATTAAATGCTCCTGGTTGCAGGAAGCATCCCAAGTATATGGCGTCGAGCCGAACATTCAATGCATACGCACAACGAACTTGGAACAGTGTATGGAGGATACTCGTTACAAGAGCGCCGACGTTCTTATAGTTAATCAGGATCAGCGTGTTCAGGCTCAAAGGGATCACAGTTTGACACCATTGCTCTTCGAGTTTGCTGAGCAAATGCACGATCGTTATGTGACCATAGCGCTGGTACATAAAGATTCCAAGTTTAACAGTTTTAGGGACTTGAAAGGCGCTCGTGCTTGCCTGCCCAGCTATGAAGGTGCTGCCCATCTCTCTGTGCTGGAAACTATTGTGAACGCAACCGGAAAAGTGCATTCAGTGAATTCATATTTCAGTCATGAATCTTGCCTCTGGCATCGGCATCGTGGTCGTCAGTGTCCGCAGCATTACCATGGCGATGAGGGCGCATTCCGTTGCTTAGCCGAAGGCGCCGATGTGGCTTTCCTCAGCTCCGATGTCTACAAGAAATACATTAGTGGCAATTTAACATCCGACTGGCTTGAGCGAGGCAAACACCAGTCTTACCGCCTGCTGTGTCCTTACGGCGGCATTGAGCGTCATTCAAGATTTGAGTACTGCTATCTGCACTGGACGCCGCGTGGTCAACTTGTGACACACAATTCATCTCTCACGAGACACAATGAGACCTATAACTCACTACGCGAGATAGATCATCTGTTTGGCAAAAAGTCCAACACCCGCGCATTTTCGCTCTACGGCATCTTTGATAGGCGCAATGATGTCTTATTCCACGATAGTACGGATACCCTATTAAGCGCACATGAGTTGCAGCGAGATGATGCCAAGCGTTCAATGGAGCACATATTTGCGCGTTACACATCGCAGTATTATGTTTCAAAAGACGACGACAGCAGCGCGAATTTACATAGCGACAGCAGCTTTATTCTTCTCTTGGCTACGAGTGCTTTGTGGCTGATGCAACGCTAATTATAACAACATTCTGTGCACAAGATTACCTTTATTTATTGTGATATTAATTTTTATATGAGCACAATTAAAGCTAGATTATGTTAGGCAATCAAATACAACAAATTTTCAAAACAAATCAAACTTTCATTGAATAAGTGTTGCAAAATGCTTCGATTGAGAGAGGTACGCAGGTCACAACGGAAAGTAAAATTGAAATAATTGTCGAGCAAAAATTATGTGAATAATTAAAACCATTTTATTTATTTTTTTATTTATGTATATACACATATATATTTATTCAAATTTATATATATGTATATGTAATGCATATCGATTATTTTTATTCAAACTTACCAACCTTTGAATATCAGCTGTTTATTTTGTTTTTGTTGCTATGCTACTCAAATGGTTGCTACGGGAACGATTAAATTTGTCACAACGAAATGAATTTTTGCAATGAACTAAATTAACAATTACAATTGATTAAACATACGTGTGTGGTCAACATTTACTCTTAAACGAAAACCAGACATTGTGTACATAAAATGTCGAAGAGTTTACCGCGTACAACAACCAAACAATTAAATGTAAGCTCTTACAAAATACTGCACACTTGATACGCACAAGGACATGTACTTGAAGACGACTAAATCACTAAATATGCCGCATAGTACTTAATTTGCAAAGATTTTATTAACGTACACAAAAGCGCAGCCACTTGTCACTGGATTGATTGTGAATAAAGTTCTCAGAAGTATTATTATGCACCATCTACACACATGCACCCACCCACCCATGCACACATATTAATTTAAACTAATATCTTGCACAATTACACTTAATATGTTGGAGAGAGAGAGAGAGGCCACCTATTGATCGTTTTGATGTAAGAGCAGTTTGATCTTTGAATATTCATTTGGCCAGTGTTGAAAAACGAACACATAAACAGCTGTAGCTTGTTGCTGTAAATTTTGAAAGAAAAGAAATAGAAGGCAAAAAAAATGCAATTATGTTGTATATTTTATAGCCAAAACATGAAGTACAGCGGAAGACTATCAAATCACCTGCAACAGGTAAAACAGGTGCAACATCATCGAAAAGCAGCACGCAAAAAGACAAGCAACAAGAGAGTACTGAGAACGAGAAAACCCAGCGAAAAACCACAAAGACTACAACGCTAGCCGCAACAGTAACAGCTAAGAAAGCAACGTCATTGCTTACAGGCAAAAATAAGGAGCGTGAGGCTGTTGCCCAAGCAAACAAACGAGCAACCCCATCGCTAACAACAACAAAGGCCACTGCAAGCACATTGCGTGCGGCTAAAGCGAAACAACCACCTGCCGTCAACAAGGTCAAGCCAAATGCGGTGCTGGACACATATCACAGTGTGACGGTGTCGTCGCCACCGCAAAAGCGCAAAGTGCAATCAAAACAACAGGTAAGCACGTCGGCCAGCCAAGTGGATATCGTTGAGGAGGATGGGCAGACGCCACGTGCGCGCTCCTATTCACGCACACTGCAGCCGGAGGAAATAGTTGTACTCAAACGGGAATCGGCAAAGCAGCGGAGCGAATTGAATGTGCTACAACAAATCAAACCAGTTAAGCAGCCCGTGGCCTTTGAAGTTAATTTTGATGCAAGCAAAAGCCAAGCAAATGATTTGGATAACTACTCGGATGATTTCGAATCCTATGAATCAGATTTTGAGACAGATGTTAGCACACCCGAAGAGGAAGACTTGGAGGATGAGGAAAATCAAATAGAAGAAAGTGAAGAGACACCAGAAGCTGTCGCAGAAGTCAAATTCACGGATGACAGAAGCGAAGATGTGGAGCCCTACACTGAGGAGGAAGATGAGAATGATGATGAGGAAGACTCTGAGCCCACGCAAAACCCAATCACGGTCATACAGCGTGATAAGGAGCTGGAAAGGAAATTGGATTCGGGCCACTATGACATGAATTCACGTCGACAGCCGCGTGTCGCTGCACAGCAGGAATTCGATAGCTTCGATACAAACAGCATGGCTAACTCGGAACAGCTAGACTCAGGCATTAGTAGCTATGGTGCTGCAGGATCAGTAGAGGTGGCCAACAGCCGGGAATCAACGGCAGATGTGCATTATGGCGGCTATGTCAATTTTATATCCCGTCCCGTTATAACCCGCCGTGGGAAAGAATTGATGCGTAAGCTGCGCTTCGATCATCTGGACTATCAGCTATTCGAAATGAAGCCCCTAAGCTACGAGGGATATATGCAGAGCTATGGCAAGCTAAATACCTGCCAGCTGGCCACACAAACACATTCCCAGCATATGGACAACGAATGTCAGACGCTGGAGGTGCACACGCGCACCAGCTGGACACAGTATCCACCGCATTATGGCAATCAGTTAGCGTTTAGCTGCAGTGGGGATGCAGCCAACGACTGTGAAACGCTCGTAGCCAGGACAAATGATGTTTTCGATTGCAGCCTGGCACTTCTGGAGCAACTGCGTCAGGCAGAGCAACAGCGCGCCATGCGACAGCAACAAAAGCGTTTAACTAAACCCAGCGACTTGAATCGATTGGGCGTGTTTCTGCATAAGGCATCCTTGCTGCTAGGCAAAGTACTGAACTCCAATTGCCCAACTCGTTCGCCACGCCAGGTGCCGCTGCTGCAGACTGGCCTACTAAATGCACTTCCCGTGCGTCGCATCTTTGGCAGCGCCGGGCAACAGCAGCTCGTGGTCACAGTGCATGAGTGTCCGCCAGAATCCAATGTTTATCGAGATGATTTCGCCAATTTGCTAATGGTTTGGTCCCTCACGGATCCCAGTAAACCGCTGCGCTTGCTGTCCACCTGGGCGGAAGTATGTCGCGTGGCGTTTTGCTGCCAAGCACCGAACATAGTTGTTGCGGGTCTACGCGATGGCAGCATCGCCATGTGGGATTTGCGCGAAACGTACAGCTTTTGCTCCAAGTTGGACGGGAATTTGACACATTTTGCAGCTACGCAATCAGTGGTGCCCACCATGGAGAGTCAAGGGCTAACCGCATTGGATTTGGGCGCCGTAGTAGATGTGCGCAGCTTTCGTCCAACGCCCAATTCAACAGGCATTGGATTGAATACTACTTTGGCTCTGGCACACAAGGATATTCAGGTGGGTTAGCAGCTTGAAACTATGTGAATCTCAATCACTTATATTCCATTTCATTGACATAGTATGCATCGCTTAACGATTCGGGTCTCCTGACCATTTGGTCGCTAGTGGAAAGTGATCCAAATTGTGGTGCAACGACTCGCAACGAGTACAACTCACCCTGGGCCAGGGTGAAGCTGCTGCAGGCGGTGAGCTGCGATCTGCGTGGCTATCTGGAGCGTCGTTTGCTGAAGCGCAGTCAAAGCGACTACGACAAGACCAAATCCCTGTTCCAGGCCAACGTCTATAGCGATGAGCTGCTGCGTGAGCTGAACGAAACCCAAACCCTAACGTCGGCTATGGCGGGTGAGGGTGTGCAGGGATTACGCTTCAGCAGCATCGATACGGGCAGCGATCTCATCTATGTGTGCACCAATCGCAACTTTGTATTGTGCTGCACGCGCAGCCTTAAGACGGAACGCTTTACACGCATTGGGCTCCATGAGAGTCGTTTTCTCTTTCCCACTGCGCTCTGCGTGCTCGCCAACGAGTATTACGTCGCTGTGGGTCTGTCCAATGGCTCCGTTATGATACTCAATTGCAATCAGCGACAGCGCCAACGAGTGCAGCGACCAATGACGGCCATGCCGCAGTCGACGGTGAACTACGAACCAGAAACGGGAAAATCTTGCGCCATACAAAATATAATACTCAACGAGCGACGTTCGTTTGAGCAACAGGAGCTGATGAGCAGTAGCATTGGGAGCGGCAACTATGATGCTCGACCCAACACCGCTCTGCAACTGCTGCAGCAGCCTCGCCGCTCATACGAGCTGCAAGTTTTCGATCAACAGCTGCTGCTCAGCGGCAGCGTGCTGCGGCAGAATCTTGTGCAAGCTCTGATCCAGTCCAGCGATGGCTGGCGTCTGTTCGCCTTATCCAATAGCTCTGTGCGCAGCTACGATTTCCATTTGGATCGGGAGTTGACAGATCTTGACTTACAGATTGGCTCACCGGTCACAGACATTGCTGCCTCAAGCAGCTCTTCAAGCAACCAGCAACTCTTGCTGCTGGCGGCAGATGGAAGAGTGCAAATGCACTCAATCAATTTGTAGTTTGTTAATAATATATTATGTTTATGTTGTTAAAATCATTTAAATAGAAATGCAATAAAGTTGTTTTCTTACCCTTGCGCTATAATATGAGACTATTTATATTTGAAATTTGTTCTGCCTTTGTAATTTAAGCGGGCTGGATTAAATTTGACTCTTTTGTCTTCTCTTAACAATTTGCTATGGGAAACAAAACTGAAATTGGAACGAATTAAAAGTAGAAAAAATATTTAAATTAAAATCGTAAGAAAATAAGGCATCGATGAACTGCAATGTTCAATGTTATTAAATATTATTTAAAAAATTAATTAAAATTTTTTATATATGTGGATGACGATTATATTTAGTAAGCACTTTTAATGATTGCAATAATTGTGATCACTAATTTCATTATGAAGAGCTCATGACTTAAGCGCTATAAGTCCTAAACGTCGATACTTATTTACTTACTTTAATTTCTATTACCAAAATATTTGTTTCAGGATAAATGTTTAAATTTTTAAATTGAATTAACCATAATAAATTTTAAATTAAATATATTTTTTTTACAAGCTTACTATTTGATTAAATTTCTTTTACAAAGTATTAAAAACTGATTAAATGTGCTAATCTTATTAAAAATGTAGTTACAAATATTTTTAAAATTTAATATTATTTTACATAAAGACTGAATTTCGTTGATACAGCGCTTCATTACCATATTGCATATATATATTAAATTATACAAATTTGCATAGCTTTCTTTATTTTATATTCACAATTAATGTTATAAGCAGTGAACAGAAACAATTGCTTAAAATTGTAAACTACTTATAAATTACAATTATTATATACTATTAATAATATTGACTTAATTTTAAAAAACTTACGAAAAGGAGGAGCAGCTCTGCACTGCTCTGTTCTGAGCGTCTGACCAACATTCAGTCCAGGATGCACCTGAAGAATCGCAGGAGCAGATCTGCTTTTATAGAATAAAGCGACGACGCGCCAACTAAAAATCGTGCTCAGCTCATCTCAAGTTGCCTCAGTTGTAAAGCTCAATAGCCTCTCTCTCGATCATCAAATATCGAATATGCTTACTGCCTAGCTGCTCTGAATTTTCACAGTCGATCATTATATGACAAATGAGAGCTGCCCTTTCAAGCAGTCTAACTAAAGCTCTTCAATGAACTGATTAGAGTAGTTTTTATACGTATGAAGCCACAACATCTCGCCAACTTTAAAAATACTTTAAAATTTCCAAATACACTTGTTGGTCTTATGAAATGCTAGGACTTTACCGATCAGCTTTTCCTAAGGGCGTGGCGAATTCTATAAGACTATATCTATATATAAGACAACATATAACAAAAAGAAAAAAACTATGGCTTTATAAGTTTGAATGAGTTGAATAACAAATTTTAAATTAATTAAATTAAATTTATTTTTCTAAAATAAAAATAAAAATGTGATATAATATATGTTTAATAATATTATAAAATTATTAATTTATATTATATAACAAATTAAGTGTTTTGAAATCAGCCAAACTATATAATAAACTTATATACCTATACATGTAATACGACTAATTTTATATCATTTAAATAAATTTAAATATATTTTTTATATAACACTCATTCCAAAATTCCCAAAGTTCCGAAAGAAAACAAATTTGTATTCTATCATATCATACAATTATTTATTTATAAATATAGATCACAAAACACAATTTCACATATAGTACATATTTACACATTCATCAGCACTATTCCTGGTTCAGACTTGCCTAGCCACGCCTAACATGCCGCCCGCGGTGGCACCGAGCAGCTGCCGTACCGTCTGCAGCTCATCGCGCAGAGCCAAGACCTGGGCGCGCAATATGGAGTTCTCCTGCTCGAGGAGCGCGGCACGAAACGCAATCCGATCTTCGCGTATCTTGCGTGCATCCCTCGACTTCTTGGCCGCCTCATTGTTGCGCTTGCGTCGCTCATAGTACTTGGCATCCTTCTGGGCATCCGGTATGGGTCGCTTTTCGCCTCGTGCGCGCCGATGCAGAAAGCCCGGAAACATGCCAACACGATTCAGCTCCATTAGCGGAAAATCAAAAGACTGCATCGCATGATTCGGTGGCGCAATATACTCGAAGGCGGGTAATGTGGCGGCAGCCATACTGCCATTGGGCTTGGACGCCAACAGATTGGGCAATGCGAGTCCAGGCAGCGGCATGCGCAGATTAGGCGTCGCGGGTATCGTAAAGTTGGCATTGCAGCTCGACTCCAGTTCGATGTCCAGTTCACTATGCAGGGAAATGGTTTCGGTGACGTCTACGATGGGCGATTTAGCGGGCGAATACATTTCGAGCAGTGCCCAGAATTTCCGGAGACAAACTATTCGTACTACCGTGCACGCCGACGGCCGCGTTGTCTTTGAGCCTTATTCCTGATTCGAACCAGTGGCTTCAGCTGCACCCGAAAGTCTGACTGCCAGGTAATTATAGGTTGTTGTCACACACACACCCGCACAAAGAAGGCAGCTCCAAAGGGGCGAACCCCCAACCCCAGGTTCAAACCCCAGCCCGTAAACCCTAAACCAGTTAGGACCAAATCTAAGTCATAGCGCCACAGGCCGCCTTCCGCTTGATTCAGCCAATCACGCAATGTTGACGGTAATTATTCGTCAAATACATGACACTTTTCCATGTTGAATGACATTTATTTTGCTGCACAGTTATAAGGGTTTCATATAACTGGTTAGTTTGATTAGCCACCCCCTCGCAACCGCCACAGGACCCAAAAAGCAAACGACAACAACAACAAAAGTAGCCACGGAACTGGAAAAGCTGTTGACCACATGTCGAAGTCGCATTTCTGATTTTCTTTTTGGGGGTGTTGCCCGACACGGACTGAGCTCGGACAGGGTTATATGAGTTGGCCAACTATTATGCAGCATGTGCCCGGCGTCCCTCTGAAAAGTTTTTCTAACAGCCAATAGGAACGATCGAGTGGACGCCGCGGCGATGGGCGGGTTAGCAAATAGATGGATACAGCGCCTGCAAATCGACCGCAAAGGAATTTCCCATTGCGCTTTAGATCGAACGACATTTTGTAGATGAAACGTTACGATTAAAATTAATAGACCCTAATTGGCGGCCAAGAGTTCAAAGGGCAACGCAATAATTTAACTAAGAGCTCATAAATTTTATAGAATTTAAAGCATAGAAAGTTTAAATGATAAGCAAGCTATCTGTAAATCAATATAAATATAAATAATAAATAAATATGAATAAAATATAAATAATAAAATCATAATACAAGAAATTACAAAAATATAAAAAATAAATAACAATATTTATGAACTAAAAACATATAAATAAAATTGTTAGCCATATAACACTGCACAACAAATTACTTTTTTTTAAATATTTAAAAAATTATAATAAATAAATCTATTTAATAAATAAATTGTTTGCCATATAACACTATTAAAAATCACTTATTTAAATATATTAAAATAAATAAATAATATATATATAAAAAATAAAATATATTAAAATATATTATATATAAAAATAATAATAAATAAAAATATAATAAGTATATTTAATAAATCAATTGTTTGCCAAATAACTATATACGTATGAAAAAATTGCTTATTTAAATATATAAAAATAAAAATAAAATAATAATAAAAAAAGTAAATAAAAAAGTTATATAATAAATATATTTAATAAGAGCTTTTTTCATACGTATATAAACTACTCTTATCAGTTCATTGAAGAGTATATAAAATAAATCGGAATGCTTAAAAGGGCAGGTAGCTCTCATATTTGTCATAGAATGATCGACTGTGAACACGAAGAGCAGGTAGGTAATGAACATATTTGATCGTGTATAAAAACTCACTCAGAGAGAGATACTCTTGAGCTGAGTCCGATTTTCAGTTGGCGCGTCGTCGCTTTATTCTATAAAAGCAGATCTGCTCCTGCGATTCTTCAGTTGCATCCTAGACTGAATGTTGATCAGACGCTCAGAGAAAGCAGTGCAGAGCTCCTACTCCCTTTTGGTAAGTATTTTAAAATAATAGAATTGTAATAATTAATAAGTAGTTTACAATTTTAAGCAATTGTTTTTAAATGTTTATAATAATAATTGTGAAATATATATTTATTTATTATATATATTTTCTTTACCTTATAAGCAATTTATTTAATAGTAAGATTTCAAATTTTGGAAGCACTTTCTCTAGATCCAGTCAACTTTTCTAGCCACAATTAATAATATACTAGTATTAATTGTGAATTCAACGTTCATGGAATCCTTGGCGGGCATGTCAAAAGTGCGCACGCCAACCTATTAGCCAAGCTTGGGCTTACCTCTCCAACACCGTTAAAAAGACACAAACGAGGCCAGTCAAAGGGTTAACTATGGTAAAACTTTTGCCAACAGATAATAAATTAGCGCATACATTATGAAATATTGTTAGGATGCCACCGTCAACTATCGTTGTCTCTGTCTCTCTCTCTCTCTGTGTCTGACTTCCGGTCAGGTGGGGGGCGTTTCGCTTCCAACTGGCAATTTGTTCAACCCGAACAGGTGACAGTTTCTCAAAGTGAACGGGTTGCCGAACCAGCGCCACGAATGACATGTGGTAAAATGTTTTATTGGTAAGGTTATCAAAGCTAAACGTAAGTCGCATTGCTTTTTATTTGCCACAGTCATGCCTAAGGCAAAGACTTTTTGATGGCTCTATAGGTTAGATTAGCCCCCAATTGAGGACTGACTGTGCCATTTTTTCGTTTTTTGTTGCTCCCATTACTATTACAATAAGACCAACAGAATATCTTCTTTAAGTAAACCATATATATTGCACGTTCCGTCAGCAAGTTTAACTGATGTCGAGCGACCCTTGTGGCCCGTCTATTGTCTATTGTCTATGGATTGACAATAAACGTGACTTGTCATTTCTTTGATAGTGCATTAGTCAGCCAGGCAACTATTATATAGTACGTAATGTATAGTATATCTAGTTTTGTCAAACATATGTGAATGATATGTCAAATAGTCTGATAACTAAATAAACTAATAGTAAACTGTATTTGAATTGCCTTTAAAAAAAATTAAACAACTTAATAAAAATTATGATTGGACTTGAATGGTCTTAAAATATATATTTTAAATATAAATTTTCATTAAATATTATATAAATAAAGAAATTAAATAATTCTCTACATATTTATGTTAATTTTATTTTCCATTTATTTATTTTAAACCTTAGTTATTTTCTTTAAGAATAGAAGATTTCAGGAATATTTCATGACTGCTGAACGTGGAAAATATGAATAAAATTGTGTGAAAGTGAAAACAGTAGAAGAATGAAATGACTGGCATAATAAATAAATATTAATATAACATTGAAAAACTCTCGAATCTAGAAAATGTATCTACTGAATACCTTATAAAATATTAAAATTTATTCAATTATTTTTTTTTTATTTAATTATTAAAGTTATTTATTAAAAACTATTTAGACAAATATAAGCACAGAAATTAAAATTTTATTGATGACACTCAAACATCAAGTACTAGGCAAGTCCATTTTAAATAAATTTAAATAGATTTAAATATTTTATATAGAAAATTTTAAAAATTAGGAACTATTATACAAAATAAAAAAATTAATTTTTTTATAGCTCATTATATAATATTTTTCTTTATCTCACACCCCGTGGACTGTCAGTTCGAAGCTAATGCAGTGGGTGGCCCAGTTCTATTTATATATTAGGCAAATTACCAGGTAATAATCATAAAAAACGAAGGGAACATGTAATTGTTACAATATTTGTACGGCTTCGGCTTTGGCTGATAATTGAAGAGCAAACCGAAAGCAAACATTGCTGGACAAACTGTTAATGACACCTGTAAGTGGATGACATTAGCACTTAGAACGAGGGCTGAAACCCCATAGACAGACCCCCGATATCATTAGCCATGCTTTACTTGTCTCTACAAATTTGTATACAAATATTTGTGTATATATAAATACAAGTACAACAATATATATCTATATATATATATATTAAAACTGTACAGTTAGACTAAATAAAAAAAACAACGAAAATATTTAAAAATGTGCGAAGAAACTCCGATAAGCGAATGCGAGCCCACAACTCTGATGATGCACTCAAACACTTATCACATCCACTTGCCACTGTATATCATGGACATGGTGCGCATTTTTCAGGATCATCCCAAATATGTGAATGGCATTAAGGAGAAGCATATTGTCGATATGCTGGAGAAAGAGTGAGCTATATAAATATTTATTTAGGATATATAATAATATATTTGCCGGCAGATCCTTTGCCTGTGGCGACTTGGACGCTCAGGTGAAGACAGCCGTTATGGACTTGTCGGCAAAGGGATTTATACGCTATATTAATAATGGCTATCGCACATTGGGTCCCATTGCCAAGTTGGCCAATGCCCGGAATGTACGACACTTTTGCGCCACCTGGCAGCGAATTGCCGAACTACAGAAAGTCAACTCGGATATTCTGGATGGCAGCAATACCCTGAACACTCATCGCCACAAGTGCAACAGGCGTGGCTCCAGTCGTTAGCTGGCCAAAATGCCCAATGGCAAATGCTGACAAATATTTTGCAATGTTTTTTATTGAATTACGTTTGAAAGTTTTCGTTCGACGCAACGGCCACTCATTCATTCATTGTAGAAATTCGATTAGTTTTATTTCAAGTCCAAGTCCAAATTATTGTTAAACCCCAAAAGAGTAAACCAAATTGTGTACTTTATTTATATTCGTATATCTTTGTGTCACCATATGCAGGGTGGTTCGGGCTAATCATCATTATATGACTGTTTCCTGCGTGGAACATATGTCAAGGGGTCGCTCTCTTCACCCCCAACCTCATACTCATCCTTTTGACACTTAACCCTGTGTTTAATTCTCATATAATTATCGCAGAGGGTGCTCCCGAGCAGGTGTACTGTTCATGCTGAATGCTATTTCCTACTATTATGTATTATATACATTCTAGAAACGTTATAAAGATTTCATGTTCCATAGCATCTAAGATCTGGCATCTGGCAGGTGGAAAATCTCTTTAAAAATGGAAAATCAGGGTATGTATAAGTACTAGGTAGCAGTATACATATATATTCTTGATCAGGGCAACGAGTCAATTTAGCTGTTGTCTGCTTGTCTGCGTATCGATCATTGTTATCATTTCAGTGTTATCGATTAAAAATCGGAAGAAAATGCAGTTCAAAAATATAGATTCATGTGAATTTAATAAAACTTTGATTTTAATTATATTTTGAAATTAATTAAAAACATTACAAATATTACAGATCTGTTTGCTTAGAAATGGCATGATCATATTCATAGAGGTTCAGGGAATCTCATAGTGAGCACTCTCTAGACTAGGTTTTCGTTACTTGCTTTATATATACATATATTTACATATAATATAATCAAATTAAAAAATGTTGGGCTTTAAAATTAAAAAAAAAAAAATTTAATTTACAATAGAAATTTAATGTTTTTACTAACCGAATTCAATTTCTAAAATAGAATTAGGCATGCTTGCAATTAGATCATTGCAGTTGTACGGGTTCACATTGCAGCAGACATTACATTATTTGGGTTTGATAAACATTTACCCTTTACCCCATTTCTTTTCTAGTCGTTTAAGCTATCAACACCAGGACGGAGTGAAGAATCGTCAAATTGTTCATCCCCATATGGCGCGCGGTATATTAACCGTGCACGCATGTGATCTCCGACAGGTGTTATTTATTGTCTTTCTAATCGTTGCGGCATAATCTATTAGCACCCGTGTGGCTCTGGCTCCGTCTCTAGTTCAGTTGACGGCGACCTGACCGAACTCGAGCCAGGACAGAACTTTGCACATTATGAGTAATTATGATTATTGGTTTATTGCTTTTGTTTTCAAGCTTAGTGACAACAGCTTAGGTGGAGACAATGATATTCTCCCTTTCCATTTAATGGGCTGCCCTATGACTTATCAAGATTTTGACATTATGAATATTTAAGTAGTAATCTCGTATACTTACTATATAACTTGCAGTTTTCCGCAATATTGAATACATTTTCCAAAAGAAAAACAACTAAATTATCGGTCAGATTTAATTCACTGTAACTGAAATTAAAAAAAAAAAAAAATTAGTTTTTAATTATTTATTTTTAATTTTTAAATCCATTTACCATCTAAAACGGTGTTGGTTTTCTGATAACCCGATTTCTTCGCTTCTTTTTGAATAAATTTGGGTAAAGTAAATGTACTACCAGAAATACAATACCCAAGACAACGAATACAACGACAATCGCAATAATAATGTTCCTCTTCGTTTTTCTAGCGCCGAGACGGCTACGAACATGTGATTCTTTTTGCATTTCCATTGCTCGTAAATTTTTAATATGCTTGTATATACTGCAAAAATTATATACAATCAAATTATCAACAAGTAAGAACCTTGCAGTCAGGCATTACCGACTGCTTAACAATATACTCATTCACGGCCCAAAGACTGCTAAATCCATTTTTCGATTTGCCAACCCTCTACCATACATATATATATATATATATAGCTTTAGTAAATTAATACTGCTCAAGATATGTAAATATATAGTCCTATTTGATTTGCCACGACCAAAGTGGGCGTAGATAGGATAGGATTTCTAGCTTAAAATCTTTAGACAATAAATTTGGTCCCTTTTTGACACGCCCCCACTGGTCGTAGATATATCCACAATATATATTTGAACTTGTATTGTCAAAGAGAGTACATAATGCAAATTTCAACTTTCTAACACATTACCTAATATGAATTTGGAATGCTAGAAAATTCATTTTCCTATTTATCACGGCCCAAGTGCGAAGATCCGGAAAATTTTGACATTTTATAATTCGAGGAGGAGTATATGTTCCAAATGTCTAGCACGAACAGACAGACATACGGACAGCAAGATGAACATTGCAAAATATATAATATACAATATAAAATATACACATTTCACATCGTAAATGAGTATTAAAATCAGCATCTGGTGGACATCATAGCTCAAACTAAAACAATTCAATTGCAATTGCGATTCCTGAAATATAAAAAAAAAAATAAAATAAATAAAAATATAAGAAATGCGTACGCTTTTTGTATTGAATATTTATCAATTTGGTTCAAATAAAACTTCAATTTCTAGAATGTATTCGGACCACGAAACCGAAATAGGTAATGGAAATCAAAATTAATTTTAAAAAAAATATTTAAACCTAAATGCAACATTCAAAATTTAAAGTTCAGTTCGACTCTAGATTCAAAGCAAACGAAATATAAGTTTATAAACTGTTTTTCTATAATATATATGATCTATTTCTTTGATTCCCCATTTGCAATGGGTTCCGGGCATAAGAATGATCGACTAAGGATATTTCTGATTATCATATAATAGTTATAAGTAATATATATACAAATATTTATTCCGAAAAATAAATATATAGATGCGAATGCTTAAAACTAACTCCGATTCGGGCACATTTCCACAGGATCGGTGATTGGACTATTTGCATATGTGACCTATCCATGTGATCTCCGACAGGTGTTATTTATTGTCGTTCTAATCGTTGCGGCATAATCTATTAGCACTCATGTGGCTCTGGCCCTGTCTCTGGTTCTGTCGTTGGCGACCTGACCGAACTACAGCCAGGACAAAACTTTGCACATTATAAGCAATTATAATTATTGTTTTATTGCCTTTGTTTTCAAGCTATGTGACAACAGCTTAGGTGGAGACAATGATATATTTCCTTTTCCACTTAATGGGTCGCCCTATAATTTATCCAGATTTTGACATTTATAAATATTTAATCGCGTATGTTTACTACATCAGTAAAGTCCAGAAATGATTTACTAAAGCTGAAAATGTACACAAAACATTTTTTTTTTAAAATCATCATGACTATTTTCATAATTATTTACCATTTAATCTTTAGACTGAGTACGGGGTATACAGTAATGTGCAAACACAGGAATTGCCATAACTATAAAGGCTGCAATTATTATCATAATAGCAATAAGCTTCTTCCTTCTTCTAGCTTCATCCTCATCGTCATTACGATCGCGACAAGGAAAAGCTTCATCGCCCCTGCTACGGCACATTTTAAAAAATTACAAAAAATTGTCATAACGAAATTAAATCGCAATGCTACTTTGGTTATGATTTACAACAGCTTCAGAACTGTGAGTGTTTTAAAAAGAAAACATAAGAACTTTAATATAACACTTTTTAATAAGTACGGAATAATGAAATACATATATATATATACATGTATATCAGTAAATAAAATGAACTAAATCAAATTAAGAGTAGGAAAGAAAATTATTTTGTATATTGATATTTTTAATCACTTAAAAACATTATCAAGTTATATTTAAATTAATTCTTATTCAATTATTTATTCATACCTTAAAAAAATGCCTTGAATAATAACAAAAAAAAATCCGCTTATTGGGGTTGCTTCAGTCAAACTAATTGCTTAATCTAATACATTGATAAATCAGATACATGGAGTTCACATATATATATTTATATATATATATATATAGACTTTAGATACTGTCATGCTCTTTGTGCATATAAAAAAAACGAAAACAAAAATTCAAAATAATAGGAATATTGATGATATGATCGGTTGGATTCGCTCAAAACTGCGCTATGATGTCGCTACGAACCACATTATCGGTGATCAGCTCCACGTAGCCTCGTTTGATCATCTGCATGGTCAAATCAGCATACGAATCCAAAAACTGGATCATATAACCATCAGGCATTTGGCTAGTCAGCATGACGTCTAGCTCGGTGTTCAGAACTTTGCTTTTGAGAAACTCTACGCTTTCGGTGAACTGTCGTTGTGCGATCGACGAACGGCGCTTAATGCCTTTAATAACACAACTGTGAGCCTGAAGCGGTTTGAGACTTAGGTCATTCGTGCACTGAGCTAGGGACCTAATGGTAACAAACTCTGTATTACCATAGTCCACATAAAATATTTGATATATTCCATCGATCTCCTCAATGATCTGTGCACGATAGTAGCAATTATCGTTATAAAGCGCCAATACCATGTCCAATAGACGCGGCGGTTGCTTGAAAGTGCACTGCGATTCGGGCACATCTTTCTTGCTCCACACCAGTGGCGGCGTCGCCTCATCTACGAACTGCACATACACCTGGGTCGGACTGTTGACATACGTGACCAGCACACGAACGATGTGACCCACCCTTCTGGGCGCATTAGATGTGTAAATAATCTCAGGCAATGGCTCAACCAACTCGACGTCCTTGGTAGCGCCATGTGGCGCAAATGGCTGATGCAAGAGGCGGCAGTTGGCTCCTAAAATGGAATTGTATACAAAAAAAAGTAAAATGATTTAGTGTTCCAACAATATTCGCTAGTCATCATCCAGTTACCTTTAAAACAGCCATTGATCTTTGGGTCGTAATGCCGGCAAATGCGCTGCTCATCCTTTGGCACATAGCCAAGTACGGCTTTGAGTGCATTACTAGTGCCGAAGTCAACTGGCTCCAGCATTTCCAATTCCTCGGGAGACAATTTTCGAATTGATTCCTGAGGAGGGGCTTGCTCTGTTTTTGTATTTGAATTTTCCCTAACAATGCTGCCCTCCTTAGAAGTCGCCTCGTCCAAGTTGGTATTAGCGTTATGAGTTGTGTCTGGGGGCTTCTCGTCCACGATTTCAACTTCTAGATCGTTGCCACTGTTGACCAGAATACGCAGCTGCACATTCTTATAGATTGACGTATGCATGCTGGCAACATCACGATTATGCACATAACATCTGATGGCCTGAGCTGGCAGCGTTTTCACTTCATTGGGTATCGCAAAGATAATCTCGTCGTCATCCAAGTGAATATGCTCACCATAGTCTATCAAATACGCATCGTAGCCACCAGACTCAGCATAGGAATTGATGACAACACGAGGTATTATCTTTTCTTGGGTATCGTAGACAGCAAAGACTTCTCCAAAATTGGGTAACTGGTCTAGCAACTGGCCAGCCATTTGGCACGTCAGTAAATCTTTGATCGGCGTCGATTCCTCGCCCCATCTGGCTACAAAAATGCAATCATCCGCTATATTGAGATGCATCATTGTGGCATTCAACACGCTGCCCTGCACAAAGCCGCTGATATTTTTCTCTAGCTGATCGTAAGTCTCATTGCGAGACATTTGCCTACCGCCCTTTGGCTTCAACAGCTTCGACTGACGAGGTGGAATTGGCAGCAATTGGGTGATTGGAGTAAAAATGGGTGCATCAGGTGTTGATATATCATCTATAGATTTATTACCCATGATCTCATTAGACTGCTTTGGCGCGACGAGCTGTAGGGCACAGCCCTCAGGGTGATCCGCTGGCTTAGCATCAACAGATCGTACGTCCACTTCGCCCACCTCAATGCCATCGAGATTTGTGTGATTTCCTTTGAAATTGTGCTCTACTCTCTTGTTATCTTCATTCTTGCATGTTCCAATGACTCTATTTAAATTGATATGTAAAATCAATTTGATTATATTCTCGTTAACTGCGTTCACGCTGCTCAAAAGGCCGTCGTGAACGGAAATAATACGACCATCGGCGCGACCAACGTGCGACCAGCTCTCTTCAAGTGTTCGTCGAACTGCATCTACTTCCACTTGATAGGCACTCAAAATTGTTTGTAATTTATTTACATTGCGTTCGAATAGCGACAAAATCGAAGAGAGACCATCCATATCCATATTGTGTGTTATGTGTTGTTGCGACTTGTCAATTTAAAGAACTTCATTAGTTAGCGGTAAAGCATCAACTGCAAATTCGTTGATCTGGTAACACTTCAACGTCATTGTTGAGCACCAGTGTTGCCAGCATATAACTCTAGATCGTCCAATAATGAAATTTATAAAATCTTATTTGTAAACATTATTATTACTTTAATCAATTTTTTTTTTCAAATTAGAATTAGCTAGATTTCTACATTCCCTCCAATTCGATTTTTCCGCAATTGGAATTTAAAAAATACCAGATCTGAAGAAAAAATCGGAATTAGCTTCACTGTAAGCTACAGCTGTTGGTAGTTATAACAGCACAGCAGCTTTCTCCAAATTTTAAACTAGACAAATTGTTTATATTTTAGTTTGTATTACGATTTTAATATTATGTGAGCCAAATGTATTTTTTTTCCATTTCATCTTACCAACATTTACTTAAATTTATTTTAATATAAATATCCGTTACACAATGGTACTGCATACTAGCCTTCAAAATAATCGATAAGTTACCAAAGCTTCCCAACACTTCAACCCACAAGCTAAACACTTATAACACTGCCAACACTGGCTCATGTGCCGCATATAAAATCGCGCTCGTTTGCTTGTTTTGATAAAATTGCAATATTAATTATTTACAATGACAGAGGATATCGTACCGCAATTCGTAAGACTTTTACGAAGATATGTCTGTATTTTAATTAATGATTTTCTTCTCCAGGAACTTGGTGATGCACTTGCCATGCGCTGTGGCAATACGCTAACCGCTAGATTTGTGCCAGGCAGCTCCAAAATAGCTTTAAGTGCCTATAGGCCAATTAAATGGAGCTCACGCGACGCGCCGAGTGAAACGGCTGGCGAGGAACCGGTACTAATTTATATGGCACAGGAAACGACGCTTTACACGGAGCCGTTGCTGCGTAGTCTACTAGCTGAAACAAATGCCACATTTGCGACTCTACAGGTGTTGGGCCAGGGTCCAAAAGCGGACGCGAAGAAAACAATAGAGTATATAAAAATCTCCAGAACCTATCGCAGTATAATCCGTTGCTGCCTGGAGAAGCTGGAGCACGCTAGGAAATCGCCGGAGGTGCATGAGAATGAGACTAGCGAACAACGTCACACGGACGCAATTTTTACCTTCTATGCAATTGAGTGTTTGTGGCATCTGTTTGAAATTCTTTATATGCAGCCGCAACATAATCAGCTGATTGTCCCCCAATTATTGGAATGGACTCGGTTTCATTTTCCCAATACGGAAGATGCGGCTACCGATCTGCTACTCATGGGAGAAGAGGCCAACGAATGTGACAGCTATTGGGACACACTGAAAACGCTCATAATGCTCGGCCAGCTGGACGTAACACGAGCCATACTCTCACAGCATCCCAAATTCAACCAGGTGGCATATCAAACAGCCGAACAAATACTCAAATCAATGCCCGTTTATCAGGACGGCTATGCAATGCAAAAGTTCTGCTCGCAATGGGAATACTGGCACGTGGACTTGGAACGAAAATTAGCCGCGCAAGTGTTTGTCACCGAGCCACCGCTTGAACTCCTCATGCAGCTGGTTTCTGGCAGCAATGAGCATTGGGATGCGGCACTGCTGAACTCTCAGGACTGGTATGAGTTTTTACCTGGCTATCTGCTCTTCACGAGGCCCGCCTGCAAGCCATTTGAGCTGCGTATTGCTGCCAGCAATTGGATCAATCGCTGGTCTGGGCTTCGTCCCAATTGGGAGATGACTCAATTGAGTCGCATGGTCAAGCAGCTGATGGAGCATGATATAAAACTCTTCATCTACGAAACGCAAAAGCTAAATGACAGCCACTGGTTCACCACACATCTCATCGATCTGATATACCACACGGGACAGCTCAAGTCATATTTTGAACAGCAGCACATGTAAATCCCATTAATTCCATGTTAATATGCCATATTCAATATCTTATCTTTTAGTGACCTTCCTGCATTGCGTTTCTCAATGGTTTTTGAGTACGGCAGTTATTTGATGACCTCGCACAATCTCTGGCAACTGGGCATTGATTATTTGGACTGTTGCAAGCAGGAGGGAGTTGCAGCCATAGAACTGCTGTTGCCACGCATTCCACTGAAGAGCGAACGTCAGGCCTTCAAGATCATCGCAATGGCCAAAGAACGTGGCCTAATTAACGTCGAGCAGGACATCTGCAAAGTGTTATCAAAGCGGGCATATTCCGATCAGCGATATGGCAGTGCACTGGAATGGGCCGTTCGCTCCAAGGATGTTTTGCTAGTTACTGCCATAGCGGACTTTATACTGAAGGTAACTATGATTTTAAATCGCATCTCATATTTTATACAGAGCCTTTCATTTTTATTCTCAGCACTATTCAAATACCGGCGTCATACTCTGTCCTGATGTCATCACAAGCATTGGAGCACGCATGTTTGTCTCGCCCCGTTTGGTATTTCTTTCCAAGTACTTCGAGTTCTATGAATTTTATCGGCAACGAGATTTTTTGTCTGGTGCTGAACTGCTTATCAATCTGCTGGCCTCGAAAATAACACCCGATTAGTAAATATTTTTGTATATTTTTTATTATTTCTGTATTGAGTTATAAATATTTAATGTACAGTTTCTGGCCCTCGCTGTTGATTGATGCCTTGCCGCTGCTGGAGTCCGAAGATCCCAAGATATTCTGCAGGGAAACTATTGCTATACTACAACATCTGGAAATGGAGCTGGTGCCATTAATAGAACGCAACAAACTAAACACTGCCGAGTTTAACAACGTAAGCCGGAGATCCTTCAAATATATTTATCAGATTGTCTTACTTCATCATCGTTTTCTCACCTCAAACAGAAATCATCGAAAACCGTGTTCAGCGATTACCGTGTAGAGAATGTTGAGGAGATATTGGATCTGATGCGTTTAGCCTGTGCCCGCAATCTCTCCCGAGCAATGATCATTGAGAATACAGCACCCACAACATAATTGTTTCATATTGTAATTCATTTGTGGTGTAGGTTTATTTTTATATATTTTCGCTTTTCAATACATCGTAATCGTAAATTGTTGTAAACGTTTATAGCATTGCTAATTTCATTTAATTTATACGGTTTGATTTTTATTTGTGCCTCTTTTTGTCTGCTATTATTTCATGTATTGTAAGTACCAACAATGCTAAGTGTCTATTCAAGACTGTCTCATTTGGCCGAAAGCAACTGACCGCGATGCAATTTAAGAACCGTAAAAATACATACATATAAATTAAAGCATTTTCGGGTACTGTGTTGTTGATGAAATTTTTGCAAGCAGGATTCAAATTTTACATGCTAGTCTATAGGATTACGTTCTCTTCATCGTTTCGTAAGGCAAATTAAAAACTTAAATCGAACTTAAAACGAAATTATAAACCTAAAGTGTTCTACGGATAAATACATAGTTTTTTGTTTTGTTATAGTAGCTGCACGGGATATTTAGGGTAATGCACCTAAGAACTAAGAAACAACGCACAGAGCACAGTGGAGTAGTCCGTATACTATATATGGGCATATAATTACTATATGTTTATAGTTTATATATAAATATATAATGATAATGAGAATCGCACGGCCTTGTACAAATGTTATTTACTAACGACTAAACACGGAATTACATACACAAATCCAGCAAGGATAGGCGCGAAACATTCAAACGAAAAACTTTAGCCCTTTGCTAATATATTTTATGCTTAAAACCATTTAAAATCACTAATTTGCAACTCTAACTGTAAAACGATAAATAATAACAAAATTGAACAAAACTCGAGGCAAAAAACTTTCAAAGTTCTAAGCCTCAACGACATATGTGGGGGAAATTGATTCACGCATTTTTGACTATGAATTTGGCGTATAATAGAAAAAAATTGTGAATGATATATCCAAATGTGGATATCCTTAACTAGTATTACGGCCAGTTATTATGTGGAGCTATATTCGGTTTTGAGTATTTTCGTTTTTTGTTTTTGATTTTTTTATATGCTATATGGTATAATGCGCGTATAATATGTATGTCGAAAGTCGTTTAGGAAGGTGTCTAATTATGCTTCGCCGTGGTCGCTGATGCCACTGCCGCTGCGCTCGTCGTGGAGGCCGTTGTTGTGGTTGCGGTGGCTGCAACAGCAGCCGTTGCTGCCGCAGCAGCAGCAGCAATAGCCGTGGCCGCCGCACTGCCGCTCGTGATGGAGCCCAAGCGTGACAGCGATGGCTCCCGCTTGGGCGGTACAATTGGCTTAGTGGGTATGGGTGGCGGTGCGCCGCGTGCACCGGCTGGTGGCACCGTCACAGGTGGCACAGCAATGGGTACGGGATGTGGATGCGGTGCAATTGTTGCCTGGTCCAGTGCAGCGGCTGCAGCCAGTGCCGCATACTTGCCGCCCGGCGCCCGTTGTATGGTCGCTGTAGGCTGCATTTTGGCCGGCGAGGGAGATGGTGGAGCAGCTGCCACAGCAGCACTAGATAGAGCAGCAGCACCACTGCCATCCGTTGCAGAAGCGGCGACGGCGGCGGCGACAATGTTACTGGAGTGATTAACAGCGGTGGCCAGGATTGGTGGAGCCGTGGGTGCGGTAGCGGTCCCCGTTGGCACTGTGGCAATGCCCGTTACAGCGGCGCTGCGTATATTCTGCCCCGGCACAATGGAGCGTGCAATGCCCGTCTGTGGGCCCGATACCGGCATACTGGTCACTGTTGCAGTCGGTTGAACAATTTTCGCAATATTTACCAAGGGCGTGGCACATGCCTCGTCTGCAACAATATGAATACAATTGATTAGAAAATGGGCAATGAAAATTGAAATAATTATACACAAATATATATGTATATACACATAATAAATACAATTCAAATTATCTGCATTACTATTAAAGCTTATGCAAAATACCTCTAATGCATTAAACTATAGTTGGAAAAGTAAAGCTTTTTTTCAGCTGCTCAGCTGCAGAGCATAAATTAATAACTAAACCAAGTTGGGTGCTATAATATAATTAAGTATAATTGGTGCTATATTTGGAGGGAATTAAATGGAAAAGCCCTATCGAGTTGGCTGATTTATCATAATATTTTGCTGTTTCAGGCTAATCTATAATATTGCTTCAAGTTATCTTTATAATAATAAATTAAAAATAAAAATATATACTTATTGAAATGTGTCAAGTTTGAAAATTATTTTTAAATACAAGCATGATTAAAGCTGTGTACCTAAACTTTAATAAAATCAACGTAATTTCAGCAAAAGCTGAACTTTATGTACTTGTATATACGACAGAGTCTTACAGAGAGTCTAAGAACTATTATAAATCTCTCTTAATGTCTACAAATTTAGCATTTAGTGGCGTTTGCATCACTGCAGATGCATGAAGTGTATGAGTATGGCTGTGTCTGTATCTATGCGTTATGTGCATGTGTCTGTGTGGGTGTTTGGGGTATGCATATGCGCAATTTGGCTTATGGTGCGGTTGTCATCACAAGTACGAAATAAGGAAAGAGAAAATAACACAAATCACCTTGCAAATTGCGTAAGATATTTTCTAACAAAATATTTCATCTTTGAGAGGGACACGAAAAAAAATTTAGTATATATAGTATGATTAATAAATCATATAAATATATATATAAAAGAGAAAACAGAAGATGGTTAAATCATAATTACAACAGCAAAATTGCAGGCATTTAGCTGAGCACAGTACGCACCACTGAATTGACGCGCCTTGGAGGCGGCAACCACCGTTGAGCCACTGACGGCGGCCAGCTGCTGTTGCTGTTGATGTTGTTTCTTCAAAGCCTCGTGCTCGCTGCGTAGCGTGTTCAGCTCCTGTTCCAATTCTTTGACACTGCAAATGAAATAATTATTTAAAAACAAATAAAAATATGTTAATAGAACTTTTACCGCAGCTCTTCTTTGGCCAGCTTGGACATCAGAGTTTTCCGCTCCAGCTCCATGGATTGGGTTTGCTTTTCGAGCTCCTCCTCCATACGCAGCGACTTTTTGCTTTCCTCCTCGAGACCCTCAGCAATGGTATCGGAGCGTTGCTTCTCTTCGGCCAGTATTTGAGCTAGATCCTCAGAGCGTTTGCCTGGAAATGGGTTTCTTTTTGGAATTGGAATTATGAATTTTATTTGATGGCCACTCACCTTCCTCAATGTACTTCATTAGAATCTTCTTTCGCTCTGCGATCAGTAGCAACACAATTTGCTTTTGCCTGTTACGCTCATACTCTAGCGTCTCTTGCAGCTTCTTGAGATCTTTTTCGAGGTTGACCACTTGGGCATGCTCGGCCTCCAGCTGCTGGCGCAGTTTGGTTCGCTCCATTTCCAGGCCATAGGTTATATCGTCGCCCTGGGCGGTATCATGCTCGTGCTTGCGCCGCTCCTCCTCTAGCTGCTGCAGCATGCGCTGATTGTTCTCCAGCGACTCCGTTAATATGTTAACCATGCGCACATGGGTGCCTCGCTGCTTGCTGACCATCTGATACTGCTGCTCCATTTGCTGCTCAATTATCTGGCGCACTTCCATCTCGGCTTGGGCGGCCTGCGTCGAGGACTCGCGCGATATCAGATTGCCATTCAGTGCGATCTTATCGCGAAATAGCGATGCATATGGATCATTTGGCTGCACACGTTTCGTTCGCAGCTGTGTGATCAGATGCTTGACGCGCTCGTTGCGTAGAGCAGCGATGCACACATCCCGCGCCTGCAGCTCGCCTTCCAGGTAGTATAGCATTTTTACCAACTCGCTGTGTGGCAGCTCAGTGCGTCCGTTGCCCATGGGCTGCTGCTGCTGTTGCTGTAGTTGCAGTTTGTGTCCTGCACCCGGTTTCATGGTCTGGAATTCATGTGTGGCACTGATGTCGCCGCTGCTGCTGCTGCAGGCGGCTGTTGTAGCAGTTGCTATTGGACTATTGACATCCAGCTCCTGCTCGGTTGAGATAGCGCTGGAGTTCTGCTCCATTATCCTGGCTTTTTTTACAGCATAAAAAAATTGTGGTTCAAGACTGCGTCGCAGTTTGTAAATTTTGAATTACAGTTATAACTTTAAATTGCACTTGTATCCGCTTTGTTGCACTATTTAAATGGCATTTTAATGGCTCTAATGTGGGTTAATTTGCTAAATTCTATGCCATACAAATTCTTTGTTGCCGTGAAAAAGTGGATACTTCTTGTTAGAGATGGAACAGGAAAATATCGTTTTATCGGTGTGGCAAGAAGCAATTCTAGCCGAAACACTTTAATTATCGGACAACCTCAATAATCACGAAATTACTCCACACTGAACAAACTTTACTCCGCCACATTGGATGTTCCACAACACTATAAATTTATTCCACTTTGATTTGGTTTAATTTACAGAGCATAGCAAAAATAACTATTTTTGAAAAACAAATGGCTTTGCTGTATTGTATGCAAGTGAATGACGAATGTGTTTCCCTACCAAACGATCTGCCAGTGGTATTAATGCCGGTTTTCTCACATAAATGCCTGTCGCCTGTGGCGTCCACGCACGCAAAGTGCACTCGAAGTTCTCTGGCATCAGCAAACCAAGCCAGCCGGCGGAACTTAAAACTATATCACAATTAAGTTGTTTGCCATCGTCAATGCTGTCCAATGCGCCATTCTTGATCACAATATCCCTGTCCATGCTCTGCAATCCCGGCCAGCGTTGCAGACGTTTCTCATCTCCACCCGACATAGGCACTCCCAAGAGCGGCGATCCCAAATATCGTTTATAAACAATCTCTGCCGCAGATGTGTCAGCTATCAGAATTGGCAACTCTTCGGCGGAAAATACAAACAGTTTTACCCAGTCTCGAGTGCAATCCAGTAAATCCACTCGGGCCAAACCGCCCAAGAACAGCGACATTTTGGACGCCAGGCGAACGGCTCTGGGCTTTATCATCTTTGTCGGCTGCAGTTGTAGCAACTCCTGCGGCGTCAGTAACGGCGTCAACTGATCTGGCTGCATAACACCGGGCGTATCATAGACCCAACGAGCCTCCCGATATTCCGCCTTTCGTTCATTGAGTGTTACGATAGGCTGTGTCCCAGAGGACATTGCGAACGCATCATCCACATCTAGGCGATGATCAAAGGTGCGTCCCACTGTGCCAATCAATTGAGCCGATGCCAGAGCGCCTGTTTCCTGAGCTTGCTCACGACGCCGCTTCTCTAACGCCGCACGCGATTCCCGCTCCGTAACGAGACGTTTATAACGCTCATAGACGCGTATATCGGACGGTCGCAGTATAGGAAACTTGAGCATTTGTAGAGTTGTACCGGGCCAGGCACAAGTTGTCGCCTTACGCACCAGCTCCGTGGCCTCGGGGCGACAGTAATCCGAATTCAACAATATATTGAACAGCGAGCTCTTGCCCACATTGGTGCAGCCCACCAGATAGACATCTCCTTTGTATGCCCAAACGTTGTGCAGCTGCGTGATGAGCTCCTCAATGCCAAAGCCCGTCTTGGCCGATATAAGGCTGACATTCTTAATGTTTAGGGCATTAAAACCACCGTGTTCGATAAACTGCTGTTTGAGGCAGCTTTTTACATGGCTTAGATAACTGTTGCAGTCACGCGGCAGCAAATCCACTTTGTTGCCCACCAGGAAAACCGGCCGCTTGTTTCCAATCACCTGCTGCATGCCCGGCCAAATGGAACAGGGGAAATCCAGCAGATCGACAATGATAATAGCCAAGGCATATTTGTCTTGTATTCGTGATATGGTTTCCACATAAGCCGACGGAGGCACCTCCACATCCAAGGCGATATTGTAGTTCTTGAGAAAATGACAACGCTGGCAGATAATTGTTTTTAGTTCGGCATTTGTGCGGCCCTAAATATATGTAAACATTAGCACAAAATATAAAATAATTCTGTGTATACTCACTTTGAAAATTTCGCTGGGTATGTATCCAGGCATAGAAGTACTGGCACAGTGCAAATGTGCTCCACATCCATTACACGGCACAGTTGATGGCGGCACTGTGGCATCGGGCGTTCCATGCTGTGAATCAATGTTGCCAGCTCCGTCGCTTGCGCCCGCATAGAATTCATAATCATCCATCCAGTTGGACGGATATGGTGAAGGATTTGGTGATGCCAAACCACTTTCCATGGCACTTAAGACCTCCAGAGGTGGAAAGACCACTTGATTCATTAGGTCAAATTTATTTCGCTGTCCCAAATAATACTCCAGGAAAGAGCTGAAGTGTACGTGCTCGTAGTTAACATAGCGTTGTCGTGCCGCATGCCAAGCCTTTTGACGAAAGCTCTGTTTTTCATTTGGTGTCGTGCTTTGTAATCTCTTCCAAACACACAAAATATTTTCATTTAATTTCTTTAAAAATCGTGTTTTTAACATTTTTAAGGCCAAGGCATGCGTACTAACTCTCGCCGCTATAAAACTGTTGAGTGTCAGTGCTGTTAATCAGTGTGCTGCGAACTAGTAGTGTTGATGAACGCGTTAAAAAAGCAAAAAAACACTCGTCGGAAAAGAGAAAAAAGAAAGCAGCAAAGCAAGCATTAGCGAAAGCAGAGCGTGTACAGAAGGTGAGTGAGTGCGTGCTAAAAAAGCGTGTATGTATTAAATTGAAACAAAAAAGGCAAAAAAAAAACGTGGACAGAGTGCATACAATACATTTGCAATGATCATTATTCAATTGCACAAAATACGCATTGGTAAAAGTACAGAGTGCAACCCAAATAATGATTAGGAAAGTGTAGAAAAAGACAAGTGTATGTGTGTTCGTGTATCGTGTATGCAACTGTGTGCGCTTGCTGTATCGCGTTCGTATGTGCGTGTGCGTATGCGAGTATATGTCAGTGGCTCTGTGAATTAAAGTAAAACGAAGCGCGACCTAATTTTCAACTACATATTATAATAATATTTGCATAAACAAGTACAAATATGACAATAGAGAACCATCAGAACGTGCAAAAGGCAATTTACCAATGCATTAAAAACCCGAACGTTTGTTGTTGTGGCATGCCACGAAGAGTTGTGTGCCGCCGTTGTTGCCCTCACCGCTGCCGCTGCCTCTGCCGCCGCCATTGTCTAGGAGCAGCAGCAACGACTCTCGCACATTTCTTCTTCTGTGAATTTTGAGTTGTTCACTTCGTTCGTTCCTTCGCCTCATCAAATATTGTTGTTGTGAGCGCCATGTTGAGTAATACACGAGACAACAACAACAACAACATTTGCGAGAGCGGCGGCTCATCAATTTTGTGAGTGTTGCAACTTTCGTTCGAACTCGTTTCAAATTATTGTGGCTGCCGTCACTCTTTCGCTCTTTCACTCTTCTCTGTTGTCTTTTCTCAGTTTCAAAACTGGTATTTTTCTTAATGAAGATATAAACATATGCATGCGATTGTGGGTGTATTTTCTGCCTATTCGTGTGTAAACAGAAAAGGGGGAAAAATCAATACTCGACCGACCAATAGTAATACAAATTAGACAATTTCAACATCACTCAACAACAACTTATCTTATTGCTGCCGCGCTGCTTAACTGCTTCGAAACTAGTGCAAGTGAGAGAGATAGTTGCATTTTTTTTTTAAATGCACGCACACAAATGCAATTGAAATTTCCAACAAATGTCTACCCTCGCCGTCTTCGCTGTTGTTGTTGTTATGGTTGCTGTTGTAATGTAATTGCGAAATCATAACGGCAGTTGAAAGTTGAGAGCGCCTAACCAAGTGTATGTGTGCTGAGTTTGTGTGTATGTGCATACATATGTATGCGTGAGCCTTTGCCTTTGCTGTAAAGCTTATGCTTAGACGAAGTTTGTACGCGCTACTCGGCTGCGATCTCAGGCCGCCCACACAGAGCCGGCGCAAGTGTAGCGCATATGGAAGTGTCGGCAAGCTGGTCCCAGCGACTGTCGCAACAGCACAACACATGTTGTCTGCACAGTGGAGCGCGAACCGTAGTTATCTTATTTAAAATTCATAACCCTTATTTTTTATTTGCTTTTGAATATAATTTTTATTCAATGCATTTTTGAAAAATATTAAATTTTAAATTAATACGCAACGTTTGCACAAATAATTAAGGAACTGCTGACATTTTATACTTACAATGTTATATGCATACTTACATTCATATATATGCATATTAATAAATATACATGTATATGTGTTTATGAACACTGTGCGGGAGCAACAAAATTTCAAATAAGCAACGCAAATGACTAAAATGCAGAAATTGCCTTGAAAAGTGAAAGGCATTCAGTGTGAGCAGCTAGCACAAGTGAGCAAGTCTTTGATATTTTGTTTAACCTTTGTCGCTCTTTTGTTATTCTTTTTTTTTTTTTTTTCTTACTTGTCTTACTGCGGGCCAACTTTGCACATTTGACATTTTCCAACACACACACTCAGCAGTACATTCCATGCCCGGTGCATGCACATTGCGTCTGCGGAAAATACTTTTTGCTATTGTATATAGAATGTTTTTGGCTGTGAATCGTCGTCAGTTGTTGGCGTTGTTGTTGTCGTTGTGCAACGCTTAAGACTTCACCAGCGATAGTGACAGCTACAGCGTCAGCGCGGCTGCCTACTCTTTCGCAATTTGCAAGTTTGGCTCAGCGCGCGGTGCTCTCTCGACGGTCACACTCGATGCGAACTGTGTTAAATTTCGCCAAGTTTGTGCTTATTTAGTATTGGCGAACTATTTAAAGTCACGTTTTGTTTATATACATACATATATATAGTTACTGTTCACTATTCCATTAACATGTTTTCTTTTTAAATTTTTATTTGCAGAACTCAAGGAAAACGTTTAAAATCATCAAAGTGTAGTAAAGAGATATTTTACTAGAGTCTTTTGGCCGCGCGTCTAAATTGTAACTCTCCTGCCTGTATCAGAACTTTGAGCGCGCGTTTTCTTTGAACGCTCTCCGGGTCATAACAAAACAAAGAAAAAAAAAACAAAAGCTTCTACATGATGTCGTCGGATCAACAGTTTTTTCTAAAATGGAACGATTTTCAAACGAATATGGTGACCTCGTTCCGTCACTTGCGTGATGAAAAGAGCTTCACAGATGTAAGTTTCAACCTAATACTATTTTTCTTTTTAAGCACTCCATTACGTACTCATTAAGGTGTATAACTGAATACCCTTAATTCTCAAATTACAAATGACAAATAAGCGTACATTCCCATTCATTCTATTAATCACCTAAAACCTAATTTCTGAATAATCTGCATTTCCATTCATATACTGCCTGTGCATCTTACTAACTTTTATCATCTGCCTTTTTTCCTTCACTCTTCAATCTGATTTATATACTTTTATAAGAAATAATATTTCATAATCATTAAATTTACTCCTTTTTTATTCCAGGTAACACTCGCCTGCGAAGGCCAAACTTGCAAAGCACACAAAATGGTGCTTTCAGCTTGTAGTCCCTACTTCAAGGCGCTATTAGAGGTAAGTCGTATGCCAGTATGTTCCAATTGTATAATCTTATAATCATATTATTTTTTTTTAATTTTCGATAGGAAAATCCCTCAAAGCACCCCATCATTATACTGAAAGATGTGTCCTACATACACCTGCAGGCAATACTCGAGTTTATGTATGCCGGCGAAGTAAATGTATCGCAAGAACAGCTGCCAGCATTTCTTAAAACGGCTGATCGACTTAAAGTGAAAGGTCTAGCAGAGACACCTAGTTCTATAAAGCGGGAGGGTTGATGGTATTTAAACAAATAAAAACAAATTATAAACACAACTATAAGAAACTTATATACGCAAGCAAGAAAACAAAATTCCAACAAAAGAACGAAAAAATAGTGGAACATAGCTAAACAAAAGAAAATACAAAAAGTAAAAACAACATTTGAGATATACACACACAAAAGTTCATTTCAAAACTCAATGCACACCCATAGGCACACAAAAGTTGACAAAATACACGATAGTTCAAACTAAAAAGTAACGTTTACGATTTTATGACCCCTGACACCGCCCTATAAATGGCCCCCTCTCCCAAAACTAGATCAACACAGATTTGCAATATTTATGAACACTGTCGACCCATTGAATTTGATTTGAATCGTATATTTAATTTCATCATAAAATAGTTTGTAATATAATACTATTCTTTAAAAAAATAAAATAAAATAAAACACACAAAACACTGTATAAAAAGCAAAATATGGACAACCCTGCATAACAAAGGAATGAAAATGTACGCACTTTTGTAAAGTAAATAAAAGAGAATTCAAAAAAAAAAAGAGAAAGAAAGAAAAAAAAACAAAAATATATAGAAACATAGTTTATACATAATGTAATGTGAAAATGTGCAAGTAGGAAGTTAAAGGTCATCCGCACGGCAGCGAATATTTACAACACATTCAGTTAGATTTTAAGCCACTAACTAAATCCCACAATATTTCACTCTCTTCACAAACACTCACGCACACACTCGGACGGAAAATATATTAATTGCAATTACATTTTTTAATTCATAATGCAAAATTTTAAATACTTTACTTAGTTCGAAAAAGAAAAGAGAAGAAATATAGTTAAACTTTCATACCATAAAAATTTATAATATAACAACACACAACAACAACAATAACGTTTACCGTTTGCGATATAAAGATAGAAACTTTCATGTAAAGCTATCAATTCTACTTAGTTTTTTAAATAATACACATAAAACTTGAAGGAAAAATTTAAAAACAACAAAACAAGAAAAACGATACTTGAATATTATTACATAAAGTAAAATATTTATATGTATGTATATGTATACATGTGAGCATAGATTTAAATAACTACGATAAATAAACAGAATAATTCCAAAAAAAAGTATATATATATATCTCTCTCTATATAGCAATCTTGATATCTTGATGAACTTGGTTAAAGGACAAGTGAAATTAAATGTTGCAATTCTTTCAATTTTATTCTTTGATTTCGTACATAACATATGCATATTCTTGTATTTTCTACATTTATATATTTCTCCTTTCCGTTTCACTTATATTACATTATTGACAATTTAACAAAATCGTTGGCTCTTCTTGCAGATTACACCAGATTTTCTATATATTTCGACTATATATGTTTCACAAGCAGCCATGATTGGTGAAATGTAGCCAATTATTGCAGAGATTGTATTGCAATTTAAAAAGTAATTAATTTACATTATACTAAATGTGCTTATGTGCTAATTATTAAAACAATACGCATTACGCGTATTCGGTTCGAACGGATCAGTGCGCATTTTCTCCTGATTATCCTCAACGTAACGCGTCACGTCCGCAATAAGATTGGGTCGCTCGTCGGCGCTTGGCGCACACGGCGACCAGATTTTGATATCGTGATCGATGCCACTGGTGGCCAGCATGCAAATACTGGGATGTGGTTGCACACAGTTAACAATGGCACTGTCGGCACGGTAGACGGCTCGAATTTTAGCTGTTTCACCCTCCCAGATATAGAAGTTGCCATCATCGGAACCAGCGACAATGAACTCGCCGTTCAGGCCCAAATAGTTGGCCTCCTTAATGTCCGTAGTGGTGTTGCAGTGGCCCACATAGCGCTGCTTGTAGTCCTTGGCCGCACGACGTTGGGCATAGTCGTCGTCGGTCAGGCGTAAATAGCGGAATCCGCTCTCGATAAGCGTCGGCTCATGATCGCTCTCCTGCGACTGTTGCTGCTGCTGCAGCAGTCGATTCTCATTTATATCTTTGTGCAGCATGAGCACACCATGATTATTGGCGAAGCTGGGAAAGCGTTGTATTAGCTCCTGCAAGCACTTGTCCGCCTCGTGCGGACGATGCAACTCCAGAAGGGCACGCGCCAATCGAAAGTGAGCCTTTACATAGGTGGGATCCAGTCGTAGCGCTTCATGGCAATCCCGTAACGCCGCATATATATCACCAAACCAGCCTCTGCGCATCAGTGCGGTGGCTCGATTCAGATAAAGCACTTCACCCTGCGGATATTCAGCCAATGCCTCAGAATACGTATCAATCGCAGCCAGCAATTTCCCATTTTCCAGATACTCGTTGCCCAGTTTCTTGTGCCGCTCAATGCTCGTTGGCAACGTACGACGCTTCTCCTTCTCCTTCTTGGTTCGTATCTCAAGCTTAGTACCATTAGCACCGTTCGCCGCATCGGAAACCTCCTCCTGCTCCGTCTGCATCGTTGGCGGCGATGCTGTGTACTCGGGCAGGTCGTAGAATATCGGAGGCGCAGCATTGTGTAGATCATAGCGATAGATATGCTCACAGCCCATGTTGACCAACAGCTCCGTTGTGTTATAGCTGTTGAATGTCAGATAGGTAACGGTACGCGACTCATGGACAATATTTCGACTAATGTTCTTCACAATCTGTCCGGGCGCAAAGTAAGAGACACAGCTGCTGGCTAGAAAGTAGACAGTGAGAATTAATAAACTGCCTGCCATGGTTCACTCTTTCCATTACCTTCGCCTGGAAGCATTCGTCGATCGAAGAGTCGCGCATAGGGATCATTGGCACCCACGGCCAGGTACTCGGTGCGCCTGGGATTAATGGCCAGACACTTGGCCTCCGTTGTGGACTCAACCTGAGTACACAGGCTTAACAGTCGTACGCCGCCCGTCGACGGCTGCTGCTCGTCTGGGCCCCGACAGCGATGCGCCTCACGCATGTCCAATTGCAGGATGCTGCCATCTTCGCCAGCGGACCAGAATATATGCGGTGAATCTGGTGCAGTGGCCAAGCGCTTGGCACGCATAGTATGGCAATTGCAGGTGAAAAGCGTCGCGTTGCCGTGATTTATGTCATAGACATAGATATATTTGTCCGCGCCACAGGTGGCCACAATGCTGTTGTTGTGACGCGGCAGAAATTTGACGGAAAATATGTTGCCCAGATGTTTGGTGTCTATCGTTTGGACGCGCCGCTTGCGAAACGGATCCCATATCATCACTTTATAATCATCTGAACCAGAGGCCAGCAACAGGCCATCGTTTGTCCACTCCAGACAATTGACACAGCCATCATGGCCGGTCAGCAATGCCTCCTGCTCGAGACGGTCAATATAGGCCGGTGACGCTTGCAGTCGCCGACGCAACTGTTCATCCACATCGCAGCCAAATTGTTGACGCTGCCAGTGCAACGAGCTGGCATTCAAGGGCGTCCGATGTTCTGCGCTCTCGTGGCGTTGATAACGCGAACTTGAATACTTAGTACGCCACAGCAGTTCATCGCTCGACATTATCTATCTAGTGGTTAGAATTGTTTAGGATTATGAAACTTGCTTAATTTGTTATTGCATGTTGCCTTGCCTTTGCCGTTTGCTGTTTGCAATTATCCGTTTCGATTCGCATCGCCTGCTGTGTTTGACTTGTTTTTCTCCTCTTTTTTTGTTTCTTTTATTTTGATTATTTTTTTTTGTTACCTGTGACCCATACACGTTGCAATCAGCTGCAGTGTCGCGCTGTCAATAAACCGAACGCTGTTCTACAAATATGTGCATATATATTTCGACGCAATAAAAACATATTTTACTGCTGAGATTTCTGAAAACACAAAATTTTCGAGTTAGACATTAAATTTCTGTATGAAATTCGGCTGTAACGTGTAGGAGTCGCGTTAGTGATGGGCTCTGTGGATGTATGACATACTGAATTCGTCTCATCATCAATATCTACCGTTCTTTTTAGTGTATGCAAAAATGTGACAAATGTCATATTGTGGCAATAAAAGTTTTGATAAATGACAGAAATTAAACAGGAGAATAGTAAGCTTAACTTTTTTTTTTTTTTTAACATCGGCATATTTTGCAGCAATTTGCTGCATAGATAACCATTGAAATCGGTAGTTATGATTTAACGAAAGCTTATTTACAATTTTTAGTAATTCTACTCATTAAATGAACAAAAAATTGCGTTAATCGATAAGATATCGATATGTTGGCCACGGTGCTGCACTTAGTCCACCGCTAATAATAATCAATAAACAGAGCAATTTTGGGCAGCAAAATACCAATTTTTGTATGAAATAAACCTGTATACAAAGAGTGTTTGATAAAGAGACGGTGAGTAAAATATGTCCAACGATAAAGTGGACGACTGTGACAAAAATCAGAAAGTAGAACACACAAAACAGACAACAAACAGTGTGTCACACGATGATGATTCGGAATCGGATGAATATCAATCGGCGGGCGAGGGTGACGACGATGACGATACAACAACAGCAACAGCTACAACAGCCACATCTGTCCCCATTATACCTTCCCCATTATCAGATGATTGTGTTGAATTTCCAATGCATCGCAGCGTTTTCGAGAATGATATACGAACGCTGCAGCGTCGCCTGCTATTGAACACTGCCGCAAAAGAGGTGGCCGAAAAGGATAAACATGGTAATACGCCCCTGCATCTGGCCGTTATGCTGGGGCGCACTTGCTGTGTCCGCTTGCTGCTCGCCAACAATGCGCCCGTCAAAGTGAAGAACAATGAGGGCTGGTCCCCACTGGCCGAGGCCATCAGCTACGGCCATCGCCAGACGATTACGCAGTTGCTCCGCATGCTTAAATTGCAGTCGCGCGAGCACATGGAGAGCCGCCGGGAACGTCTGGTTGAGGCACTGCGACAGATGCAGGACTTTTACATGGAGTTCAAGTGGGACTTTCAGTCGTGGCTGCCGCTCGTCTCTCGCATTCTGCCGTCGGACATTTGCCGGCTATACAAGTGCGGCGCCTCCCTGCGCCTAGACACCACGTTGGTGGACTTCAATGACATGCGCTGGGATCGTGGCGATATATCGTTTCTATTCCGCGGAGAGTCGGCGCCCAATGAGTCCCTAGTGCTGCTGGATAATGAGCAGCAATGCTATCAGCGGCTGCGCTACGAGGAGTCTGACATGGAGGATGAGGTGGATGTACTGATGTCCACCGATATATTAGCTACTCAAATGTCCACAAAAACCATACAGTTTGCAAGGGCCCAACGAGGCTGGCTGTTCCGGGCCAATCGCAAGGAATTGATAGGCGGCCAATATCAATGCGAGATTTATACCATTCAAGGTCTCGTGCTAAAGCAGCGCAAGCGACGTGAGCACCTGTCGCACGAGGATTTGCAAAAGAATCGCGCCATCGTCGAGACAATCACCAAAGGCGGCAACCATACGGACACGAATGCCACCACGCCCAATGGCAGCAATCTAACATTGCCGGAGTTGCCGCGGCGCAGCTCGCTGCCACCGCCTCCAACCACGACGGTGACCTGGTCGCAGTATATTGATGCACCGGTGGGTAAATGCCCGCAACTTGGCCGGACGCCCGTTAACAAACAATCAAACAAAACGTTAAGGGCAACCGTTGCGATGAGCACAGATTTTCCGCTTAGCGTGGACATGCTGCTGGACGTACTGGAGGTGGTGGCACCGCTCAAGCATATCAATAAGCTACGCGAGTTCGTTACGCTGAAGTTGCCAACGGGTTTCCCCGTTAAAATTGAGATACCCGTACTCCATACGGTCACCGCCAAGGTGACCTTTCAGAAGTTTGAGTTTCGCGACAATATACCCGCTAAGCTATTCGAGATACCCGCACATTATTGGGAGGATGTACGACGTTTTCAGGACTTATGACCTAGCGATGAATCGTCGTCATCCTCATCAGCTGCCAATACGCCAAGCGTCGTCAAGCCGATCGATTTGAATCGGAATAACAGCAAAAACAAATGCCCTGATTCAAGTCGTACGCCGATTTCTGATTTTGATTAAAGCGGCTGCAGCTGCTCTGGCTACTCCTGCTCATGCTGCTGCTGCTACCGATGGGTCAGGTGAATCATCCACTGTCAAGCCACAACTAGAGCACCTTTAACCACTAATCGCCATCCCTGCTCCCACTAGCTGATGATGTGTATGTCACAAGAAAATGCAATTTTTACCATAAATTATCAATCAGTTAAATTATCCGAAGTGTCCACAATTTTGTAGAACTCGTCTTTGTTTTTTGTTTTCTCTTTTTTTTTTTCTTTTTTTTTTTTTTGTCAATTAAAATGTGACGCTCTGAAAATTGCAATTTCGGAATAGAAACTAGAAACTAGAGACTAGAAACCTGAATGGCATTGAAAGTGTCATGAAGTTGTGGCACCAGTTGTTAAACAAAAGCCCCTCTCAATCCATACACAATTAATTCATTGGAATTTAATGTTAATGTAACAAAATCCATGAAACGGTAGCAAATTATGCCTAGATATTTAGAACGTATCGTTTGTGTCGTATGTCTATACAGTGCTTCACAGTAATATTCGATTTTTATGAATACAAAAAAAAAAACGTATTAAATTACAACAAAATATTTAAATGGTAAGTTAATGATTGAAATATTAGCTTTTTATAGAACTGCATGTCTAAAAGAAAATTATAAGCAAAAGACAAATCCAGAATTTAGCTAGTTTAGTTTTCAGTTTTTTCTTAAAAAACAAAAAAATCAATCTTCAAGGAAATATGAATATTTAATTTTATGGTATATTCATATTAGATATTTTGGCATACTTTTAGTATTGTTTAGTGTACTCAAACGGTTTTGGGACACTGTTCCTGAACGGATGTAGACGATATCGGCATTTTATGGGTTATTTATTATTTTTTATTAAAGATAATACGATAATCCGTACCTCTATGAAAAGCTAATACTTTAATCTATAACTTGCCATTTGAATTTATTTAATATTAATTAGTTTTTATGTGTCATTTGCACTTGCAGTTGAGAAATTTAGAAAAAAGCGAATAATAATGTGATGTATATCTGTGTATGTAGATAAAGCATATGTATATGTAAAAGTACATTCATCACGCGTATTATGCATACATAATTTATTATTGTACAAGTATTTATTGTTGCACTTTACTTAAACATTCTAAGTGGAATTCTTTTATCATCCACTTGAAAGCGAATCGCTTTCTTATCATTGAAAATGAGTCAGGGTAAAAGGTAAGATTACGCTGACAAGTGCTTCGCTTACGGAAAAGCTGCAAAGTTTATAAAAAAAAAATATAAAAAAAATAATTAAATTGTATCATTATCAGCTATTCATTTAAGAAATCAAAATGTAGCCAATTCAATGTTCATTTGTTAATGTTCCAAATGTTTATTTTATTTTATATTTATGTTTTGCAATTGTATTATTTCTTGTATGTGTTCAGTTTTTGTTTGATTTCTATGTTTAGTGCAATTATTTATTAACTTTTAAGCTTATATAGGGTTACAAAAATTACCAAAAAAAAAAAAAATAAATAAAAATAAATAAATAAAAAAAAAATTAAATGGAGTTAAATGAAAACCCCACGTTTTGTTTGTCATCTCCAACAAAGTTAACTCGACTCTAAAATGTCTGTACTATATAGAGAATGAGAGAGTATAGCTAAAATACTATCGATCTATTAATGAATATACACATAAATTATTACTTAAGTTGTTTATAAACTAAGATCAACAAAACGTCCTACACAATTTTCATAATCAGCAAAAAGTATTTTTTCGACGTGTGCGCAAAACAGAAAGCAGCTTCACAAATAAATAAATATATTCATATATAATAGCCTTACTCTACACAAAACATGTAGTTCCAAGTCTTTGAATATGTAATTAAGTTTTGTTTGCGTGTATATGCTCAAGGCATAATTATTATTGAGATAGTTGTTCATATGTTGCATTTGTACGCATTGACAGTCTGTATTTACAATATAATAAAGTTATTATTTTATATTCTATTAATCGATATCTATACTATTAGTAAATATTTAAGAAACTGAAATGAAAAACATTATTCTTAATACACACAAAAAGCGAAATCAATGGCTATTAAAATTTGTAACTTTTACTAGATGGAAGCATATATATAAATATATATTTATACACATAAATCAAAGAAAAATATAACCCATGAGCATATTTATATATGTATATATTTAAGAGCTCTGCAATATATACACAAAAACACACACATACACACCTATAAGCTGTAAATCAAGAAAAACAGTAATAAAGCAATTTTATCTAAAAAAAAAAAAGCCGTTTCTTATTTATTTTAGTTACACAATTTTACCTTTGAAAAAATTCAGCTACTGACTTATTTAAATTACGCGCGCTTCTGTGCTGCTCAACACTGATTTTTACTTTCTAGCCAGCTGATTTACCGATACCTGCAATAATCTTAGCACCAAAGTATCGGTATCGATTTTAGCTCACGAGCCTCGATGCTATGAATAAGTGTCATCAGCTAACCATCGAAGATTCATCTGCTCTGCGTACATATATTTATAGAAGTGTATAATTCCCTAAGTACTACTTATATTAATAGCTTTAATAGCGTTAATAAAGTACACAGCCATGGTTGTTTCGCGATTAGCATATCCGCTCACTGGAGCCCTTCAACAATTAGCCCAACAAACTGCCCGCAGCAACAACATTGTGCGTCGTCAAATGTCGGGCATACATTACCGCAGCGGTGCCTTGAAGCCAAAGCCAGCAGAGATGCCTTTTGGACTATTTGCCATACTGTGTGCTGTGATTCCTGGACTCTTTGTGGGTGCCACCATCAGCAAGAACGTGGCGAACTTTCTAGAGGAAAACGATTTGTTTGTGCCATCCGATGACGACGACGATGAGGATTAAGTGCGCGCAGCAGCGGTACCAATAAATGGAAAGCTCTAGTCACGTTTGGATTGGCAAATATCTGAGAGTCTGCTGCCTTCAGTTAACCCAACAAAGCCAAAACTTTACTCAATTCAAAACGACATTTTTGCATTGTTAAACTTACCAAATAGCTCTAAGATTCAATATTCAATTCTTGTACATCTATTACTTCGAATCCTTTCTAAAAGAAATCTACAAATATTTCAAATATTTATTCAAGTATGCTTTTAAAACTTTATAACTGCTAAGTTCTCTTAATAAAGACGATTGTTATATAGCATTAAATATGAATTTGATAAAAATTAAGCGTCTGGCGGCATGCGGGGTTTGTTATATAAAATACGCAAAAATATGATATAAAAATAACTGTATATACATATAGATTTATACGCACAAAATTTTGTTGGTAAGGGTAATAAGTTTTTTTTTTACTCTATATAAATATAAATGTTGAAAAATTAGCTAATTATCCGGATGGCTAGGGCAGGGTCTCTATACAAGGACATATACAATCTTGATACTGGTATCTGATATTCCTATGTAGGCCCGACAAAATATAATCCATCGTAGAGCAATTGCAGTGGAGAGTGTAGAGGAATCACAAGACTATATTTGACTGATATATTGCTATATAGCACATTTGGTCATATCTGTCAAAATATTTTCCATAAATCTAGTCTAGAGTCATTCAAGTTCAATCGCCCAGATGAAATAATTTAAATGCATTTTATGTTTTTTTGCCGAAGTGGAATTTTATTTAATTCAATTTTCAGGATGTACAAAGTTTTAGCTGTTAATTTAATAAATTTAGTTGACTGCTTGCGCTGTGCAGACGCAGTTGCTGGAAATTGATTTTAATATTTTAATTTTAATTATAAAATGTTTGCCGTGCAATTGCACAACTTCCAAGGTGCAATCCAATCAGTTAACAAATACTTGGGAATTATACAAATTAATGTGTGTCTATGTCGCTTAATATATACCTGTAATATATATTATGTATGCAAGTGTGTTATTATATTTGATTAAAAAAAAAAAAGCAAAAGTTTATCTCGCACATTTTGGTTTGTCTCTTCAGCAAAATTCTCAACAAAAAATAAAATGAAATAAAAATATGAATATTCCAAATCGGGTTTTGTATTTTTTAATATTTTTTTTTTATATTTGTAATATTTTTGCAGCAGTTTGCGTATAAATGTTTTTTGTTTTGCAATTTTTTCAAATGTTTTTTTTTTTAAGTTTTTTATTTTATTTAATAAAAAAATATGAATTTCACTTCATGCTACATGGGCATGGCCTATTCTTTTTATTTTGCTTTAATATACTCGTATGTATGGTGTAAAAACATCTAACAAAAGACTGAACGCAAATAATAAAAAATAACTTGGCGTCCCGCTTGTTTTTATATTGTTTGCTTTTGTTTTAATATATGTATATATATATTTGCAAATTGTAATTTTTTTTATTTTTAATTCCTCTTTTATTAAACATAAAAATCTTGCTTGATCGCCTTTCTCCCGGTCAAACTTTATTTTTCACACGTTTGTTTCGCGCTTTAGCGCCCTCATGTTTTCGTGAACTTTCATATGATATATATATGCATATATGTACATATATATTTATTTTATTTTTTTTTTTAAGGTTTTTTACATAGATTTTTCAATTTTTTTGTATATTTTTTTCTTTTATATTTGTTTGTTTTTTAAAAATTGTATCTTTCTCTCAACGTATTGATTACTGTTGGTTTTCAAAGTAGCAAAAACTTGACTCTCATATTCTTGCGGTTGTTTGTTGGTTATTTGTTGTTTCTTCTCCTGTCTCTACATACCTCATGTTTTCTTTTACATTTTTTCGTTTTTATTTATTTTAACATTTTTGCAATTTTTTTGTATTATTTTTTTTCATGTTTTTTAAAAGTAGCTTTTTCCGTTGAAATTACAGAAAAATGATTACATTTGACTTTCATATTGATTGGATGTGAAAAGGTGTGAAATATAAGTGTATGAAAATTGTTTAAAAAGGTTTTTGTATTGATGTAACAAGAAACTTGCCGATAAGGCACAATGAATATCAATTATATGCATCTATATTCATTCATTTTGCATTTTCTACGCATACAAAATAAAAATTTCAGTTCAAGCAAAACAATTATATATTTATAATATGTATATAAATATACATATATACATATGGATACATACATATGCATACATATATAAATTTAGATATGGACACATATATATATAAGCATGTATGTATATGTATATGAGGAAAAATGTTTTAATTTACACATTTCTCATTGTGTTTGTGTTGTTTTTTCTTTTTTCATTTTAGTTTGAAAAATCCAAAAGAATGAAAAATATATATATATATTATATAAAAAAAAACATCTGCGCCTGTTGCATGTTTTTTTTTTCTTCTTTTGTTGTAAGCAGGTAGCTAATTTCCTCTGCGTTGTGATCTTGCGTTAAATGCGTTCGAAATTAAATGATTGAAATTGATATTATGTGTTGTCGTTGCCCTATCGGGATAGAATAGAATACTCGGCTAATCAAAAGATTCTTCTTTCTTATCCTTTAGCCGCTTAAAGTTTGTTGTTCATCCTGTTTTTGTTGTAGTGTTATTCGCTGCGTTTTTTCTTTGCTTGAGCATCAATTAGCGAATTCTCGTTCCTTTTTTTTTCGATTTTTTGTTTGTTTAATTTTTCTTCTTTAATTTTTTTTTATTTTTAATTGAAAGTAAATGTTGAAAAAAAAAAAAACTGTAAATAAAATAAATGAATACATTGCATAAATATGGAGATTCTAAACAATTGTCGACTTACATTTTTGGGTGTCGAGTGATTGGTAAAAATTTTAATCCGCTTTGTTTTTCGAGCTTAGTTAGCTGGCTCGGTGACGCGATGCACCTGGAGCACAGCGACAGCCTCTTCCACCTTGGCCTTGAGTGCCTCCTGATCCTCCAGCATGTGCAAAAGCTCAGAGTTCTCAATTTCCAGCAACATGCCCGTGATCTTGCCAGCCAATGTGGCATGCATGCGCTCAATCATTGGATACAAATGTTCGCCCAGAATCTGTTTCTGTTCTTGGGGCTTAGCATTAGCCAACAATGATGCAATGAGTTTCTCTTGGTCTACAAGAAATATTAAAAAAATTAGTAAGATTAAAATATATTTGAGAGCAGTTTGGTTGGAGTATGTGTAATTACTTTTGCCCTGCAACTGCGTTGGCAACGGCTGCGCCTGTTGCATCTGTTGTACTGGAGGGTTGCGCATGTTCGAGGTGTACTTGTAGCTTGCAGCACGCTGCTGAGCACCACCAGCGATCTGAGCACCAGCGATCTGCATATTCGGTGCGGCCACCGACTGCTGGCCAGTAATGGCGCGAGCTCCGGAGCTGCGCATATTATTGGCCGCAGCGGCGGCGGCAGCAGCGTGTGTGCCCTGGACTTGTGGCTGAGCACCGCGTGCACCGGCTCCGGACTGACGGAACTGAGTGGGCACAGCTCCGGCTGCACCCTGGAAGCCACCGACAGCGGCAGCGCCGGCAGCAGAAGCGGCGTTGGCCGGAACACTTTGCACAGCTGCGGCAGGACGCATCTGTTGCTGAGCCCAGCGTGGGGTGCTGCGCATCTGGGTGGTAATCTGTGGGCCAAAGAAACGTTGGCTGGGTGGCATTGTGGGCACAAAGAAGCCGCCAGCAGTGTTTGGCTGGAACAACTGTCCCAACTGCTGCATGCGCATGCCAGTCATGTGACGCATATACTGTGAGGCAAGGTGCGCTTTGCGCTCCTCCTTGCGTTGGGCCAGTGCAACGTACAGAGGTTTGCTGCCTAACACACGGCCGTTCAGTTCAGTTACGGCACAGGTGGCCTCATTGGGCGAGATGAAGCACACGAACCCAAAGCCCTTGGAACGTCCCTCCTCGTCGGTCATGACCTTAGCGGACGTGATTGTTCCATACAGGGAGAACTCCTTGCGCAGGCGCTCATCGTCGACGGAATCATCAAGATTCTTAACGTACAAATTAACGCCATAGACGGACTCATGACGCTTCTTTTTCAGCTCCTCGAATTTGCGCTTCAGTTCCTGCTGGCGCTCAGCCTTCTTTTGGGCACGTGCAACGTACAGAGATTTACCCTCGCCCATATCCTTGCCGTTGAGAGCCTGCACAGCAGCCTCAGCAGCTTCTGTAGTCTCATAGGCCACGAATCCGAAGCCCTTGCTCTTTCCATCTTCCTTGGACATGACCTGGAAATCAATTCAAATTTTAATAATAGAGTACGCTTTTATATTTGCTAAGATGCATTCTATTTATCAACATACTTTGTAGCTGGTAATCTTGCCGTATGGCTCAAAGAATTCCTTAAGCTTCTCATCATCGAAATCCTCGGTAAAGTTCTTTACGTAGACATTTGTGAAAAGCTTGGCCTTCTCGCCCAGCTCCTTCTCGCGCTCCTTGCGTGGAATGAATTTGCCAACGTAAACCTTTTTGCCGTTCAGCAACATGCCGTTCACTTTATCAATAGATGTGTTGGCAGCCTCCTCTGTTTCAAAATGCACAAAGCCATAGCCCTTGGAGTTTCCCTTCTCATCGGTGGCAACTTTGCAACTCAAAATGTTACCAAAGGCGGAGAAAGTGTCATAGATGGCCTTGTTATCAATGGCTTTATCGAGGTTCTTGATGAACACGTTGCCAACTCCGGAGCGACGGAGTGAAGGATCGCGTTGCGACCACATAATGCGTATGGGCTTGTTACGAATCAAATCAAAATTCATTGTATCCAGAGCACGCTCAGCTGCAAAAAGGGAAGGAGCAAAAATAATACGTTGAAATTTATGGGTAACATTTAGAAATGATATAATGAAAATATATGTAAATTTGTATAAATAAATAATAATAATATTAAATATTTTGTACCTCTTCTACTTCTGCGCTGACTATTTCCAAAATGACAGCACAAACGCATGGTAAGTGAAGTCTGCAGCAGCATTGCTTTGACAGCATTGAATCTTAGTCGTTTCAAAATTAAAATTGAATTTTTATCAACCAATCGGTAGAAGCTGCTTGACATTCATTCCATTTAAATGGTATTTAAAATCTGTAACGCTTCTACTTTTGCAAATGCCAATTGTGAACATTTACATGGTAAGTCACGTCAATTAATTTAGCAACTTTGAATCTTAGTTGTTTCAAAAAGGATTAATTTTGATCAACCAATGGGTATAAGTTGCCACATTTACTCAATGCTTAATGTATAGTTAAATATATGTACATATATTGTAAACGCTTCTTCTTCTGTAAATAAGACTTAGTAACTCATTTACATGGTAAGTCACGCTAATTAATTTAGCAACTTTGAATCTTAGTCGGCTCAAAATTGGATTTATTTGACCAACCAATGGGTAGAAGTTGCCTAACTCAACCTAACCTCTTTAAAGAGAAAAGAAAGAAACTTCGAAAATGCAAACGAATCATAACAGACGCATAGAGTTCAGTAAACTTAGCGGAATGTGACGATGCGATGACTACGCTTTCACACACACACACACACAGAAACCAGGGACGGTGTCTTAATTCAATAAAACTTCAAATGTAAACGACCTTTTGGCAGAAAGAGCAATAACAATAGCTGAACTGACCTGAGTGTAGTTTTCAGTAGTGGTGAAAGTTTAAGTTTGTTTTCGTTTTGTGTGTAAAACAACAAAATCAACTGAGAAACATGGTTCAATATCAACGTGGATTTGCTGGACTTAGGTATGCCAAGAATTTGCACGTGTTAATGAATGAATGCACAACACCGACATTACATGTTGATGGCCTTGCATTTTACATAAAAAGTGAAAGCAAAACAAAAAGACGTTTCACTCTCTTTGGATGTGTGAAGTGGAAACGAAAAATGCTGCCAACGCGACATCTAAACTTTAATGTAAAAACGTGCAAATATTTGCTAATGAAATATAACCTATAAATAGATACATACATAGATAAAAAAAAAAAAATACTAAAGCAAGTTTCTTCAAAAGTTGAAGGCGCAGGCATAAACAATAAACACATGTTTATAGACATACGCACAACCATGCTCATGCACATACATATATACATTAGCATGCTTATACACGCACACATAAGCTTGCTCTTGTATACACACACACATGTGTGTGTGTGTATACAATCTGAGCGAACGGCACTTGGAAACAATAGTTGCGAGCAGATCAAAACTGACGCCATTGCAAGGCGGCAACAGAGCAGAGAACAGGGCGCGGTGTGTGTGTGTGTGCGATAAGCCATTGTTCAAATTAAATATAATAAACATGCATTCCGATTGCAATTTGTAAAGAAACTTCTAGTTCTGTGATGACTAGTCAGAGAGCCAGCTGTTTTTGGTCTCCTTGTTTCTCTTTCACTTTCAGACACAAAAACTGGAATTCTCACACACACACATACAGAAGTATGACAGCACTGCTGCTGATGTGTCTGTGTGTACAAGAAAATTGCACACGTGTTTTTCTTACTGCTGTCATTGTGGAAATACCCATTTGGAAATGTTTAATTGCGTATCTATACATTGCAGATTTTAATATTACAAATATATAATGTTGATTACTCACCATCTGCTGGCTGCTGGAAGTTGACGTAGGCATAGCCCAATGAGCGACGGGTAACAACGTCGCGGCAGACACGAATGGACAGAACTGGACCAGCACTGGAGAATTTCTCAAATAGCCCCGCTTCGTTGATGTCCTGGTGTAAGTCACCCACGTATAAAGAAGCCATTTTAGATGATTAGGTCCTCCTGGTATAATGAATAAGCATATATTTCGGCTGTAGATCGATTATTACAAATTATTGGTATGTGCAGAGCTTTTACAACGCTTTAGCACTTCTTTTCCTGTCTCTTTGACATGCAAACAAAAAATTTGCAAAAACAAATTTGATAAAAGACAAAAAGCGGCGTGGTTCTCGCTTTTAGCTATTTATTTTTTTTTATGTGTGCGTGTCTCTAAGGCAATACTGACGCATGTGACAGTTGAATGGCGGTCGATTGGTCGACATGGCAACACTGCGCGGCGGCACAGGCATGTGCTTTGTTGTTGCTGTTTCCTTCTTTCACACACCAATACGGACAGAAAGCATGTTGGAAAATTTCCACATGCACATGCACACGCACACAAACATACAGACGTTAGACCCGCATTAGAATCAAATTTACTCTAAATTATATATATAAAATCTTTTATAACGAACTTAATATGCAAATCATACAGTGGGCTGCGCCTTTGTTCGTTTTCTTTTACTCAATTTACTGCGCTCTGTTTGGACGACAGCTTACGTCGCCATCTTGCGTGGCACACGAATCACATTTCACAAGAAAATTTTTATTTTGCTTTGCACTGGGAATTTTGCAAATTTTGTAATTGTACTTACGTTTTCAGCACTTGCTCGAATTTTTTGCTACTTTTTACAATTTTTTTTGTTACTTTTTATATTTTTTATAATTTTTTTTTATTTTTTTTAAGATTTTTTTTTTTTCTCACAAAAAATATGTGATAAGTCGTGTGCTAAGCGAAACCACGACCGCTCACTTAAACGGACTCTACTCGACTCGCCGATTCTGGCATTCGCCTACTTGAACGAGGGCAGAAAATAGCTCGCTACATTTGACACTCGCTTATTGAAAAGTCAGTGTTTTTAGTGACTGTCAAATTTTGTTCGGTCTTAACCAACACTGGTTCCTCAATGTTTATATTAATCTTGTCTTTGTATGTGTTTTTCCCGCAATTTGATGTTTAAAAATTGACAACTTTTTTTCCTGTCAGAAAAGGTTAATTTTTTCTGTCAGAAAATAAAAAATTGTATTTGCGGATTTTAATTATGAATAATATATGTATATATTTTTTAGGTTATTGCTTGAAGATATCCGAATTTGTATTATTAGCTATTGATTAATAAAAAGATGAGAAACTTTTAGACATTTATGTATGTACATACATATATATATTATATACATATGTATATATTACATATATTATTATTGCATGTCTGTAATTTCCCATTCTATGTACTTACCAACGCTCGCAGAAGCGGATCTGCAACACAAAGTGCCTTGATGCGCGGTTTATAAATATGCCTCGAAACCTTAAACGCGTTTCCTTGCTTTTTTTTTTTTTTTGCAATGCACACGAAATGATATTAAATTATTTTTTTCTTGGTTTTTTTTATTTTTTATTTTATACGAAATAAACAACACTCAAACAACCCGAACAAAGGACTGCATCGAACTAACTGTTTAATATATTTTTTTTAGTTTTTTTGGGTAATAAACCTATTTTTTAATTTCTTAGTGTGTCTCCTAATGATGTTGCAGGCAGACTGACAACGAGCTCAACTAATTTGCCAACATTCCTTAATGCCTGCATCGCCTACTTCGATTCGAAGTTATCAAATATTTCGAGGAATACACACACATATAAGTACATACACAAATGCATAAGCACACACACACACACGCGTACATTCGGTACTCGTCTAACGTTCGTTCGTTGAGTCAGCTTCGTATATCTGTTTATTTACTTAAGGGAAATTGATACAGACTTTGCTTGTATATTATTTCGTTTCTTGAAAAATGCTTACTGAGTGAGCCATAATAAACAATACATACTCGAATTAATGCACTTATTTTATAAACATTTATTTAAAACTTTATTTTACACATATAGTATAATGCTTAAGTGTGTTCGTGTGTAGTTTTCTTTCATTTCATTTGTTTATAATGCAATTGCAATATGCTAATGCATGAGATTTTGTTTTGCGTTCTACTCGATTTTGATTTCTTGTGTATTTCCGTAATAGTAAAAATTAAATTGTATTTATTCATTATTACTGAATTATGCCTAATCTATGGGTACATTTAATTAGCACTAATTTGTATTTCATTTTTACCTTGATTAAATTATATGTACTTAGTATACCTCGAATATTTTTGTATGCATAACATGATTTGTAATTTTTTTTGTTTTCATTAAGTTTACGTTTTTAATTCAATTACAGCACATATATATTTCAGAAATATATATATATTTTTTATATGTATGTAGTAATGACTATAAAATAATGGAACTGAACTGAAACTTAAACAGCAAACTTCTTTTAATTCTTGCAATTAATAATATCTATGTATTTCTATACTTGAATAACTTTACCCAAGTTCAGCAAAAAATGTAAACAAATAGCTTCAGTTTAATGTTGTAATACTTTGAAGTGCCAAATTTCGATATATAAAGAAAATTATGCTTCAGTTACATTTGAACTATTTCAACAATATATACTGCCATTGCACAATTAAAACCTGTATTCAGTTGCATTTTTTTGTTAAATGCCAAAAACATTTTGCTATTTTGGCAGTGGCGATTTTTTTTTTTTTTTTTTTAATAAACAAAACAAAAATTGGGCCTAAAAACCTGGCAGCAAACTTTCGGCTTAAACCATAACTAAGAAAATACCATCAAAGAAAAATAATAAGATAATAATAATAAGTAATCCATTATCAGTAATCAGCATCAGTTGTCAAATGATTAGATTCCGTTTGTGAGACTCGCGGCAGCAGCAGCAGCACTCGCCGAATCACTACCCCATTCAACCAGATACTGGACTTGGCCGTTGCACATGCGGCGTTTGGCGCGTATGGCAAACGGTTCACCGGCATCGATGCGATTCATGGCTCCACCAAAGTATCTGTTCACAGATTGCTTCAGATCAAGCATTGAATGCCCATTGGCGGGTGCACCACTGCCGCCGCTGCCGCTGGTGCTGCTGCTGCCATTGGTCACTGTGGAGCTGGTGGAGTTGCGTCGACTGTCTGTCGGTGTGCCGCAGCGGGACTTTTGCGGGCGTTGGCGCAGCAAACGACCATGGGTAGGCTTCTCTGGTGGCAGCAGTGGCGCCGGTGGCTGCAAATCTTTGGCATATATGGGAAAGTAGTGGCTGGGTATAGGATTTATTGTAGTCGTATTGATAACCTGTCAAAAAATAGGGATATAGATTATAATATTCTGTTATCATATATATATATATGCACACTTACCTCAATGGCCGTGGTCAGACGACGAGTGCGCCGTCTGCGCACCTCCTGATTGGGCCCAATGGTAATATCTTTGGCACTCAGTCTTCGCTTAATGGTACGTACCATTCGTGGCTGCTGCGAGGCTGCTGTTGCCTTGGCCAACTCGATATTGCTCAACTGCTTAACGTTCTTTAGCTTAAATATGCTATTTATGATGCCAGCCACCCCAGCTGCGCCAGCACCGACACGTTGCTGTCCCGACTTCTTGGGCGTGGCCATTAGGAAGGGGTTATTGCGACCGAGAAAATTGGCCGGTGGCGGTATAATGAGATCCAGCGAGCTGGTACCACGGCTGCTGCTCGAATTCTCATCTGAAGAGAGATCACAGTGACGGCTGTTGTCGTAACGTTTCGACAAGCGGAATGCCTTGCGTTTGCGGCTATTGCTGATCCCATTGCAATTGGTAGTGGAATCTAGCTGGGGTGCAGCGGGCGCCATTTGCTGCAATTTGCTCGGTTCACCATCATTGGCATTATCGTCTGCCAGATCGGGCGCACGCTTGCCCGAGCTCTTTACCTGTTGGCAATATAATAATATATACTTATCAACAATTGCTTTTTTTTATTGAATTAATTCGGATATCTACCTGTAAGTCTTCATTCGATGTCACTGACTGCTCATGCTGCTGTTGCTGCATATTCTGTTTTTTGACTTTCTCGATAATCTGTTTGATGGGTATTTCATCTTCGCTGGTATCAGCTTCCGCCTCAGCCACAACCGCCTCCTCCTCATCGTCGTCCGTATGAAACTCGTATACATCTTTTGCAACCGAAGTTTTGGTGCTCGCGTGCTCTTTAACTGCATTTGACTGCAATTTACCCGGCTCCTGATCTTCTTCTGGCATCAAGAGCAACTTATATTTGCTAATCAATAGATCATCGCTTAGCACGTCCTCTGGCTGCAGAAATACACGCGGTGTCAATGGTGGACCACTGTGCCGCAGCGCGTAGTATGCAGGCGCTCGCTTGAATTCTCGTCCACAGACAAAACGATCCGAATACTCTTTCAGCGTTTGCTTAATACGCTCCATAAGCGTTGTCTCCGGCAACTGGCGCCACTCCTCGCAAATGGGCAGCTGATGTCGCTGTTCCAGTATAAACGGCCAAATATCTTCTAGCAAATGATGATACTTCTGGTGCTGATGCTTGCGCAAATTGTAGAGCGTTATGTGCAGCATGTCTACCCAATCGATTTGCAGGCGACGTATGAACTCAACGCCATCGTTGCACACAGTGCAACAGAATACAAAGAATCTTAAATGGGAGAAACATTTAATTAGCTTATACAAATACGATTGGTTTTGCATAACTCAAAGTAAATTTTTGAAATATTTCTTATCTTGATCAGTACAAAATATGTTGATAAATTCTTTAAAACTTTTAAACACTTTCAATGGAACTACAACTTATAAATATTCACATTTACTTACAATATATATATTATTACAATATATATATTATATATGAACATCTATTTCTAAACTTGAATGTTATTAAATATGAATCCAAAATAATTTATAAACTTCAACTCTACACCCTTTTATAAAAATCCTCTACTCTGAAATGGTCATATAATAAACATTTTTAATTAAATACATCTCGAAGCAATGATGAATTCTACACAATTCCATATTTACAATATATACAAATATATATATATATATAATTCAACTGACTTTGATTTGTAGGGAAATTCCCTCTGACACACTTACATATCGCCGCGCAGCAGCTTGCGCTTAAAGTTCTGCATGCATTGGGTGTGAAACCAGTTCTTGCACTTGCAGCATTGCAACATATTGTGATCGAATTTTCCAGGCTTGCCGCAATAGCAATATATTTGTTCCTCATTGACGCGGTGCTTCTCATCCCAGCTCAGCTTATCCGCCTGCAAGTAATAACAATGAATAATTCATTAGTCTCCATACCTATTGCATATATTTCGATGAGCAATGAACTCACATGATAGGGCAACTGCCGACAAATGCCGGGCGGTTTGTTGGCCTCGAGTGCTGGCTGCATTTTCATGGGTTTTGCGCAACGCTTGCAGCACCACAAGCCACTGGCTATTTCGGTGGTGCAGCCACGATGATATCCACGGCCGCAACGTTCACAAATTTCGACAATGTCCTCGTGTTGAGCCCGCTTGCAGGCCACACACATTGGTCCGCTTTGGCTGGCGGCTGTGCCGCCCGTGCTCGGCTCATTGCCCAATTTGCGAAGCTTCTCCTGCTCACACCATTGCTCCGACTTGTCGTCGAAACGCACCAGATACTGATCATCCGCGTGTGCTATTATGGTACCCAAATAGAAGCGTCCATCGTTGCATTTTATGAAAACATCCTCCTGCAGCGCATAACTGATGGGAGCGGGACTATGTGCTGGTGCCGGTGGTGGTGGTGGTGTCGGTGGAGTGGGTGGTGCAGCAGCAGCCACCGATATATCAACTGCCTCCTCCTCAATGCTTTGTGTGACTGTAGTGAAGCTCTGCTTCAGAACGGTCGTTGGCAAGAGCACGCAGTTATCATTGCTGCCGGGTGATTTAATGGGCGAGCTTAGAGTTTCTGGCGTTGTGGGCGGTGTATGCGGCGTTGTTGTTGTGGAGTCCGGCTCGTCTATGACTATAACAGCAGCAGCTGTGGCCGCACTGCCCGCACTGGCCAGACTGCTGCTGCGACCCGTTGAACAGCTGCTGCTGCTGCTACAACTACTGTCAGCTGTGCTACTATCAATGAGCGGCAGAATCGCTTTGTGCTGGATAGCGGGAATAATGGGTGACGGCTGGCAGAGATTTGGTTCCGTGTAGTGATTGTTGATGCATATGTTAATGCGATCCAGCACAACGGTCGACGATGGTGCTGCAGCATTTCCAACATTGCTGAGTGCGACGTTGTTGTTGCTATTATGATTATTGTTATTGTTGCTGCTAACTGGCACGAGAGGGGGTGGCTGCAGTTTGGGTTGTAGATTTGGTGGGGCTGCATAGTATGCGCCGACCGGAGCATACAGTTCCGTGGCAGGAGTAACGGCAGTTGATGATGTGGGCGTGGCATAAAGTTGATTTAATTGATCTGTCGTTTTATTAAGACTATAAACATTGGGTGCTGTGCTTATAATGCGTATGTTATTTATGTTATTAGCCTTAAAGGCACCCGGCTGCGGCTGCGTCTGTTGCGCATAGTTGTTGGTTATTTGAATGCTGTTCGGGTGCGTTGCTGCTGCTGTCGTTGTTGTTGTTGCATTTGCATAATAACGCTTCGGACCACCCAGTGCTGGCGGTAGTTGGCCAACAGTATTTGTCGCAAGTGTCGGCGCCGGGGACGGCAATATCTGATAGGTCAACCATTGCTGTGGACTTGGCGCCGTGCCTGAGGATTGGGCTAAATAGCTGTATGTGGTTGTTGGGGCCGCGACAGCGCCAGCAAATTGCGGTGCCACATTTGACGACGCATTGCTGTGGTCATGAGCTTGCAAATGGAAATGGTTGTTCATCATTTGTATAGCTTTATTGTGCAGTTACTTTGTGCGCAGTCTTTTCTACAATATATATATAAAAAAAAAACTTTTATTAAATTCTAATTCATACGTCAAATAAACTGGCGCCTTTTTTCAAGCAATTTGTTGCTGCTCACCACACTCACACTCACACAAATATACACAACCACACACATGCATAGCCACACGGAGAAAGAGAACACTGAAACCGTTTGCGGGCCCTTTTGTATTCTACTTCTTAACTACATTTTTTTCTCACGCAGCCGTGCACGACGAGCAGCATTTTAAACCTGCCTTTACATACCTTTTATTGTGTTTCAACACATATATTAAATTAGTATAGCATTAAATTACATTCGGTTTTAAGATTTAAGTAATTTTGTGCATATTTTAGCATTATAGCAAACAAAATACACTAAAACAATCACTTGATTCGGCAATTAAAAGTGTCAGCCATTTTTCAGCATATGCACAGTGTTAGCGAATGACCTGTGTTAACAGAACAGTGTTGAATAGTGCAATAATAATAGAGACCCTTTACTTTTAATTGTAGCGAATAAAAATGAATACAGTATCATCATCCAATCTATTTATGCCAGTACAATGAAAAACAATTTGATTGAGCCAATTTATTTTTAAATTGAATTTCTTGTATTTTTGTCTCCCACTAGAATTTACTAGCGAGTACTCGATACTTTGAAAAACTATATAAATAGCTGCAGCGTTGACTTCGATAGGTTTTTGCTCGACAGCATCGAGACCGATGACGATAGACACTGCAGAGGAAGAGAAAAATTATTTTATTCGTGAGATTCAACAATTACGCTGTGCATAAAAGTGACAAAATACATACTTAAAAAAAAGAATTGTGAAAAGTGATTGAAAAATTGAATAAGAACCAAGTGTAAACTAAGTGAAGAACATTTTATTTCTACTCGTAAACACTTATTAATCAAGAAAACAGCTGTAAAGTGTTGTGGTAGGTAATATATACGCACACACGTACACGAAAAAATATATGGTGACTGGATGTGGAATAGAGTGTGGCAATAGTGAAAATTCATATTAATTGATACAAGTTTTTTTCTTTCTACAATTTATACGTAGTTTTGATTGACGTTTTATATGTCCAAAACGCGTGCAAGCCTTAAGGCCGTGCAACTAAAGCACGAATCTACGGAAGAAGAAGAGGAGGAGGAGGACCAACAGCAGCAGCAGCGCCCACGTCGCAACATGCATACAGTTGGTGAAACGGGCAGTGGAGTCCCAGCCTTTTTGGCAAAACTCTGGAGGCTGGTTGAGGATAGCGATACAAATAATTTAATATGTTGGAGCAAGGTAAGCCGCCATATTGTTTATTTACATATTTTTTTTATTTGGCATGGCAACAACAACAGCACTGCAGGTGACTTAATTCTCTTTCGACTTTCACTACGTCATCGTTTGTCTGCACATTCGTAGATAGGTTTTTGCTGTTTGTTCACTCGCACGTATGCAAGAGGATTGCTCTCTTTTTTTGTTTTTGTTGTCAATTTGCATAGGCCGTACGACCGTGCGTACGTGCGTGCCCTCCAATGCATCTCTGAAAATTTTCCATTTGTCTCTCCCCTTCCGTCCGTCCGTCAGCTTGTCTTTCTGTCACAACTCAATTCAATTTTGTTTTTCTGCCCTCTGTGTGTGTTTTTCATTCTGTTTTGGGCTTGCTTTCGCCAAGTGTTTGCCGAGATAAGTAAGCTCTTTTTCCATTTTTGTTTGCAATATTTCACACGCTTTTTCATGTGTGTGGCTTTATAATTAGATAAATATTATGCCAGTTGTAAAAGTACTTTATTTCGGTGCCCTTATCAGCGGGTATGTGAATTTTAATGCCTGATAATGAGGAGTATGAACTCTTAATTTTGTAAGCCAATAATATGTATTTATCAAAATTATAAATACATTAAATTGCATAGCCTAGTTCCAATAGAATTATGATAAGGGCTGTTGGGCGAATTTTGATTCTGTTTGCTTTTATTTAATAAAGGAAGTTTAATTTAGTTTTATTAATCTCAGTTTCATCTATATTCGGACTGATAATAAAAATCCGAATTTGTTTTTTTTTTTTTATGATATAAATAAATTAAAATTTCTATTTTTTTAATTAATTTAGTTTATTTAATTTATCTGTTAGGCATTATCCTATAATTGTCTTTTTATATGCAAATGTAACTTTTCCATACAACTCATTTTTATATAAATTTTTTGTAAACCATCAAAATTATATATATATAATATTTTCATGCCATTTACAATTTGCCATAATTGTCTCATTATCTTATCTCTTCTATATTTTATTTTGTATCAGGATGGACGCAGTTTCATTATTCAAAATCAGGCCCAATTTGCTCGTGAGTTACTGCCGTTGAACTACAAGCATAACAACATGGCCAGCTTCATACGGCAATTGAATATGTGTAAGTAGACAAATCAAGCTAAATTGCGTAACGCTTTGTATTCAATTTATTTGATTTGTTATGAATTTCAGATGGTTTTCATAAGATCACCTCTATTGAGAATGGTGGCTTGCGTTTTGATCGAGATGAGATTGAGTTTTCACATCCGTGCTTCAAGCGCAATTATCCTTATCTACTGGACCACATCAAGCGAAAAATATCCAATACGAAGACCGTGGATGAGAAGAGCATGCTGAAGCAAGAGACTGTATCAAAAGTGCTCAGTGATGTGAAAGCTATGCGCGGTCGTCAGGACAATTTGGACTCACGTTTCTCGGTGATGAAGCAGGAGAATGAAGCCTTGTGGCGAGAAATAGCCTCACTGCGCCAGAAACATGCAAAGCAACAGCAGATCGTCAATAAGTTGATACAGTTTCTGATTTCGATAGTGCAGCCATCGCGTAACATGTCTGGGGTGAAGCGTCACATGCAGCTGATGATCAACGACACGCCAGAGAATGCTCGCAAGCGTAATGCGAGTGAGTCAGAGAGCGAAAGTGGTCCCGTCATACACGAGCTGAGCGAGGAGCTGCTTGGAGAGGTTATGAACCCAAATAGTCCATACTCCAAACAGTATGAGGGAGAGAGCGTCTCACCATTAGCTATGGAGCGACCTCGCTCCAATGCCAGCATTACCAGCTCTCAAAATTACGACTACTCGAATCAGAGTGCCGAAGATTTTATTACGGCTCAGCTATTGAATAGCGGCGACGCTACGACCAACGTTGCCAGCTCGCCTGGTGGGCAACAAGTGCTCTACACGGTCACTGAGGCCCCCGAGTCGCATGTTCAGGAGCAACAATTTCAGCCCAGTCCCAACAGTCTCTACAACAGTGACGAGCAGTTAAATGTGCTCACCACGCCCATGGTGCGAGAGCAAGAGCGCAAGCGTCAGCTGCTTAAGGAGAGGAACAAAATGCGTCGCAATTTAGATAGTTTTGGCCAGTTTGATTTAGATATGTCGCCGAAATCCTCTCGCACACGCAATGGGCAAACAGAGTCACCGGTGCATGTACCTCAACCCGTGCTAGTGAAGACAGAGCCTGGGCTGAGTGGTGTGGCTGCAAGTAGCATGCCTTCCCTGCTGGACACCGAATCGAACGATGCCGATCTGTATAATGTGGATTTTATTAGCAACGATATACCAACGAATATATTTGAGGTAGGTTGAAAAAAAAACTACAAGCAAAGTAAAACAAATTTATTAATAATTTAAATTATTGATTTACAGGATGAATCCTTAATGTCCACCGCTGGCATGGAAGAGCAATCTGCCAAACTGGATCAACAGCAACAGTTTGGCCGCAATACTGTAAATAGCGGAAAGTTTTCCGAAATGCCGATCAGCTTTGACTTGACAAACAGTAGCCCTGATAATCCTTTGGTAACTGATGCCAATTTGGCCTCTACTTCAAAGGCGGCTGCAGCTGCCAAGGATATTAACAATGAACAACAGCAAGATCAACAGCAGCAGCTGCAACAACAGCCACAGCAAGCAATGGCCGTTACCAAGTATACAGGCGATAGTGGAAACGATCGAAGTGGACTGTAAGTAGCTGAATTGTAAATCGATATCTAAAACCAACCAATAACCATTATACATATATTTTTGCAGTGAAGAAGTCTCCGGTCACTTGGATAGCTTGCAGGATGAGCTTGAGACCCTGAAAGATCTACTGCGCGGCGAGGGCGTTTCCATTGATCAGAACATGCTGAAGGGCGTAAGTATCAGTTTGAAGTAGCTTTAGCTGTAGCTTTTTGTTAAGCTCTGTGTCCGTGTGTCCGTCTTATCAGCCAATTCATAACATATATATGTATATTTTATTCTATGTGAACAATCAGGCTGCGCCGAAAGGTGTTGCTGGCAGGATTCCCGCTTCGCAGCTGTCTGACGATGAGCTGTTACTAAAGGTCACCGCGGTGCGTCTATAATATTTTGATTAGCGCCCGCGCTTTAAACGAAATGATCAAACAAATAGAGAACATTTTAAAAAATTGTATTTAAATATTTTTCTGTTTGCAGCTCTTTAATGATTCAGATGTGATGGATAACTATGGGCTGTCCTTCTTGAATGACAACATGGTTGGCGACAAGAAAGGTATGTAATCAATCAATATATTTAATGTTTTGCATTACTTAAATTTATTTTGTACAATTTGTAGCAAATAGCGGCTCTGAGCTAATGACATATCAGCCCAATATGTATGATCTCTCAGACATTTTGGATACAGATGATACTAATAAGCCGGGTCAGGATGCAAATAATGGACGTGAATTGCTGGCTCAAAACTCTGTGTTGAATACGCCACGACACGATTTGTAGATAAATCTAGATAATAAGAATTAGTAATAACAGCAGCAGCTCAAACAAAAAATGGGCGAACAAATTGTTTTTATAATATGTTACAATTATATATATATATATATATATATAAATAAATATGTGAATATATATTTACATATATATTTATATATATGCTAACTTTAATGTTAAGAGACAGTCCCCTGTTTGTTTTATTTTTAACTCATATTTTCATAGTTTTCAATGGTTTTTCTTTTGTAAGAAAACTAAAATGACTATTTATTAATCTTACTGTTGATATGCCTTAAGCCCTATATATAAAATATATAGAACCTATGATTTTCTGAGGTTAGTTCTTCATATTGCAAAATTTTTTAACACTTTAGATGTAATACGATGTTGCAAGACTAAAAACGTTGTTTACTTAGATTTTGTATTGATAAAAGTAAGAACGAGAAATTCATTTTAGTTTTATCGATTTAACACACAGACACATAAAATTTATATACATATATACATAAACATATAATAGTCGGGATTATGCATGTAACATCAACTATAACGAACATAGTTAATAGACAGTGTATACAAAACATTAGTAAATAAAATGTTTCGATCACAATATATACACAATAGATACCTTAAACATACTACTTATGCGTAATAAATATTCATTTTGAAAGCGTTTGAGCTGCGAATAATAATTTGTTTTATTTTCATTCGGAAATGGGTTCAACTTGATTTGGTAATGCACTGAAGGTAAGAAAAATTCAATCCATCTGGGACTAGGCTTTTAATACACTCGAAAGTAAAAGAAGAGTTTTTGTTAATAATTTCAGAATGTGTATGTTTAATTTATTTTGTTTTGTTGATACAACTGAATAGATATGAACACATACAACATTGTTTGAATAAAAAAACTAAATTAAATCGAGAACTTAGTTTAATTAGCGTCTTAGAAAATTTTATGTAATTTGCATATTATGTAAAAATAATACATTTAATGTGACTTAGAATTGTTCGTATGCTTAAATACCCAGAGAAACAGATTTGTAATAAAGATTAGGCCTCGTCCTTGTACTTAGCGTCCTTCAGAATGTTGGCAAACTCAAACTTGACGCGTTCGCGCTCCGATCTGGGCATGCTGCGTAGCGTGTCCACCAGTGATAGACAGTAGAGCTCAATGGGATCATTGATGGGCGCTAATCGAGGTAGAGGAGCAGCCATGGCTTTCCGCTTGGCCGCATTGGCCATGATGTCCTTGCCGGGTGCACTGCGTCGCGTCAGCGCTGCCTTATAGATGGGCTCAATGGTCACCTCGCCATTAGACAGCGCACTGCTGTTGTGCCTGTACTGAGGTTCGGTCTTGACGCTTTGATTGTGATATTGCGGTTTGATGTCTTCATTGTGTGCATGCGTCTTGACGTCTTGTTGAGACGCCTCGTCATTACCCATTATCACCATGGGCATCAGCAGCGGCGAGGAGGCCGGCGAATTGTTTTCCGTATTGTTGTGGTTATCGGTGTTGCCATTGCCATTGATAGCTATCGAATCCTGCAAGTTGTCCTCAGATTTGGGTTCCATGACCATCAGTTCAGGCACGATTTCGTTATCACTGTGCCCGCCCGCATGCGTCGAGCCATCCTCGCTGTTGTCATCGTCTAGCTCAATGATATCATAGTTCTCCGTAAGATCAACACGCAAATGCTCCGGATCTGGGTAAAGAAAACTGTTGCTGTCGTTGTCGCTGCTCCCGCCACCATTATTATTATTATTTGTATTATTATTGGTGTGGGTTACGTAGGCCTGCGCCTTTCTCACATTGTACGTTTGTGCTGTATTTTGTAAAAACGATAGATCCTCGGTGAAGCGTCGCTTGCGCACATTCGGATTTACCTGACCAGTTTCTAGGGCCTTAATTTCCTGCAGATAATTGTAGCGTATGTTCTTCCATTTCGTTTGCAGAAATCGTGCTGTTTAAAGTACAAAAAACGGGGATGATAAATTTCAATAGATAAATTTTGATTTCAAGCTAGGGATGCAGATAAGATAAGGTAACAAAAGTACAAAATGGTTGCATATTCAGTTAAACAAAAAAAGCAAAGAATTTCACAATTTTCCATTCCTTACTTCCCTTCTTCACTCTCTCTCTCTCCCTGTCTCAGCATAATTATTTGATAATTCGTATTATTACTTACATGAAGCGCCCAATTCGTTTGCTATGCGATCCCATATGTCCACTCTAACGGGATTTCGGCGGTAATGCGGATGGCTCACATCGTATATGGCAGGATTGGCGCGAACCAATTTTATAAGGCGATCATCTGCATGTGTGTTTTTTTGTGGGAAAAATCGTTAAAATCTATGTCGCAGTACATTTTGCTTTCTACGTTCTTCTCAAGTAGCAACAACAACAACTACAACAACAATAGCAAGAGCAGCAGAACCAACCCTTAGGCCGTCTTCTTCGTTTAGGGGAAGACTGTAGTAAGTGCGTGATGCCGCTGGGGGGTTGATTCTGCACTTTTCAATTGTGTATTGTAGTTGCCACAAAAAAAGAAAAGAAAAGAAAAGAAAAGAAAAGAAAAGAAAAAAAACTTCTTACCGAACTCGGGTCCAGTTGTCTCACGTTCTGCATAATATCGCTGCATTTCTCGTTTTATCATTTTCCTTTTTGTTGTTATTTTGACAGCTTTGATATCCACAGTAAATTTGTATTTGTTTATGTTTGCAATAGCAGCAGCAGTAGCAGTTTGGCTTAATTTGAATTAAGCTCTCTATAGTGGCGCACGTTCTTTGCATTGATTAACACTCTAAATTGCGCAGTGATATCAATGGCTCTACATTTATTTTCTCCGTAGTAATTGTAAAAACACGGTTCTGTGCGCGATGTCTTCTCAGTTTCTCTGTTTTTTCAGTTTTGTTTTACGCGCTCTGCGCACGCTCATTTGTGTCTGGTGCTGCCAACGTTGCTTGCAGACAAGCTGCCAGCTGTCAAGCTGCCAACTTCATTTTTCTTGTGCAGTACTTAAATACTGTTTCAGTATATTTGAATTGGTGGTATATTTATTTTAAATAACGTAAAAAAGTTATATTTATGTCGAGTTTTTTCTTTCTTATTTATTTCGCAAGACAAGTTTTACTTTAACATTATTTGCAACGCGCAGAGTTAAACCAATGTGAAAGACAAGATCCTCGGAATTGGTAACTGGCAATATCTTGAATTTTTTCAATATAAAGCACAGCAGTGTTTTTATTAACATCAAAGAGTATTTTTGAGCTAAAGCAGAAAATCAAAGAAAGTTCAGAGAATAAAAGAATATTAATGTATTGAAAGATTACTTACCTAGACAATTACGCAGACCCATACTAAATGGTATATATGCATATGTATGCCGATTTACGCTGTTCTCTTGCAGAAAACGATCAGGATCAAATACTTCTGGATTATCCCAGTACTTGGAATTCCGATGAAGATCAAAGACGTGCATTATGATCTGTGATCCAGTAGGTAGAATCAGACCATTTGGCAGTACAGTTTCCTCTGAGGTCTGACGTCCTATAATGGGTATAGGTGGGAATAATCGTAGTGTTTCCTTGATGAAGCGTTCCAAATATTTCAGATTGTACAATTGATTAATGTTCACATTGCTCTGATCGTCTATATGCTTCAATATCTCCTGATAACATAACTCCTGCATATCTTCGTATAACGATAAATTTAAAATGGTGAACATCAATGCAACAGACGACGGATCAAATCCCCCAAACATAAGTGTGTTGACCTCTTCGCAAATGCCAGCATGATCGATTAATCCATCCTTCTCGGCACATATCAGTGTGTCCAGCATGGCAAAGCGGCGTTTCTTATTAACGTAACTGGGTGGAGAATTCAAAATATATAAATCTGATCAAATTAATTCTAAGTTTTAATATTAACTTACATATCATCGTCTGGCAACTGATTGCAACGTCTTTCATTTAGTTCCTCCTCTAAGAGTATTCGGCGCTTCGCTATGATCTCATTGGTGAATTCGTGCACCACTCTCAAATATGGAATATTTTCATTGATTGGAAAGATTTTGTAGATCGCGCCATAATAATGTAAGGGATTTGTAAAAGTTTTCACAAAACATTTCTCAAACATTTTCATGCTCTCGCGATATTGATCCCCCCGCTCAGTCATATCATCCAGATTAATGCCCATCGCTGTCTCTATAGGTAAGAAATTGATTATGAAAATTGTAATATTGATTCGAATTTCTGTTCATCTTACCACAAATGCAATTGAGCGCAAATCTCGGTATAAGTTCCGAAAGCGAGATAATGCTCTCTTCTTGTTGCTCGAATTGCCTGATAAACTTTTGACTTTCCGCTCTGATAAATAAAAATGAAAATTAAATATGAAAATATAAATAAAATAATAATTAAAATATAAAAATAAATTAAAATAAAATAATAATAAAAAATAAAATAAAAATAAAATCAAATAAAAAAATAAAAATAAAATAAAATGAAAATAATAATAAAATACAAATAAAATATAAATTAAATAAAAGCAAAATAAAATAAAACTAAAATAATAGTTATAAAAAAACGATAAAAATAAATGTTTAAATACTAAAATTTTTCAAATTAAACAATTAAATTAAATTAAAAATAAAAGAAAAGGAAAAAAATAAAATTAAAATATATACAAAAATAAAATTAAAAAAATTTTAAAATAAAATAATAACAAAATAAAAATATAATAATTGTTATATTTATATATACGAAAAGCTCACCTAAAGATCTCTTCAAACTGCACCAATATATTATGCTGGAACGTTGGTGTTATCATCTTGCGTCGCGTATGCCACTTTTTACCTTAAAAGTTAATCAAAGCAAAATTTGATTTAACATTTTCATTGGGGGTCTTACCTGATGAGGTCAGTAATCCCCCGTGCAGGGCGGGCTGCATGAAATCATAGTCCATGCTCTTGGTTATTAAAGTCGTATTACTTAATACGAATTCCGCATTCACAGGATCGATAATATTGTACATAGGTGCGCCGAAGGCATAGATTAAATAGCTTTTGCCTATTTCCAGAGCCGCATCACGATAATACCTAAAAGTGCCCGCTAAAAAGGAAAGCGTTAACAATTTGTTGGGCATAATAGATTTAATATAATATATAATAGATTTAGTTTTTACCATCATCTTTTCCATAAAAATCGAAAACATTGCCAAAGATTGTATTCCCCTTCAATACCGGTGCAATATGTTCCACAGATCGTCCATCCTTAGCTCGAACGCGACGCGCAAAAAAGGCCAAGACATAATATTCTTTATTGATCTTAAGTAGCCAGTATAACAGTATAAACACTGCGATAACCACAACACAGGGATAGAACATATCAAAGCGAACTCGTCTTGTCTGATTCTAGAGACCGACTGGCGTATAAGACCTCAAGTTGTTTATTATTTTCAAGTGGTCGCTCGTAAACACAAGATAAGATTGTTGTTGAGCAGTTCCATGTAGTTTGTTGTTTTTAAGAGTTCATTCGAGAGTCTTACTCTTATATTTCTTTTACAAATTTAGTGTTATATTGAGAAATTCAACGCTTTACGAAGCTTTATGCTCTGTATTTTTGTAAAATGAGTCGCCTCAGCCTATGCAGAAAATGTAATATATTATGCGTATGTAAGCATCCGAATTTCCTAATAATTTATCAATGTTTGATCCGCATTCCAATAACAAAAATACAAATAAACAAACCAAAAACTGGTTTTATCAACTAATCATATGCAGTAATATTTATTTGTGTATTTTGTATGCAAGTTGATTAAAACAATTTATATTTCAAAACTTACAATATTCAAGTATTTTGCTTTTGTTTTTTTTTTTTACACTGCCAACTTTTCCACAACAGATTAAAACTTTAATTTGAATACAAATTTCCAGCTCTCATATATTTACGTTACATTGTATTTTTTTCAGACTTTGTTTTCATTCAATTTCGTTAAGTTTTAGAATTGATAGTAGATTTTAGTATTTTATGGTTATAAGCGTGTGGTCACATTAATGCACCGCTGCTTAAATAACAATCAATGAGTTATTTAAAAGTCTCGCTTGATTTCGTCAAATTATGCATCATATTTAATTGTGCGCACAAAAAAGGACATTTGTTTTCGGGGCGGCTGGTCGTCGGTGTCAGCAAGGCGTAGGCGTGTGTGGTGACCGCAATACATTAATCTCAATAGCATCAGCAGCATATTGTGAGCGAGAAGAAATTGCGCGCGTTCCCGCTTGGAAAAAAGGGCACGTGCTTGTTTGCAACAAACTGCAGCGAAATATGAACGAGGGTCGCTATGGTAGATTTGGAGCACTCATTGGCATTGCATACGTGAGCAGTACACATTGCCGCTTTCTGGTAAGATAGAAAGAGTCCAAAATCCAATAACAAAACACACGCACATACGACAATCCATTTGAATTACCAATACACACACACACACACATACCTATACAAATGCTCACACGCACGCTGATTCAATATCTATTTTCATAGATTTATTCTACAAAGAATGCAGAAGTGCTTGCCTATCACGAGCTCAAACTGCGTCAGATAGTGCATAATGCCGGCTGGTTGGAATACGATCCCGCAGAGATATGGAAACACACCCAGGAGTGCATTGAGGTGTGTATTGGAAAAGTTTTCGATTATATCACCCAATATATATATAACCCCTACCATTATTGTGTATGTGTGTGCAGACAGCCTATAAAAACCTGGTGATACTCGAAATCAGTCCGCATGACATCATTGCAGTGGGCATTGCCAATCAACGCGGCACCACAGTGCTCTGGAACAAGCAAACCGGTCAGGCCTTGCACAATGCCATTGGTTGGTCCGATTGCCGTAGCACATCGTTGCTTAAGTCACTCCTGCATAATGTTAAGCGTAATGTGAACTATTTGCGCTATCGCAGCGGTCTGCCACTAAGTAGTTGCTTCAGTGCTCTGAAGATTAAGTGGTTGCTGGAGAATGTGCCGGCGGTGGGCAAGGCCATTGAGGAGGATCAGTGCTTGTTTGGCACGCTGGATTCCTGGCTGATATGGGTGAGCGAGCGCAGCCAGAAATACGATTCAATTACAACTGATATCAAATATTATTGTTAGAACCTAACTGGTGGCGTCGATGTGGGCGTACATTCGACGGACGTGACCAATGCACACTACACCTCGCTAATGAATGTCGCCACACAGCAGTGGGACAGCAAGTTGTGTAAATTCTTCAAACTGCCAATGGGTATACTGCCACGCATTCGTTCAAATTCCGAGATCTTTGGGTATATTGTTCAGGGTGCACTGATGGGCGTGCCCATTGCAGGCGTTATGGGCGAACATCCAGCTGCCTTGCTGGGCCAGTTGTGTGTCAAGGCGGGCCAAAATGTTTGTACACTGGACGACAGCTGTTTTGTGCTGCTGAACACAGCTCAGCAGCGAGTCGAGTCGGAAAACGGGTTGATAACAGGCATTGCGCACAAATTGGGACCCACAGCAGATACGCATTTTACGCTTGAGGGAGCTATATCCAATGCGGGGTCCACGGTGAATTGGCTGCGCCAGGGATTGCGCATCAATACCGAAATTAATTCCAATGACAATGTTGTCGAATCACTGAACACATTTCTGGGCGAGAGCTCAATGATCTCTTCCTCATGCTCCTCAAGCATGCTCAATGTGGAGTGCGGACTGGCGGCCAAACGCTCAGAGATCACATTTGTGCCCGCCTTCCATGGCTTATACGCACCCTACTGGCGCTATGATGCACGGGGCATTATACTTGGGCTGACCAGCCAAACGACGGCCGAAAACATTACACAGGCTGCGTACGAAGCGACTGGCTTTCAGATCTACGAAGTGCTGCAGGCCTTCAAGCGCGATACGCCCAACTGGGATCCAGCCTGCATGCAGCCAGTGTTGACATTTGGCGGCGAGTATGCAGAGGACAGTCATCTGGTGCAGTTTGTTGCGGACATTATTGGCTGGATGCTCGAGCGACCGCAGACAACATCTCCAGCTGGCTTGGGTGCCATGATAGCTGCCGGGATAACTATGCGTGTGGTCTCGCTGCCTTATGCGACGCGTATGTATGCGCCACCCACAGACGTCTTCTCGCCCACAACTACACAGAATCGTAAGAGATTAGGATGACAAGGCTGGGAGTTCATCTATCGTTCTCTGTAATATCTCTTTTATTTGCAGGTCGTGAACTGCTTTATCGTCGCTGGGACTATGCGGTCAAGAAGTGTCTGCATTGGAATAATTATGAGACATATGAAGCGGATGTGGAGCTGTTTGCTCAGCGTGAGCGTGATCCCAATTTACCCATACGTCGCTCCATACCGGGCAGTGTGTTTCTGACCACATCCTTTGCGTTGCTGTTGTTGGCCAGTTTTTTAAAGAACAATCGCTTAGCTTAGGATGCAGCGTATTTTCGCATGCTTTTAGGTGCTGCCCGGTAGAACTCTTTGCGCCCAATTAGTTTCTTTATTGTTTTGTCGCAAAATCTAGTCACAAGAAATATGTATGTATGTAGGTTCAAGTGCGCATTCAAAATTTATTGTGTAATCTAGTTAGTAATTTATATACTATATACTATATATATTGAATATTTCCTTTCCTTTAGTGTAATTCATTAGTTTTGCTAATTTGTAGATCAAAAGTTTTGTGATTGGTATATACGCGATATGTACCGAACTAATTATATTTATGTGTATGCATTGGTATATATATATATATATGTATAAGTATATGTACATATAAATATATATGTATATCGATTTATTATATACTCTCTGCGAAAAGTTAACTAACCTAAATTGTACATTTTTTGATTTGGCTCAATTTAGTTAATCATAATTTTAGGTTTCTATTTATTGATGAATGATTTGTATTTTACATGAAAGACAATTGTTAAAGCTGTGGATCAACAAATACAATAATCAAATTTAGTATTCGCATTCACTGTTAATCCGGAATAGACCACAACCAAAGCATTAAAAGAATCTAAATGAAAAGCTGCTCAAGCTATTGCTGGGAGTATTTATTTCTATATGAAGAGAGGGGAAGAGAGAGAGAGAGAGAGGGAGATCCATTTGTCAACGCCATGAATAATTTAAGCTGAAAAACTGCCACTGGGCATGTGGCGCATTGGAGTTGCATTGCGTGACGGAGCGCACGCCACTTCATTGGATCTGAAGATGAAGCTGGGAGCTGCAGCAGCACAAGTGGACACTGTTTGTTTAGCCAGCTCGGCGAGATGGCGCTGTTGTTGGAATTCATTTGCCAGTTAATTAGCTGGCTGGAAAGATAGGTAGCACAGGTGTGGGTGGTACCCGGCTGGCACCTGTAAATAGGTGCATTCAGGGCGTGGGATTGACTGCGTGCCACGCTCCGGCTTCAGCCATTGAATGCACCTTAAGTTATTGCGCTTATTGTTGACACGCGAATTGTGTTGCCCCAAGTTCCCGGTTCCCGGTTCGGGTAACTGCAGCCGCATAGTAGATGGAGCAGCAGCTGTGCTCATGCATACCGACCCACAGGCAATGCGCACTTGAACGCACACGCTCTAGCACCCAATCCCAAAAACCCAGACCCTGCAGTTGCAATGGCTACTCCAACCACTGTCGCGCAAGCTGTTCTCGTTGTCTTTACGTCAGCGTCCAGCCACAGCTACTCTTGGAGCAGGAGTCGGTGCTGCAGTCGCAATCGCAGTTGAAGTCGAAGTCACTCTGTGTGTGTGTGTGTATATGTGTGTGTGTGTGTGTCGTGGCACTCTTTCAAATGAGTTTTTATGCGCGCTCGTTTCCAGCTGCGCTACAGCTAAATGCATCGAGTTAATTGATAAGTCTTATATATTCATATATAATTTGTCATCAATATTTACATTATATGTGTATAAAATAGATGTATGTATATATTTATAATTAGGAAATTTAAAAAATTTTTAAATGTATTAATTAATTACTGATATTTCAGATAATTATTATTTATTAGTATTTTTTATATTCGAAATAGCTTAGAGTTTATACATTTATTTATTTAAAGAAAATTTCCTAATTATTGCCAAAAAATCCCGATAGTAGCGCCTGCAACGCTTCGTCTATGCTCGTTGAAATCTCAGCACTCTCAACATTCCGGAGACGTTTGCAAATTGGTTTGCATTTGAAGACAAAAACGACAGCGCGACGTCGACGAAGCGCAGTAAAATGTGAAATTTGTGCAAACATTGAGACTGTCTCACCACCCCCACACCCTCCGAAAGCACCTTGATGGAAGAGGTTTCGGGAGCGTGACACAAGACTCAACCAAGTAAACTTTGCACGTAGTCAATTTAAATAAATTAACACGCTGTTTCATGTGTGTATAGAGGGGGAGAGAGAGTGAGAGAGAGAGGGGTAGAGAGCGTAATGCGACTTATCGAGCACGAATGAAACACTATATACACATATATATATAACCCTATATGCGTCCCACTGTGCTGCAATATGCCAAAAATTTGACATGGCCACGTAGCGACGTGAATCGCAGTTGGCATCGCCCATTCCTTTCCTGGCTATCAATGTACAATGTCCGGGTGGGTTTCTCCCTCTTACTTTCCCTGCCTCTCTGCCCCCTCTCGTTCTCTTGCTGCGTGCGGTTTTCGAGGGTTTAGCACTGCGGTACCCTGCAGCAATGCAATGGGTCTCGGGGCCCTGAGTCGCAGGGATGAGGGGTGCGCACGCATAAATCTTCAAGTTTATGGCATCAATAAATGTCGAGGCGAAATAATGATTTCGTCAAGTCGAGCCATTGTGCAATCGCAATCAGAGTAACCCGCCCCTGTTGCTCTTGTGCTCCCCTTTCGCTGTGCTGCATTCGCATTGAAGCGGGTGGTTGGCCAGAAATATAGGATATACTTGAACTATGTAGTTTATACAATTAGGCGAAGCTCGATTACACTTCATTATTAGAAAGTGTAGTTGAAAGTGATATGTAAAGTCAAGAAACTTCAGTTTATTGAATTTTATTTAAAAATATATATAAAAATGACACTAAATTAAAAAATATTCCTAAAAATTAAACAAAATTATCTATTGTACATTTTTTTTATTATGAACTTAAAAAAAACCTCTTAATATAAATTTAAATTGAAGCGCACATAAACCATATTTTATAGCAATGTTTACGTTAAGTTCGTGGCAAACCGAAAACACTCTTCTCTTTCTCTCTCTATAAATAAGTGCTATAAAATTCGTGTGCTGTGCCACGCCCTTGTAAAAGAAAAGGCTTCGCACATTGGGCGTACAATTTATTTATTGAGCGAAATTTACTTTCGAGTTTTATGACAAACTCATCTGCATATGCGCCCAAAGCCAACAGCAGAAAGACAAGCTGAATCATATACCAGCAGCAGGAGCTGGAGCCGGAGCAGTAGCGCAGTTGAAGTCCAAGCAGCGGCAGCAGGATCCGGCGCTACGTTGGCTAAAGGGGCTGACAGCAGTCGAGCTTATCAATTGTCCCGGGCACAAAGTTTTACGCAGTTTTTACGAGCCGCCCTCGCATGGCAGCGCGCCATAAAAATATCGTAAATTCGCAGAGCGAAAGTTTTTCCAAGCATGAAAGCCTGACGACTCAACTTGGATTCACTCTGGCTGAGCGACTCGACTCATAAAGCTGGCGGCATCGTAAAAACCTTAATTAATTTTCTAATCAACATTTTTCCTGCATGTAAATCGTCTGTTTATGAATGTATATATATATATGTATATATCTTTCTCTCTCCCTTTCGCACTTTTTCTCTGGCTTAGCATAATTTTTTGTGCCTGTATTTAACTATGCTCTGGCCTTCAGCTCCATTAGTTTCCAGTTGCCTAAGCCGTCGGCTATATGTCAAAATAACGGCTTCTTAAGGGGGCCCAACAGCTCCAGCTGGCAGTGGCGCCATCGATTTATATGCCCAGCGCCAGCTCCTAATATTTCATGCGCCAATTACTAAGATTTTCTACTTTAATATTTCGTCTGTTGATTGTCTAACCGCAACAAATGCTAACTGACAGAGCGAAATTTAATGCAATTGTCAAAACAATTATTTTATTTATTATTTTTCCTTTTAAATTTTATAAAAGAATGTTCATATGTATTCTGTAATCTGCAAAAATTTTGCTTCAAGAAATAAGAAATAAAACGGGTATAATAATTTGAAACACTTGGTATTCCAAGTGTTTGGCGCTTGTTTTTCTTCTTCTTTGATATTAAATATGCGTTTAAAAGCAGAGCTCGCAAATAACTGTTAGCCGTTCGCGCCTTCATGTTCTGTTCACGATATTAATCGAATAAAGCATACTCTCTCGCTCTCACTCTCTAAGCAAGAGCCTGCGGTTCTTCGCGTCTTCGGTTTCTTTTCGATTTTTGGTGGAGCGCTTTGCATTAAACTATTCTTGTGACTCTCTATTTCTCTCTCTCGCTCTTTATCGTTGCCATTGAAATGACGCTCACGATCATACACTTGCACAAACTCACACACACGTAGCGAAGGCTGTTGAACTGATTGGCGAAGACAACACTCGCTCTCACACCAATACACACACAAAAGAAATGGTCGGCGAAAACCCAAAGCGCAACAAAACAAAAATCGTTTACGAGCCGATCGCGAATGAGCTCGTTGAAGAACCGAAGCAATCGGTTTGACTTTTTTTTCGCAGTGTGAGTGAGAGAGATTTAATTGCAGATATTGAGAAATGGTAAGCAAATATTTGCGAGCAGAATGTAAAACAGAAGAAGAGGCTGACTTTCAATCATTAGCTTCTCTTGTTTCACTAGCACTAAATGCAACGCCTAGCTTTATCCAATTATAAATACCTCGATCTTGATCTCTTATTGATATAACTTTTTAAATGCTTGCACTACTTGTTTCCGAACCATAGATAAATAATATATTTACTGTATATAGACAAATATATTTGCATATATATTAAACAATTAGCACAGCTAAAGCGTTGACGATTGTCTGTTCAAAAATATTACGCATACGCCTCGTTATACAGCAAAGAATTGCGTCTGGGGCCAATTACCATGGACAATGTATACATATGTACATATACATATGTATATTGTGCAGCACTGCAAATTAATTTAAATATTTAAAGACTTTAATTATTTGTAACGTGGCAGTCAAGCTCTCTCAGCAGCAGCCACCAGTTAACATTGCAATCGGAGTAGACGGATGGGGCATGAGCCACCATGGGCCACATGGGCCACATGGGCAACATGGGCAACATGCGACAACAGTCAAACAGCCAAGCGTAAACTTAACTGACAAGTGGAGACTTAACTTCCATAACAAATTGCATTCCAATTGCACGTCGAGCAGTCGCCGTGCCGTCGCAGTCCTGACAGCAGCGTCCTGTCCTGCCATACTGAAGTCACAGCCATGAGGCATAAACAAATACAAACACACACACGCACACCCACACACACACACACACATACAGGCACGCTTAACCACACGTAGAGAACGTCATTGCTGTTAATTTAAATTGCTTTAAAAAAAAAAAGCTACAGAGATGCAAAACTGAAATGCAAGTCAAAACGTTAGCTAAGAAAACTTGATAGTGCTTAAGATACCACGTCAATAGAGCTGTCAAATCATTAAAATACGCTTCATTTGATTGTCTCTACCATCAATTTATTAAGCTGAAATTAAATAAATCAGCTAATCCTTACTATTAAACTCCTAAACTATTATTTACAATTGTTATTATTCAATATTCAAAATAAAAATATTATTTCGTTTATTAAAAATATAATTTTTTTTGTTAATTAATATTATTATTATTAATTATTATATGCAAGTTAAATAAGGTTTAAACAATTTAGGTTTATAATATTTATAATCATATTATAATACATATATTATTAATTAATTAAAATTGTAAAAATTAGTTAGTCTAATTGAATTTTTTTTAAACAAATTAAGGATTAGCATTTGATTATTTAAATTATTGTTTTTGTTATATATAAAACAATTAAAATAAAATTAAAATTAATTTGATTTTCTTATTTAATCATTAATTCACTCGCTCTTTTTCTTTTCGTTTTAGTTTTCTGTTGAGCATCTTGAGTTGAACTAATCGTGATATCGTTTGGAGAGCAATACGACTAACATTCGCGCACAATGAGGCTCAGTAAGTAAGCTCATAACTCAGCCTTTATTCACATACGCATGAAAACATTCACACACACATACGCTATTGATTAGCGAACACAGCCCTCGCTTAGACACAAACACACACACACACACACACACCCACACACACACACACACACATACAAGAGACTAGCTGAAGCTAATAGTCTCTTATGTGTAAATACGGATAGTTTGCAAAGCTCTCATATTAGTGCATTTCTGTTAACCAGCTGTTGCTCTACAGTGCGCCTTGTAATAATGTATACTATGCAGAACGTCAGCAGCAAACAAAAAATCTTTACGATGGTAAAGATGTCAGGACTGTCCGGTCCTACATTGCCTTGCTGCTTGCTGACGTACAGGGTATTCAAGCAGCGTCTACAGTGCAAATGGCAACAGAAGCAGCTCCTGTGGAGCCAAGCTCTTGAGCCGACGCACACACGGCCATGCTACATGCCATGCACGAAATAATCCTAAAGGGTGTGAAAATATGAATGCAACCAAGAGTATCCACATTGTAGACAGCGTAGGGAGGAGGGGCAGAAGTCCACCCTGAAGACGCATAGCTGTTGTGCCACATAGCACATAGCATAAAAAGCTGAAGAAAAAGAAGTGGAAAAATAAACGAGCACACACACTGAAAAGAAAAACAAAATTATGTATTATGCAACTTGGCGAAGTCGCGACAGACCGACACATAGGGAGCATAGGGTCCACTTGGGTTAGGGAACACCGAGGCAACAGAAGCCCCAGAAGCGCCAGCAGCAGCAGCCACAGTTGCTTCTCAGTTGCCAGCTCGGTTGCAATTTTCGTTGGCCATGCAAATGGCATGAAACTTTATAGTCCCCCAACCAGCAGCAACAGCAGCAGCAACTCATCCTTATCGCGGTTAGACGCGTCTCTCGCACTTAAGAGGGTGCCCGCTTCTCATCTCAAGCTTAACTGGATGCTGCTGCTACTGCTGCTGCTGCTGCTGCTGCTCCTGCTACTGCTGCTGTTGGCTTTGCATAAATAACTAAAATGATTTTGGCAGCTGCATTTGGCTTTCAATTATACCAAAACTTACGCTCTTCATATAATTGCCATGCAAACACAAAACAATTAGAGTAACACCCTTTCGAATCAGATCCAAATAGACCAATTTACTAAATCAAGAAGTTTACCAAGTTTTAGTTTTAGTTTTAGTTGTTGAAGTGGTAAGAAAAGCGTTGAGTGGAGTTCTCTATTCGGGTAACTCATATCTACTTGTTTCGATTGAGAATTTTATCTCTTCATCTCTTCATATTCATTTGTCCTTAAATATTCATAAATTACTTTTACTTTTCTTATGTTTACTTATTCATTTACAGTTAACTTTCAAATTGTGCATAAAAAGAGTATTAAAATAATCTATAATAATTGCCACTTGCTCCTGGGCTCCTCTCGGCTCGCTCGAATGGGACAGACGCCATAAATTTTATTGATAAAATTGTTAGCGACAACTTTTTGACAATGTTCAAGCTGGCGAGTGGGCGTGGCCCAACCCTTTGTCCCTCCAGCGACAGTCAAGTTTATTAAAATTCAAGACGACAACTGCGACGCAGCAAAGAAAGAAAATGCCAAGAAATTGTATTACCAAAAATGTTTGGGTTTGAAGCAACTCCCTGACGCAGATCACATTCGGCCCAGCGCGAATTTCAAGCTCTGCAGAAGCCGTGTGTAGGAGCCGCAAGTAAAGCACATGTGGCACCGAGGCCAGGGGCAAAATCGATTTCATATTGAAGTGAAACATTTCAAGTGGTGCAGGCAAATGAAGATTGGATGAGTTGAAGGAGTAGAAGTTGAAGCGGAAGAGGAAGTGGGTAAAGCAATAGGGAGCGGGAGAGAGATGGGGAGCAGCAGAGTGAGAGGAAGCGAGAGCCGGAGCGGAAGCAGCTGCCTCGTCGCACTGCGGTTCAATTCGATGATTTGTGGCCTGTGGGCTGCGTCTTAATTTATCAACATTTTGCTGAGCTCAGTGAGCAAGACAATCTCTGCTATTAATGCGGTGGTGTGGTGGTGCATTGCTGAAAGTGGCTAAAAAGTTTTGTTTTTTCTTTTTTTCTCTCGAAAGTTTTGAACAAGGCTGCATTCGACTTGTGAACTAATGTTATTTATTATTTAAGCAAACTATATATTAAATTAAATTAGTTTTATAAATAAAATGTAATCTAATTTAAAAGAAAATTGGACAGCAAAAATAATAATATAAAATGACAAATACAAAAAATTTAACTACAATACAAAGAATCAATTTATTTATTTAGACAAACTGAATATTAAATTGAATTGGGAATAAAATAAAATTTTAGTAAATTAAATATGGTATATACACATATTTAGCAATATAAAGTTTATTTGAATAAATAAAAAAAAAAACATTAAATAATAGAAAATATGGAAGGAAAAAATAAATTTTAAATATATTTATTTCAGTACAAATATATTAAGGTTAATTGATATTATAAATTTAATTGAATATTTATTTCAAAAAAGTATATTAAAATGAATTAATTTTATAAACAATTTTTTTGTATTATTTATTTCAGCGAACATATATTAAAATTAATTGATTTGATTGATTAAAAAAAAAAGGAAAAATTAATTATTTACATATTTTTCAGATAAAAATAAAAATACAAATTATTAAATAACAATAAATAATAATTATTATTTAATATTTCCTTCATATAAATTACAGTTTGGCTTACGAATATTAATCGAATCATTGGCTGCATTGATCTAGCGCAAATATTTGCTGCAGCTTGCAGCCCTGGCTTTAAGTTTTGCCAAAGCTCGAAACTGTGCAAAAGTTTTTGGCCAAAATAATTTGTATGCTGCATGAAACTAACATGAAAAGTTTGTAAAATTTTCTATTTTTTCTTAGTTTTCATCTTGTTTCTCTATTTTTGCTATTTGTATAAAGCAGTTAGTTCGTTGGCTGTCTTCTTACTTCGTCTGCTAGCTGCGGGTGTTAACTTGTTACGGCACAAATTGCATTCGGGTTAGTGGCTGGGGGCTCTCCACTTGGCCAGCTCCTCGGGTGTGGAGTGACAGCACACGTGACTTGTGAACCGGTTGCCCCATTCTTTGGCTGTCGAACAGTCGGCATTATGCCACAGCGCGTCCGCTTCACTGACTCCAGTCTGATGGATTGCTCCACAACTATGCCTGTGGATAGTGGCCCATGCTAACAGAGCTTCTCTTCTTGGTTTCATTCGTTTTTTGGGCAATTGCCATTGAAAGCGACAGCACAAGGCTCTAGGTTCAACCCGTTGTCCTTTGTGTGTCCGTCCGTTCCGCTTCGGTCTGTTGGAATGTGAATGTGTTGACATAGCGCTAAATTTTTTAGTTACTTTTGTATTTGCTCTTTTGCCTCATGCTGCTTTTGTGTGTGTGAGCCCTTACAGCTTTGCTGATTGTAGCTCATTCACATTTATTTGAGGCAAGGACTCAGCAGCAACCGTTAAAAGGCCAACCATTGTGTCAATGGGTGTCAGACTGGAAGAAAATTCCTGCAAAGTCAACATTGTAAATAACGAACGGAACAACTTTTGACATTGTGCTCGTCTCGTGTGCGCATTTAAATATAATTTCTAGTTAACTAAAGACTCGAACATAAAGCAAATACATATAATAGTTGAATTTAACCTCAGATGGTTAAATCATCTAATCAAAGAAGCAATATGTATAATAATATATAAATATTTGTATATATTTATATTAAAACATTAATTAAAAATATATAAAATTTTAAATAAACATTTTATTCAAAATAAATTAAATATAATTATATTTTCGAAAATGAAAAATAAAGAAATTCAACTATAAGAAGTACGTCTATAAATATTTTAATAAATATAATATAATAAATAATATATGAAAAATTTAATATATGTTATAATTATTATTCATTAGAAAATAAGAAAATAAAACTAAAAAACAAATAGTAGTTTTAAAAACATTTTATTAAATATAAATTAAATATAATTTTGTTTATTCTTTTACTTGAGTAATATAATTATTTTATATTTATTGAAATATCTATTACTGTTATAAATATTTCAATAAATATAAAATAATTATAATACTTAAATAAAAGAATTGACAAACTAAAAACTATAATTAGTATTCTATAAACATTTTATTAAATATAAAATATATGTAATTATTTTTTAAGAAATATTAAAGTACAAAAATTTAACAGTTTTGATATCATTTTTATAAACATTTAAAAATAATTATAAGAAAAGGAGGAAGTTTTAATTTCTTATGGATAGTCGTTGTCTATCAGAACTAGATAAAATATCAATATATATTCTATTATCCACAATCGAATATATCTCTCATTAAGCTTATTAGCCGTTGCCGAAGTAGAGACTAGACTAGACTAGATATATTTGATTGTGGATGGGCAACAGTCAACACTCTGAGCGGTAGCTGTAGTTCATTTTAATTTTGATAAAATAAAATAGATGTTTAATTAACTATCTTAGCTATGCTCTTATCATCTGTGATGCTTAAAGCAAACGTTTTATTATTTGCTTTCATTTAGTATACTCAGAATTTCCTTGGGAAAACTCTGTTAATATTCTTTCATTTAACATACTTAAAATTTCGTTTGGTAAACTCACTTCACGTGCTGCTCATTTCACAGTTTCCAGTTTGCAGCACAACTTCCCGCATAGCTACAACAAATTTGGCTCATCTTTGGTAATGTTCTGCCTATTGAACCTAAATGCGATGCTGTGAATATTGTTGCTCGAGAGTCCGTTCGACGTCTCGCCCCACAAAGCAGCCTCATTTACCGCTAATTTCACGATGCTCCAATCTCTTTGCATAACAAGCCGGCTAATGCCACACTTACCGTTATTGCCACCAACGAGCTTGCGAAGGCACTTTGGGCCAAAAACTTTAACGCGCTCAGCCAATACACAAAGCCAGCCAAGCAGCGACTCAATAAACGCCCACAAACAGAGGCAAAAAAAAATACGAACAAACTCAATGGCAAACATCACCTGAACACAGTTCCTAAGCGTTCGGTACTCCTCGTGCTTAGCCAAAAACTTCTGGCTAAAACTTAAACCTCAAACCCTTTCAGCCAACAGCTCGAGCATCGCAGGCAAATCCCTCGATGGTGTAGCAATGGCGCTAACTCCATTGAAGCGTTCAAATTTTCAACAAACTCCAAATCAACTGCATACGTTTAGGAGGCATGCTCTGGTACATAAAGCCCGTCAGGCATTTTATGGCCAACACGAAAGCTAAACTTTAGCCATGGGAGTCGTTGCTTCAAGTCTCTGGCGTGGCTCGTAAAATTTTATGCGTTTTTTGCGCCCGTCGCTGTGGCGTTGAAAATGAAAATTGTTGCCACACGCCGACGACACGAAGCTCGGCATGGAAAAACGACAGCCAGATTCGGAGCCAGAACGAGAGCCAGCGATAGAGTCAGAGCCAGAGTCAGAGCTAGGGCTAGCAGGAGCAGCATGAGTAGCAGCAGTTGTAACAGGGCCAAGCCATTCAAGTCAAGTCGAGTGGCGACGAGCACGACAACAACAACAACAACAACAACGATGAGGACGACGACGAGGACGATGATGTCGCCTGCCAGACGTGGCACCCATTGAGGGTGGTTCGTGTTGTTGTTGTTGTTGCTTTGTGTTTGTTTTTTATGACTTTGGGGGTATTTATTTCACTTGAAACGTTACGTACTCGCCTTGCTGCTGGCTGATGTTTCATTTATGCTCGCTCTCTCTCTCTCTCTCCCAGACTCACGCTCTCTCTCTTTTTGGCTTGTGCGTTAATGAGTCAACACAAAGGCTCAGCTGTTTGGTTAATGCATGTCCTGTCTCATCCCGTTGCCCTCTTTTTTTTTTCTTGCTTTCCCATTTCGAATCCCTTTGCCAGCAATCTCTGGGGTGGCTTGTTGCCAAGCGTTTTGTTTCAATGTCGCCTTTGTCTGCGCTCAAGTCTCTGCCAGTTTGTGCCGGTTAAACCTCAGCACAGCTCAGCTCAGCTCAGCTTTAAGCTCAGCATTTATCTGTCTATTTTCTCACTGATTGTCGCCGTCCCAGCTCATTTTAGACATTTCATAATTTCCACTGTCAAGCCAGAAGCAACTTTAACTGTCAGCCACATTTGCCAGGTTAACCCTCATTTGATGCTAATTAGTTTTCAGCTCGCATTTTGTACATTTCCATGACCTTAGCAACAGAAAGGATAACATTGCAATGGGTTGAGCCGATCAAAATTAATAGAGATTTCTTTTTTAGCATATATAACAAATTACAGAAATTTATTTTAATAATATTTGAAGAGCAGTTAGTTCAGGCCAATGTTAATTTTTTTTTCGGTTTCATTTCATTTTTTTTCCCGAGTCTTTTACACGCTCATCCATGGTAGCTACATTTCACTGACATCAGCAGAAAAGCTTGAGCTTTGCTGGAAAATTAAGCAAATATAATCTTCTAATAATAATCATAAAGTGGCATCAACGTCAACCTCGCCCAGCCACTGGCTGCGGCTGGAACGTGAGTCTGATTGCCATTTTTGTTTTTTTTTTTTTGGGGGGTTGCCAAGTCACGCTTCGTGCAGCCCTCGCAAAGGCAGGCAAAGAAATATTTAATTTTTTCTCTCGTTTCCATTTTTTTGCTGTTGGCTCGACTTATGCAAGTTGAAACTAATTTAATTAAATTTATACGCTCAAAAAAGCTTTGCAGTTGCGGCGCGTGGCAGACGACGCTCTGTGGAGTGGGATGGGCGTGGGGCCTGGCTTGTTGCACTGATTTACTGAGACTTTGAGACTTTGCAGTGGCTGAATGAAATAATTAAATTAGTTGCTGGCAACGTGTGAGTTAAAGTAAAGATAAATGGTGTTGATTGTTTATGTTCTAACTGCATTTAGGCTTAAAACATCTTTAATGAATGCAGCTGCTGCCACAGTTGGCTTGGCCTAAAAACACAATTCTCTCGAACTTTGTCTGAACTCTGACGCAGCACTAATTGCGCTGCAAATGAAAATGCTATCAAAAAAAAAAAGAACCGGGCCAAGCAATCAAAATCCACTGCTACCCGCGCTCGCTGACTGCGGGATATGATTATGCGCGGGGAGTCGGTAACAAATGAGTCTGCGATGTGCTTCAATTATGTGGCAGGAAGTTGGCAGTCGGCAAAACTTTCGCCTGCTGATGAATGCGAAAATATGTTTTCGGCGACTACATAATGAGGCTGATGTGCTCGCTCTTTGCCTGGTGCCTGCTGCTTGCTGCCTGCTGCTAGCTCCTTGCTGGCTGCTGCAAGTTGAAGTTGCCTGCGGGCCATCAATCTGAAGCTTTGTTTTTTGGCAACGAGTTGAGTTTTGCAGTCAATTGCCGAGTCACTTAGAGCTCGCATACAAAAGCCTTAATTTAGCGCGTAATTTATTTGCCAAACATTTACTTTAGGCGCGCATAAATTTACGCGGCGTATGCGTAATGTATAATTTATGTCTCTGTGTGTGTGTGTGTGTGTGTGTGTGTGTGTGTGCGTGAACAGGTAAAAGGCATAATAAAGTGGCATAGGTCAGCTGGGGGCCATGTCTCTATATGTGTGGCACATGCGGCGTATGAGTAATGCACATTTTACGCTTCAATTGGCAAAGCCATTTCAACTCGCGCTCTTTATGCTCATACATAATATTAATAAATTGAATGGTATTTTTATGTGAATGTGTGTGTGATATGCAAATGTACAAAATACCAACAAACAAACAAAAAAATGGAAAATATGGGAAATGCTGTTAAGCTTAGGCTTTTGTTGTTGCAGCTGCCGCAAACATGACATACAATAACCAAAAATTGCGCATACGCCATGTGCGCTATGGCCTCATGCATTTTTCAGGAAAAAATTCATTTTTGGACATCAGCCATGCAAAACACAGGACACAAACATTGACGTTGAATTTCAACTGCATTTCACATTGATTTATTCATGACTGCTGCTGGCCTAGAGTGGCTAGAGTGAGAGGCCTACACTTGCATAAGCCAAATGTATTTGGTTTGCTTCTCTCTATGCAGCCATTTCGTTTGTATTTGCTTTTGCAGTAACTTTTCTTTTTTTCGTTGACTAATTTCTATTAGCTTTGGTAGCAGTTTAAACGAACATTAAAATCTTTATTAAGTGTAAATTCAAGTATTTTATTTTTTAAATACACTGCTAGAATGAGGTCCTTGAAGGGTAAGCATAAAATATTAACAACAAATGTCTGCATTTAATTGATATTGACTCAACTCAAGTTAATTCTATGCCTGGCATTTCAGCTTGTTAATCTTGCAATTTATGTTGTCTGGTTCAAGCCTTGCTAAGTAATTACTTGGAATTTTGAATGTGGGCAGCATGCCTCGAGCATAGTCGCTGCAGTTGCTGTTGTAATTCAATCAAAGATTTGTGTCTTTTGCTCTCGTGCATAAGTGAATGAGAGAAACAAAGAAAAGAAATGAATAGTGAATCTATATATAACATATATATTTTAATTATAATTTTAATATTAATTACCATTTTTAAGTAAAATTATAAACAAATTAATAAAATATTAAACAGCCAAATAATAATTATTAATTTCTAATTATAAACAAATTAGTAAAATATTAAACAGGAAAATATTGCCAAATATTTCTTATTTTATAAACAAAGCAAATTTTTTAAAAAGAGTTAAATATTTTAAAGAATTTTAGTTCAGTTTAAACGCTTAACAAGCAATATATATAAAATGTTAATATGTTAAATTAAAAAAACAAATTAAATATAAAATATATTACAAATGAAATCTTTCTATCACTAAACTATATAATATTAATCAACTCATTGAATAATACCAAAAAATTAATTTAAAAAAAAGAGTTAATTGTTTGCCAAATTAATTTTGCTAAATACTTAACTTTTTCGACCCAATTCAATATCAAATTGTATGCTCTTATGTTAAATCCAAAAAAAAGGGCTAAGTATTTTCTTTTAGCAATTTTTTTTTTTCAACTGTTCAATCAGGCTGCGCCTAAGCATTTGAAATTCATGACAGAAAATTTGTACGTGCCAGGAAATGCTAAACAGCCTATATTCCTTCTTGCCCAACTTGCCACAGCTGGCCACAATTGGCAGGCAAAAAAATAAATATATATGTATATATGTAGGCTGGCAAAAAATGCTAGCTCATTGTATATGGTGTGGCTGTTGCTGTCGTTGTTGTTATTCTGTTGATTCAAATGCAAATATCGCTCGGTTGGCTGCTAAAGTTTTTCGCACGGCAAAACTTTTCTTTCTTTTTGCTCTTCTTTTTTTTAGCAACGTAGGCGCCTTGGCCTAGGCGAACTTCCGGCTAACTTTAAGGCCCAAATAAGCTTAGGCAACTTTACGTTTTATTGCCATGTTGTTTTGTTAGGCAAACCGAAAACGAAAACGAAACTGAAACCGAATTCCCAATCCGACATTCAATAGCTGCTCATTTTTCAAATCAAGTGAAGTGTGAACGAGCGGGATGGCAAATCGCGGCAGGGCTCGAAGGACCGTCAACAAATTTGCCACGCCAAATGAAATGTCTATAAAAAGTAGTTACACAGCCTAACAAGGGGTCGGCAGCTCAGCATTTCGATTCGACTATATTTGTAGCACAGGAGGAGGAGGCACAGGAGGAGGGTTTCCTTTTTCTTTGGTGTACCCTATGCAAATAAAAAGACTTTACATTGTCGAGATCGGCTGTGTTCTAAGATAAATAACTTAAACGTAGATGCGTGGGGTAGAATGCCATATATATATATATATATTATAAGCAGATCAAAATATAAAACTAAAAAGATTCAAATATGGGTTTTTTTTTTTAAATAAAATATGTGCTTTAAATAAATTGAAATATGTAATTAATGAAAATTATATTAAAATATAAAACTCAAATAAATTAGAATTTGAAATTGATGAAATATAAAACTAAAAAGAAATTATCATATTTATGAAATTTATGAAAATTATATTAAATATTATATATATTAGTAATATAAAATTCATATTAAAATATGAACTATATATGTATATTAATATAATTTTATTAAATATTTAAATATAATTTTTATAATACTATATAGTAGATTTTTTGTCATTTTTTAATCCACATTAAATATTTTAAAAATAGATTTTTTAAAATCCTGATTAAATATTTAAAAAATACTATCAACATACATTTATTATTATTTACTAAGAATATTAATTAGATTTGAAGAAAAATTGTTCCAAAATAACTAAATAAATATTTCAAGTTATCTACTTGCAGCTTTGATATTATAGAACTTTTTTTTTTTAGATTAAATTCATATTTAATATTTTAAATTTTATTGCACTGAAATTTAAAAAAGAAATACTGTAAATAAATAAATTTTATGTAGACTCTACTAATTTCTCATACTGCTAATATTTCTTCAGCTCATGGCAAATATTTCCAAAATAAAAATTATATTTTATAGAGTATCTTCAAGTCGCTTACCAATATTTGGAAATTTTCAGCCAACATTATTTGCATTTGTGCTTTGCTTTTACTATATATTACTTTCCGGAGCCTTGTCGCCTTTTGGGGCTAAGCACTTAAAATGATTTCAAGTTTGGGCTTTGCTTATTTTATTTATTTGTGTTTATTATTTCATTTAAATGTTTTGTAAACATGCATCAAAGCTTAAACAGCTAGTTGTAAATTTTGTCGGCTTAATATGCTTATATATATATATATATATATATTATATGTATGTATGTGTGTAATATGTATACATATATAGATAAATAATGTTTGTATGTATGGATCTATGATTAAAGGTTGTCACGTTAAATAGAAGTTTGGCTTAGTTATTAAATTCAAAATTAAAATCAACTCTATGAATAATTTTTGCTTTGTTTTATATTGAAATTTATTTTAATAATATATTATATAATTTGTAATATTTAATTCATAAAATTGAACTTAGGCCTAGCACATACCAATATTGATTAGGTTAGCTTTTAATTATATATCTCTTGGCATCTTTCGAGTGGCCAAAAACTACGGCTATAAATGCTTCAACTGGTTCAAATGCAATATTTTTTTGTGGCAGTTTCTTTTATATATATACATTTTAGCCGCATAGAGAGCCTCTATGCAGCACCACGTATGTAAATACTTTTGAGAAGATATCAATGCTTATTATGGTTTGTACAGTAAAAGATAGACTAATCCTAAGTTACGATTAAGTACGCATGTTGAACACGCGCCTAGCATATGAAAATAATTCAGTACGATGCGGAGCTAATGCTCGCAAAACTGTATCAAACTTAACTTAAGCCCGATCTATGTACTAGAAGAATACTACAAATTATATTTGGCATAGTTAGCAAACTGTGTTATATATGAATTGTTTCTTTTTTTTTGTTTTTTTTTTTATGTTTACCAACACTATGTCAGCTAGTATCATCGGCCCCCCGTCTATTTGTCAGCATTTTGCATGGCCTTGCTGAGCGCTGCTCCCAGCTGACTGAATGAGGGACGTTCCTTGGGATTGGTCAACCAGCAGGAGAGCTGTGCAGTTGTCAAGGGATAGAATAATAAATTAATTAACTGTCTCATTGGATGAGCCATGAAATGAAACCAAAACGTACCAAAATCTCCTTGAGGCTATCGGGCGTGCCCTCGGCCACAGTCCACTCCAGGGTATTGGCCAACGAGCGCTGCACCACCTGCTCGTTGGTTAGATCCTCATGCGGCAGCTTTGTCGCCTGATTGAATAGTTCCCATACGACAACAGCAAAGGCGAAAATGTCACTCTTGGTGGTATACTCATCCTCCTGTATGCATTCCGGTGCCAGCCAGCGCACCGGCAACAGCGTGTTGCGATGCTTATGATACTCGCGACTGTACTTGTCCTTGCTGAGAGCCGGATAGGCGACTTTAACGATGAACTCACTGGAGATGACGCAATTGCGGGTGGCCAGGTCTCTGTGGGCAGGTTAACATGGAGTTAAAAGGCAGAACCGATTAATGGCTATCATTAGGTTCTATTTCGAAGATGTATTGCATCAATTAGCTATTGCTACTGCAAGGCTGAGCTCTTAAAAGAGAAATTTCAAAATTGTGTGCAGCTGCCTCGGATGTAGATAAATTGACTGCAGTTTATCTTGGCTCAAATATTTAATATTTTTATAAATTCAGATTAAAGACTTACTAAAGAAATATTTATAGGCAGTCTGTCAAATTAATTAAATGTAGTCAAAGGAAATTTATAAAACTCTTTTGAAAATTTAATTTGGCTTGAATATAGTAAAAATAAAAATTATATTTTTAAACTTATTTTAAGCGTGCATTTTTAAATTAAATTGAGTTAAATTAAGTTAATTTGCTTGCTAAATTATTTTTAACCCAAGCCAATTCAGCAAATTGTTTTGAGATCCTAAAGAACTCTACTCGATCTTACCTGTGGGTGAAGCGTGCGCGATAAATGGCATCCATGCCGCGAGCTATTTGATAGGCCACAGCTAGCATCTGGCTGGTGGTTAGTGGTGGTGGTGAGGACGTGGCTGTGGCTGTGTTAACCTTGCCGGCAGTGGCCAATAAGAACTGTTTGAGATCACCCCAGTCTGTGTACTCCAGCACCATGTAATGGGGATCCTTTTCGCGGCATAGGCCATATAGACGAACGACACCCTTGTGCGAGATGGCACGCAATAGATCCAGCTGGCGACGGAACTCCTGGCAGGCCTGTTCATCCTTGACCTTGTTGAGTGCCTTCACCAGCACCAATAGATCGGCTGTCGACTCGCTTTGTCCTTGCTCCTGTGGCTGCTCCTCCTCTTTGATTTCCTCAATGTCATCCATGGATGTCTTTGAGCGTCGCTTCTCATTCAGGGTGCTGAGGGTGGTGCTGCCACTGCCGCTGGCACCGCTAGCACCACTGCCATTCTCGCTGTTGCTGTGCTGCTTCTCCGCATCGGCGTCCTTGTCGCTTGGCGAGGTGGCTGCCACTAGGGAGGCTTTCAGCTTGCCCACGAACACATCGCCAAACTCTCCGCGGCCAATTTGTATGAGTTCACTGAGACCGGAACGCGGCAGGGCCAACTGCTCATAGATATGTGCCGATTTCTTGGATGCTTTGGACTGCTGACTGCAGGCGGTATCATCGGATTTCTGAGCATCGCCATTGGCTGCCCGAGACTTTCCATGGCCGTTGCGTTGCTTGCCCGACAGGCAGGGCTCTTGCTCAGTGTTCTTGCCCGACTCCGCCTGATCACCGCCCGCCTCCTTGATGCTGAGCTCATTGAGACGCGCCTTGCGTGCCTGACGGCGATAACGACACCACAGCATCAGACCCACCACGAGCACTATGTACGCCAGTGCCACGGTCATGGTGATAAGTACAGCCCGTGTCACCAGGAAACCATCACCGGTCGACTCCTCCGTAATGAACCCATCGCCACTGAGACGCACCAACAGTCGCACCTCCTCACGCTTCAGTCCGGCACTGTTGCCTATGGTGCAACCATATTTGCCCTCATCCTCCGCCTGCACGTTACGTATCTCGAGTGTGCCATTCTCCAGGAAGCTGAAACGCTGACGATCCGTATTATTCTCGCTTAGATACTTCAAGTCCTTATCCCATTGTATTGTTGGCTTGGGATCTCCAATTGCCTGACAGTGTATGACGGCAACGCCTTGCTCACTGGTCTCGATGGGTCCCTCGGGCGCTACACTGAACCTGGGCGCAACGACCACATTGATGGACACTGTGGCATTTATCTGTCCCTGACTATTGCTGGCCACGCACGTATAGTTGCCACGATGCTCGGCGCTCACATTCCTAAAGATTAAAGTGCCATTGATGTCATCCACGTGTTCGGGCAGGCTGTCATTCGCCGCATCCTGCGCAGGTACATGGAAGATAGAAGGTACATGGACTATTACAAATCAATTTCAAAGCCCACTTCGACGCGTTTTCATCTAAAATGCAAAAACACAACCTGGACAAGATGGTAAGAGATGCGTTTGTTTTAGACGTCACGCCAAATGAAAAAATCGTTGGCATTTTAACATTTTTGCTCGCTATTTTGTTTTTTTTTTTCTCCTAGACAATATTCCGGCAAATGGACAAACAGTTGTCAAAATTGGTTGGTTCTCGCACAACAGCTGCAAACAACGCGCGAAGAGCGAATGTTAGTGAACAAATGGACGACAGGGTTAGCTAGTAGTCTAGCTGCACTCAATACTGATGGCGGGACTCTGCATATGAAATGTTTGCTAAAAGAAAAGTTTACACAGCGTCGCAGTTGCGTTTTTCAATTTGTCAGCTGGACATGCGGACATGTGGTTAGGTGGACGAGCGAGAGGCTGGAATATTGAGTGAGGTGGGTAACTGACTTGTGACATTTGCTTAATAGCTAGACGCAAAGATAAATTGCCTTGTTGAAGGGTTCGAAATTTAAATTTAATTTTAAAAAATAGTTTTTTTCTATTAACTTGTAGTTTTTTTTATAAAAAAATATATATGTAGAAAAACACTATATTTTTTTGATTATGTTTTATCTCACAGGTATAAAAAAAAAATTAGAGAGTCGCAGAGGTAATGGAAAAATGGAAAATATGCATTAAGTCATCTAAAGAGACTATTTCACTGTTATTGCCAACCCAGCATAGGAATATACATATTTCTAGTTAATTATATATATAATTATATTGTTAACTGGATGTTGAATTTCTATGTAATTTTAGCTAGAGTTCTAAACCTTTTTTTTTATACCCTGAATCCATTGAAAATGGGACATCAGGATCTAATAATGGTTTTGTTGAATGTATCTAACAGGCAGAAGGCGTGGCCGAAACCATAATGAACTTCTTAATCAGGTCGATAGATCCCTTGATTACTCACCCTCAGCCATTGCACCTGCGGCGTGGGTGTGCCCTGCGCTTTGCAGTGCAGCTTGCCCAGAGCACCCAGTTCCAGATTTTTGGACGTTGGCTGCGGCATAAACTTTAGCTGCTCAATGACCTCCAGCGTGCCGGATGGTGAGTTGACTGCCGCATGTCCCTCCAGCTGTATTTGGCACATATACTGGCCCGCATCGCTGGCAATGATGCTGTTGAAGCTGAGCGTGCCATTCTGCTTGTGCAGCACCAAACGTCCGTCTTCGCGAACCAATGTGTCCTTGCCATGATCCTGCATCGAACCAGGTATAATAGCTTCACCGAGCTCCACATGTCGCAGAATTTTGCCATCTTTGCGCCAGCGCAACTGAATGCGTTGATTCTGCAATTCCGCAGGCAGTTCATAGAGGCAACTGAGAGCCGTCGGATCGCCCTCCTTGATGATTAGCTTGTCATTGGGTCCCTGTACGATGCGCAGTCCGTCGGGCGATGGCTGTGATTGATCCATGCTGCCGCCACGCTTGCCGCGGCACAAGAACACTTGCTTGGCCCAGGACTCGGGCATCTTTTGGTTCTTCTTCAGCTTGGGCAGGCACTTGGCGGGGCCAGGCGCCAGACTGGCCAGATGCTGATACACATAGCCCTGTTTGCTCATCACACGAGCCGCCGCATTCGATGCAATGCAGCGATAGAGTCCATCATCGGCGCTGCTCGGCTGGCGTACGAGCAGACGATGCTGTTGCAACTCCACGTTCTGCCAATTGCTAAGCTTGGCACTGTCTCGATACCATTCGATCTGCAGTGGCTCATCCCCAGAAGCGCCTTCCACATGACACTTGAGCAGCAGCTCGTTGCGATTGCTGCTCAACAGCTGCACACTGACTGCATCCAGATCTGTCAATCAAAGAGAACGGAAATGTAGAATTTCGCATTAATTAAAATGTCAATTACAAATTCCTAATTCATAAATTGAAATTAAACTTAAATATAAATAAATTATATATGGAATAATAATTTAATTTGCCATTTAAGATCTTTAATAAACATGTAAATAAATGATCAAATATTTTTTTTTGTTAATTTATTTAAGTTAATACTAGACAAGTGTATATATATTAAGGAATATATATGTAAGCATATACATAACTGTGTTCGAGAATATATTTCAATACTTTTAGCCCGACCTCTTAATACTCTCTCTTTTCTTAATTAAGCAGAATACATATACATACATATATATGCATTATGGCTTTCTATATAAATATAAATATTGATATCCGAAAGCCAACAACTCTGCAGACTCAAGCAAAAATATTCACTCTAGACTTCTGTTTGGCTCGCAATCAATCAAATATTTTGCAGCATTTGATAATTTGAGACCATAATGAAGGGCGAAATGTTTATATGCATAGCGATAAGAGAGTTAATAGCTGAGATTGCGAAAAAAAGGAAAGAATATCCACATATTGCTTTGATCAACGAATGCATCATTTGGATAATTTTTTGAATTCGATACGAATTTAATGCCAAGTGTTTTTAGACTCAGCATTCCATAAATATGCCCAATAAATATCCGCAAGATAAATGTAGTTTTGAATGCAATTTTTAGCTGGCCGTGTAGCGTGAATTCGCTTAACTTTTTTCTTCCTGTTTCGTGTTCGCTGCATTAAGTGCATTTTATAGTCAGCTCCGTTGAAGCAAGCAAGCGACGCAGCAATCTGTGGCCTGGCAGCCCATTCAAGGCGCAGAGGAAGCATAAATTGAACTGTCAGTCAGTTGCAAGGGTCGGACGCGTCGCGAGACTCACTAGGGCTCACTTTTATGTAAATGCACACTTTGCAGCTCGGCATGTGTGTTGGAGCTCTAGTCTGGACAAGGAGTTACCCTATTGAGCAGCTCTTCAATACACTTGTATCTATATGCTTGGAGTTGCACGAGAACTGAGCATATGCATAACGATCTATGTGTGTGCCTAAGCTTAAAACCCGAATAACCAGTATGCCCAACAGCATACAGGGTATTATAGAAGCGTCAAGTTCTTTCAAGTTCGCTGCGAACGGTACTTGGCAACAATTGCAGCATGCGAAAAACTGTTTGTGGCACAGAACATAAAATGAAGAATGTGCAACGCACTGCCCCAGGTTAACAAAAAAAATTATTATTATTATTTAAGGCGTGCACTTATTGAGGGCGTGGCAATACTGGAATAGAATTGCGGTTGAGTTAGCTCGCAGGCACGTATTTAATTATCCAGTCTCAAGATGTGTATGAAATCGATGCCGAATAACTATTAATATATGGCAACGAACTGATTGGCCCTCAACAAGTCTTACAAATTCAAGTCTCAAAAAAGTAAGAGTAGATATTATTCTACTCGAAACATAGAAGAGAACTAATGTAAAAGGGTATATAAAAAATATGACAATTATAGATAGATGGTAAGTAACTGTCAGATACTTTTGTATCTGCTGCACTTGAAATGCACTTAGATAAGTAGCGTAGATCTGCTGATATATCAAGATATCGGCTCCCATCAATGTGTACTGTTACAGCAGCATTTGCCACATATTCACAACATCTGGTTTGGCTATCCGTTAGATACTTTTATTTCGCATTCCAATCCAAGTGCCCTTTAGTTCACTCGACTGTCATTTTGGCCTTAACGTAAACGAGGCAAAGTTATTGCCGCTGGCCCACTCAAAGTACCTATCAGTATGCACACACACTCACACATACATATGCACAAATACACACAGTGACGAGTAAATACAAAAACAAATACATAACAAAGTTTTGACACTTCCTCGACGGCGTTGGAGTTGGAGGCGACACAGCGATGTTTATTGAGTTGTTGCTGTCGCTGCACGTTGTTGTTGTTGTTGTTGCTGCTGCTGTTTATTTTTTCTATGCCACCAAATAAGTATCTACAAATATTTAGAAGCATTTTTCCTGCTGCTGCTGCTGCCCGCTCGGCAATCATGCGCTGAGACAAACAAAGTCAAAGCCTAAACAAGATTTATGTGCATATGTAAATTTTCTAACGCGCCCAGCTAACCGCAGACCCTGGAGATGTTTAGCTGGGCGTCTCAGAGCTGGAGCTAGCAAACATTCAGGCAAAATATCCATGCAACATATGTATATGTATACACATCAACCAATTGTCTGGATGCCAGCGCAGTTAGTGCACCGCCGTTGATAATAAAAAACATTTCTACAGATAAAAATATATATGTGATACGGTTTATAAAAATTATGACACGATAAAGATTGAGTCGAAAGGTTCTTTTTTTATTTTTCTTTTTTTTTATATGTACTATATCAAAAAGGAAAAACCAATGAGTTTTAAACTAAATTTTAAAATCACCAAATAAAAAACAATATATGTATATACTCAAATAGTCAATTCATATTACAAATCTGTTTGCATTTTTGTATTTTTAAAAAATATTTTTAAATGTTTGTCTGCAACTTCAAAGCAACAAATCGTTCACAACTTTTAGAGATCATATCAGATCAAAAGTTCTTCAAAAGTTCTTGAATATCTTGCAATTTTAAGTTCTTCATTAAGTCAACAATTCTGTCATCATCAATCTTGTTCATCTTGTGCTGTACGTTGCCGTGCGCCATGCACAAATCGATGATATATTTGAAATTTTCATTCTTGCTTAGGGTAATCGGATTACCAATTAATATGAGCAACATTTTTGAACGGGAGAGAAGCACGTTGATCCGGCGTGGATTGGATAGGAAACTGGTACCGGAAAATGAACTGACCAGCGATGCAATCATAATCAGTTTTTCTCGTCCCTGATATCTTTCGACGGTGCCAACTTCAACATCCTGCTGGTTGGTTACACGAAGCATACGCTTTATCAGTTTGTATTGAGCCAAATATGGCGTGATAATGCCAATATTATCTTGCTTTAACATGACGCCATTGATACCATCTTTCAGAAGGGTCATTACATACCAGCATACCATCTGTGCCTCCAGCATATTGAAGCTGCTGGTACAATTGGCCTCAATTTCTGTTTCGCCGTGTGTTGCCTGAAATAAAATTGGAAACTTTTGATCTGCCAGCATGTTCCACTGGATCGTACTCAATGAAGCCACTGGAATAAGATAGTCGTCGTAAAAGAGCTTGTTGTAGAGCCCAATGATCTCCGGGTGCGCTCTGTAACTGAGCCGTAATCGTGACTGTACCGAGCAATCAAATTTACCATTATTGTCCACTTCGTACATTTTGTGGAGCAAGAGGCGATCCATAATGGAACTATCAAGCCCTAGAGCTTTGCCGCGTTTGCTCTTTACGACCGGTCCCAATTGTTTATGATCCCCAGAGAGTATAACATGGCACTTGTCATGTTTAATACCCGCAATCGCCATTAATGTCTCTGGCTCTGAAGCGGATGCGGCCTCATCAATGAATATGTGGGTAAATTTGCGGAGACTCCGTGCAGCTCTTAGACCAGCGAAGCACAGTGTCGCTACAACGATTCCATATTTATCTAAATCGTCCTTTTTTAATCCATTGCGAGTCCGCATGTTATTCCGACTGTATTCATAGTTGGAATACTTCATCACCGTGGGATTAATTGAATTTCCGTGCTTCCTGAATTGTGTGGCAGAAAGCAATCGTAGAAGTATTGGTTCCCCGGATGCCGTAAGCGACTTAAATCGTTCATCTTTTTCTATATAGGTCACTAACTTCAAGGTGATCATATCGCAAGCTGCATTCGAACCTATTGATATTAGGATACGACCCTGCTTCATTAGGTACAATTGAAGGATAGCCTCCACAATCGTCGTGGTTTTGCCAGTGCCTGTAAGTGGTTTTGTGATTCAATTATTCTCATTTTGCCACAAACTTTCGCTCTCCCTTACCTGGAGGTCCATACAGAATGTAGGGCAAATTTGGATTGGGTCCAGTAACTATCTGTCGAACGGCTTCCAATTGTTGAGGATTAGATTTAATTTCAACGTTTAATAATGAGTTATTGCTGAATTTAATCAAATCTCTTTTTATTTTCGGTGTATTCGGAAGTGGAAATAGATAGCGACGCGTATGTGGGTCTATTGTTAATCGATTCAGTGATAGATACATTACACGGAACGGTACTCGCGGCGAACGAAAAATTACATCAAAATTGCAGTTATAAATTTTGTTTAGCGAAACATTGGAGAACTGATTTGGAGTAAATACAATGCATTCTTTCGTGACATTCGTTATATCAAAAACTTTGCCACCTTCACTTAAAAGTTTCATAATGCGTTCCGTTGGCTTTAGCGCAGGCGACAAAGTGCCTACGGGCAGAAGGACAACGTCGTCCACCAAGGGTACAAACATTATAGGATTCGGTTTTAGGGACTGTTTGATGCATAAATTGCCCGTTTTTGTCAATTTGACTGGCACATTGAACTGCATGATTTGAGAGTACATCAACATCGAGCTTAAATCCTCAATGCTCAGTAACATCTTATACACGGAACTTGCATTTTGAGAAGTCAGTTGACGTGTCTCCAAATATGAGCCAAAAGTTGCATCGATTTTAGTGAGAATTTCGTCAGAAAATTCCAGCTCTAAGGCTCTCAACATTTTTTCGCTGGGCGCGTACTTTCTTAAATTCATAATTTTTTTTGTAGCAAAAAATCAACTTAATTGTATTGATAAGAACACACACACACACACTAAATGCAGCGTAAGCAAACACACTCTGCTCTCAACGATTCATTCGGTACTGACAGTAACAGTAGTAACTAAACAGCTTGAGACTCGCTCATCGATCGATTCGCAACTGAATTTAATGGGAATCACAAAACTCAAAGTTCTTCGCAATGACTGTGTCATTTGTATGTATGTTGTATGTACTTATACGGGCACACTCACGCACACACACAGACTTCCCCATTCACAACGTTCACATGCAACAGTTGAGAGTATTTTGATTTCATTCGCGCTCTCGGTTTCTGTCTCTCGCGCATACCCTATAACAAGAATTCGCTTGGTATATTTCACGCTATGTTATAGTGACTAGTAAGGGTAGTGAAACATATGTACATATGAAATTATCAATAACATTTTAAAAAAATATTAATTCTTAAATAGTTTTACTAATTTAAATTTAAAATGTGATTCATTATATTTTAATATAAACACTCTCTCTTTCGCTCTCTAATTGTACAGGGTATTGCAAATCTCTTCTATGTACATAGCCAATTATACTTAATATGTACATACATATGTATGTACATACATACATATGTACATGCACATAAGTACGTCTTTTATAGATAAATGAATGCAGAGCTGTCGCCAATTTGAAGTCGTTTTTATTTGAGCTTAAGATTTCAAAGAAATTTGCAGACTATATTCCAAAAATTTTATAAATACACATTCATACATATGTATGTACATACATACCTATGTATGTACATTGTTTAATTGTTTTAAAGAGTACTATGTATCTGTCTGTATGTATGCAATCTCTCTATCGCGAACGCTATTTTCTGCGCTTGTATGCATGTCATGCGTGTGTGCATGCTAATTATAATTTATCCGCAATATAAAAAAAGTGAAGCGATAGTATTCTGGTTTCAACCAATGACGTCATACATACATATGTATGTATATATTTATATACTACTCATTCTGAGCGATATGCATGTTGTTTTTCTTGTAATATTTTAATTACATTTCTTACATTAATGTGTGAATTTATATCGACTTTTGAAAATTTGATTAAAACTGTTAAAGCAAAATAAGTATTCGATATATCGATATAGACAAATACCACTAACCATAGCATGGTAAGTGCAAATACGCAATGAATATTTAGTATTTTTTGTAATTCACACATATGGTCACACAGTAATAAACGGAATTGTTTTTACTTATATATACATATGTATGTATTTATTTATGAGTGATAATGAATATTTGTTATATTAAGTTTTTAATAAAGTTACTTTTGTTTATTAACATATATATGTATTTATGTAATAATCGTATTTAAATATTTGATCATTGTATGTATTCAAATTTTAAATCATTGGCAATAACAATTAATATTTTAAGTATTTTAAATTTCAACGACGGCAATTTAAAGGCGTATAATTAGATTTGACGTCCGGATCGTCGAAGAGAAATTCTAGCAACAGATACATCAGTTAACACCTGCACCTCATCTGCTCGAATAACAATGGACGGAGTTGCAGAAGACGATCATCACTTAGACGTTGATGCAATGTTCAATGGACGAACGGACGACAGGCAAACGTTCCTAAAACAACGGAAGAAAAAGTCTTAAACTAAAGAATGGTTGAGCATAAACCACAATAATGTAAACAATTGTCTCCACCCGTGCTGGCAGCCGGATTAAAAATGAATAGAAGATAGGTGAAGTAAACTAGCCCCGCCGAGTAAACAATTCCTACAGCGTCGAAGGGTGGGCAACAGAATGAGAAGTATACGTTTGTCGGATCTCTGTATTACCCCGAAAGTGTGCCGGCTGGGTCTTACTTTGTCAAATGTACAAGGAATCGAATAGGTTCTGATAAGATAAGCTGTACTGTACTGCCCCCCAGTTTTTGTTATTGTAATAAAAATGTAATTAATTGATAATAAAAATTTGTTCATTTCGCGTACACACGACCAACTCTATTTAGTTCACCTGAAAATACAGTTTGTTTGCCTAAAGAAGGGGAATCCATAGAAATGGTTTACGCTACGGGAACGCCCACTTAAGCAGCTTATATTGACCCATTTGAAGGCTTCAGTTGAATTGAAATGAATATAAATTGCATCTACATACATACATACGTATATGATGTGGTAAAGATATACTGTATATAATATACATATATTTATATATGTAGGTGATATAAATTGGTAAAAATTGAATATTGAATATGAAAACATGTTATATATGTTGTGATATTATCCATATATCAAGATCTTTAAATTTCTTCTCCAGGTAGAGCTTGCAGCTCATTACTGCTTGCTTGAGAATCGTTTTCCTTTTCCTGTGGCACCATGACATTTCCAATATGTGGTGACATTTTCCATATATCAAGGTCTTTCAACTTCTTTTCCAGATAGCCGATAGAGCTTGCGGATGATGAGCTGCTTGCTTGAGAATCGTTTTCCTTTTCCTGTGGCACCATGACATTTCGAATATGTGGTGACATTTTCCATTTTCTATATCTATACGATTCATTCGCTTCGAGCTTTGGTAAGTCCTTTAGATAGTTGCCATGCTGTTTGCACTGATTGATGATGTATTGAAAATCTTTGTTTTGGCTCAAAGTATCTGGATTTCCAATCAGTAACATTAGTTGCTTGGCACGGGATAGGAATACATTCATGCGCCTTGGATTAAATAGAAAGTATGGATTCTTGAATGAGCTAACCAATGATACTATAATTATTGGCTTTTCACGACCCTGATAGTTCTCCACACTGCCAACCTCCACCTTAGGGTGAAGCTTGCGGTTTAAATGCTTGCATTGAGCCAAATATGGTGTGATGATACCAATTTCATCCGGCTGTACTTTTATATCGTTACCAAGGCCATCTTTCAAAAGACGCTCTACAAACCAATGGACCACGTCGGCCTCCATCACATTGAAGTTGCTGGTGGAATAGCGTTCGCGCTCAGTTGTTCCATACGTGGCTTTAAATAGGATTGGAAATTCACCCTTTGGCAAAAGGCTCCAGTTGGTGGCTTGATTAACCTTTTCAATTGGTGCCAAGGGTATTAGCTGATTATCGTAATACAGATGGTTGTAGATGCCAACGATCTCCGGATGGGATCTGTAATTCCGACGTAAACGTAACTGCAGTCTGGTATCATAGTTGCCATCGTTGTCCACCTTGTACAGCTCGTTAAGAAGCAGGCGCTCCATTAGGGATCCGTCCAATCCCAGGGATTGCGCACATTTGCTCTTTACGACTGGACCCAATTGCTTATGGTCTCCGGATAGTATAACATGGCAACTGCTTCCCCTAACGCCCGCAATTCCCATTAATGACTCGACCTCCATCGATGCGGCCGCCTCATCGATGAAAATATGAGAGAAGTTACTAATTCTAGTCAGGTAATACATTAGGCCAACGCCGCATAATGTAGCCACAATAATCTTACATTCCTCTAATATATTCACATATTCTGCTTTTCTCGTCGGACGTACACATCGGAAAAATTCCGTAAGCTTTGGATTAATGGGTTTGTTGTAAGATTTCGAATAAATGCGCGCGAATTCCAATTCTGGTTTACTGGCTAGGTCTAGAAATCTTTCACTCGCAATAACTTCGCATATCCTTAATGCAATCGTGTCACAGGCCGAGTTCGAGCCAGATGTAACCAGAATACATGAACTATCGTGATTAACATATAATTGTAGTATGGCCTCGACAATTGTTGTAGTTTTGCCAGTACCTTAAATGAATTACTGAGTTGAGCACGTGATTGGATGGGAGAATTTGAATCACATACCTGGAGGGCCAAACACAATGTAGGGCGCCCTTAAGTCGGGCCCAGCGATGATCTGCCGTATGGCTAATAATTGTTCAGGATTTGTTGCTACCGATTCGTTGAACAAGGCGTCAACATGCAGGATGTTGGTCAACGATTCGGGACGATTCAAGACATTGAGATTTGATTTCGGAAATATGTATTGAATCGTATCCGTACACTTTGCCAATGTTTCTAAGGCGATATATTTTAAAATAAATGGTATTCGAGGAGAACGAAAGATTACGGTGTACTCCACATTAAGCACATGACTCGGATCTAGCTTTCTCGGCTGATCTTGAATCTCTTGAATCTCATCTTCTCTTCTTTTGCACAAATCAAACCAAACTCGTTTGTGTTTCACCGACGTAATTTTGCCAACATGACGATGATTTGTTTTTGGATCACATGGAAGGTCCTCGAATTCGTGCGGAGTTAAGCGGAGTATGCGCTCCGTTGGCAGCAGAGCAGAAATCGAAATGAAATTCGGCACGAGCACCACTTCGTCCATGCAAGGGGTCAATATGTGCTCAGCTCTATTCCCGATGCTATTCATATTTTTTAAATCTATAAAGTATTGCCCATTACTGTCATCATAATTTACGTAGTTTGAGTGCATTAGATTAGCATATAGCTGCATTTCGGTTATGTCCTCTATGCTAAGCAAAGTTTTTAGTACTTTTACGATATTAGCTCTGTTCAAAACACGCGATTTAAGATAATTGTCAAATTCACTGCTTGTTGCTGCCAGACTCTGATTTGTGAATCCTGCCGTGAAGGCTTCCAGCATATCTGAGGACGGCTCAAAATAATTCATTATCAAGTTGTATTGTCCGGTTCGGGTTCAAATCGAAACTGAATTATTCTGCAAAGTCCCCGAATTGCAAGAGCTAGCTTTTTCTCAAAACTTCATTTATCGATATACATACATATGTATGTATATACCAGAGTGCCATAGCACTGATTATTTGCATGATATTTCGCTGAAAATTGAGTCATTGCTTATTTATTTATTCTCTTTTTTACGCCAAAAACTAGATCAGCGCATTTTCGTTTTGTTTTGTTTTAGCACTAACCATATGGTTAGTGATTTTAGCCGCAGAGCTACATATGCAATATAGACATACTATATATATTAAACATATATACAAATTTTATAAAATTTTTTCTTCAATCATCATTGAATGGAGTTGAAAACGTTCACTGTGCGCTAAATGTCTTTTACCCTGCAATCGAAATCTTTTATCTCCATTAATTTTGTCCTTGCGCTAAGAGTGGCGAGTTTCATGACAAAATTTATGACCATCTGACCAGAGCAGCATTTGGTCTAAGCCCTGTGGTATCTGTGCGTTCGTATCTTTAATTAAAGTTGAACGCGCTCTGGACTGGTAAAACTGTTTTCAAATTAAAACGTTAAGCATTCGATTATCTGAGAGAGAAAATGTTTTCAGATCTACTCAATTGCTGAAACTTTTTGCTAACGATCAAAACTGCAAGTGAAGGCGTTAGGGAATGTTAGTCGACCAATAGATACCAATAGATAGATATATGGGGAATATTTGGTTTTAAAAAATGAATTTTTATAAATATCAAAAAGTGCACGTGGAACCGATCAAGATATTTAAAATAAACAATTTTTTGAATGAATAATATTCAAAAGAATTAACGAAAATAGAATAAGCAATTAAACAATATAATTTCAAACCAAATAATAAGTAGTGCAAGTTCAGAATTTGTGTCTTAAAAATAGAGAAGTCAAATTATATAAGTATTATATTAATATTTCAAATATTTATATATAAATGAATATACCCGTTTAACCCATTTAGTCTAGAGTGTGTTAAATAGACCAGACTGAAAGCGAAAAAGGAACGATGCGAGAGAGACTGCGATAAATAGAAGGACAGAGAGACGCGCCAAAAAGCTGACTACAATTTCTGTCTGCGCGTCTCTTTAATGTTTTCAAGCTTGGGCTCGTAAAATTTTATGCGTTTTTCCGGCATTCACCAAATGAAAATTATCCACATGGCCCACCGACAAAATATAGAAAGAACCCAACTTGCCAACTGCAGTCAACTTGAACTTGTGTATAGCTCACATACACAACAACAACAACAGCAGCAGCAACAACAACAACAACAATGACAGCATTCAATGGGGGTGACGGTGTGCACAATGTTGGCTATGTGGGTTGGGATGGGGTAAAAGGAATCGCAGTGTGTATCGCTGCTGCTGAGGGTTGCTTTGTCCACAGCGTGGTTGCCTATTCCAAATGTGGCCCCCTTTTGTGCTGTGTGTCTTTGCATTTTGTTTGGTTTTTATGACTTTGGCTGGGTTGCTGCTCGGTTGCCATTGTTGTTGTTGCTGTTGCCATTTCTCATTTTATGTTTATGTTTCGTGTTAATGTTGCATTTCATTTCCATGTACATTTCAGCATGCCCGTTGCCTTGGATTACTGGTGAGCCCCTCCTGCAAGAATATCCAACTTCGTTTCCATGGCACACACACACACATACGTAACTCAGCTCAGCTGTTGGTCCGTGTGTATCCTTGAGTTATCCTTGCATCGAGAGTCCAACAACCCCTTTACACTGTGTGTTGTCTCTTCAATTCACCGTCTGTCTGTCTGTCCGACTGGCTGCCAGTCGTCTGGCTCTAGTCTGACTGTTCTGCTTTGGCTCCTGCTCAGCTGAGTGGAGTTCAGTTGAGTTGGTCCTTTTTCTAGTCTGTCTGCTCGAATCTGTAGAGTCATTCGTTAGCTCTGCACTGCAACAAATAGTGGAATTCCTATTCGAATATGCATTGCATTCAAGCGCTCTATTATTGCATTGTTTTTGCCACGCTATAAACAAAATCAATTCATGCGAGCTGTTGGCGTTAATAATAATTTTCTATATATATTTATTGACGCACTACGACAACATCATCATGTTATTTGAAATATTTCAAAAATTATAGTGCTTAATTTATGTATAATTTATAAATGTTGCAAGTGAAATCTTGCTATGCTTATGCATTTAATTCGAATTGGCGAGCAACGTAAACTAGCGGCAGATAAATGAACGATGACCCTATGCATCTTTTAATAGCTTCTGTCTGTCTATCTGAATAATTTAAGAGTGGGGCACACACATTAACCCACTTAGCCCTTGGCCATTCAGTGGCGCCACAGCGTATATCTACAACACTCTAAATAAATTGTATTCTTTTGCTACGTTCGAAGACATTTAGCGACCTTTCAACAGAGGCAGAGGCAACAGAGGCAGCCAAGCAGCCTGCCAGCCTGCCATTAAAATCAAGTTCCAAAAACTACAAATTAATTAGTTAATTAATTAGCTAAAACACTTGAGTGTGGAGCGCGCGAGACGCTATAAATTGGTTGGAGTTATGCTGCAGCCTCTTTGATCAGCTAGCAGCCGGTGCTGACAGCCAGCAGCAGCAACACATGCAACACATGCAGCACAGATTGTGCATAAAACTTCCACACGCTTTGTTTACTTGCACACTGCGTGCAGTGGGTTGGCAAAGGGGAGCCAAGGGGCAGGGACTGTTTGTTAAATTTATGCATTTTTCTGCTTAAAGGCAATGCAACTAAATGAACATCAATCACATGACGCCGACTCTGACGAGGGGCACAAGAACAGGAACATCAACTGCAACTGCAACTGCAACTGCAACTGCAACTGCACTTGCCACTTGGCTGCATGGATCTTCTTCATTCTCTTCCACTCACACACCCATTCTCACTCACTCACTCTCTCTATCTCTCTCTCTCTCACTCTCTCACTCTCTCTATCTCTCTCTCTCTCTGTCATTTCTTATTTCTTTTACTGTGTGTCTTCGTTTTGGCCACGCAACGTTGGCTGGTAAACGCATTGCACTGCACTTCCTGTACAGCAGAGCCGAGCAGGAGGCGGGGCATGAGGCAGGCGTTTGTTGTGCGTGACGTATGTACATCAAAAGTTTTGCTTTTTATCTTTCATCAATGTGGCTGTTATTTGTGTGTTTTTATGCTTCTGCACCTTTGCCAGCTTGCAGCTCTGATCAGGCTAAGCTAGCTAGCCGGAAAAGGGAAGTCAACTATATGCAGTGGCTAGACGGGCCTAATCATAAATTTACTATTAATCAATGACAGGCAGTAGACAATTCAAATAAGCTATTATTATTATTATTTAAGTAATAATAATATTTTTATAAAAATATAATCAAAGTCTAAATATAAAGTTTTTTATTTTAAATGAATTTTGAACACAGATTTCATTTTATATATGCAATTTATAAAAATAGAAAACTGTTTTCAATTGCAAATTGAAATTGAAGATTTGTATATTAGATTATATTTTATTTTAAAATTAATTTAGATAAATAACTAATAGAAATAACTAACACTGTTTTTTAATGTATAAATGTTTTTCTTCTTATTTAAATCATATAAATTATTATTAATGATGAAGTAGAAGAAGTTTGGTCTATTATACTTAATCAATTGTTCTGTGAAGATACCAAATTTTAATGGCATGGATTCCACACTTGATAAAAAATATTAATTAAAAAAATGTTTTGTATGGAATATTTTTAAATTAAAAAACAAGAAAAAGAATTCTTTAATTATTTAAGCAACTTTACTATTTAGTAACTTAATTTCAACAAATATAAGACTTAGAGGCAAAATATATAGATAATTATTTATATAGGCAATTTGTCGACTGTATGTTTGTTAATTTGAGACTTGAGTTCAGCTCAAAAAAATTGCCAATATCTTTAAGTACTTATCGTACACTCAATTATTAGTTTTGTCTGTGGTTTGGGTACTTACATATCACGCTCAATTTAGCTGGAGGCGACGCCTGCCTGGCACCGCTGGCCGCACTGGCTGCGATGCACACATAATCGCCGGCATCCTCGCGCTGCACCGACTCGATATGCAAATTGGAGTCAATTTGCAGGACGCGGCTGTCATATACGATTTGCCGACCTGTAATGGCAATGAATGTCGTACGGAGTGCTTTAGCTAAGCATGTTGTCGAACTAACTCTGGCATTGTACTCACCATTATGCAGCCAGTCATAGTGCAAGTCGCCGGAGGGACCGCTGGCCTCGCAGCTAAAGTCAACCGCATCGTTCTCAACGATGGCCTGGCTCTGGGGCGGTTGAATGAAACGCGATGAGCTGGCCAAACCAGGTGCTTTAATGAACGAAAAAAGAAAGACAGAGAAGATGGATTATAGTTGGATGACATGTGAATACTTTTTATATAGTAAGCTAAACATATACATATGTATTGCTGACCTAAGCAAAGAAGAAACTTAAGGTTTTTCTATTCATGCATTTTTTCTATTCATGAATTATAAATTTGTATTTTCTTTCCACATTCTTTAGCTCATTAGCTCATACAGAATACAACTTTTTATATTAAATAACTCCTCTTACATTACAAAAAAAACCCTCAGTCGAAAATACCCTTAAACAAAAGTAGATACAGTCAAAAGGTTTTTTTTTCTGCTGCTCTGACGCCACGGCCATTTAATATAATTAACAAAAATTACATTTAGCATAATTGCGTTTAATTAAAGTGGTTTAAGCAAATTAAATGCGCTTATGCGGCTCAAATTACAGTGTTTAAGCTAAATGCAATTTTGTTAAGCTCCAAATGGCAAAAACAAAATATTACAAAGCATAAACACAGGCGCAGTTGCGTGTCGGGAAAACACGAAAAATTACATACAATATGTGTTTAAAAAGATGTAAAAAAAATAATAAAAAAAAAATAAAAAAACTTGCAATGCGCACTTCAAATACTCTATTATATGTTATATGTTATATGTTATATGTTATATGTTATATGTTATATGTTATATGTTATATGTTATATGTTATATGTTATATGTTATATGTTATATGTTATATGTTATATGTTATATGTTATATGTTATATGTTATATGTTATATGTTATATGTTATATGTTATATGTTATATGTTATATGTTATATGTTATATGTTATATGTTATATGTTATATGTTATATGTTATATGTTATATGTTATATGTTATATGTTATATGTTATATGTTATATGTTATATGTTATATGTTATATGTTATATGTTATATGTTATATGTTATATGTTATATGTTATATGTTATATGTTATATGTTATATGTTATATGTTATATGTTATATGTTATATGTTATATGTTATATGTTATATGTTATATGTTATATGTTATATGTTATATGTTATATGTTATATGTTATATGTTATATGTTATATGTTATATGTTATATGTTATATGTTATATGTTATATGTTATATGTTATATGTTATATGTTATATGTTATATGTTATATGTTATATGTTATATGTTATGTGCTCGCTTTGTTAGGGTATAAACTGGTAAAACTCAAAGCAACAACGTACTCTGCGCTGATGCACATCATAATTAAAAGCCGGCTTGGCCCTGGACCTGTGTCTGGGTTATAAAAAAAAATGCTACCAGTAAAAAGCGCAGGCGAATATTTTAATGCAATCAGCCGGCCGCAAATGGAATTTACGGCAAATATAATTTATTTTTGGTTTAGTGAACAAATAATAAAATATTCACTTATATATTTACATATCCATACATATATTTATGATCAAAGGGAGAGTATAATGGTTATGGAATTGGTTAGCAAGCTAGATGGGTTTAATGGATTGTATTTTGCATATCAATAAACAGATATCGTTTCGAGTTGTACTCAGAGTATTATTATATTTATATACTGAGAGTATTATACCAATTCCTCTCTCCAAGCAAATCTTGCATGAAGCTAAAGCTTATCACAATATATCTCTTTTATATAGTTGTTGAACTCTTAAGCTCACGCTTGTGTACATAAAGATTACCATTAAGACGATTCGCATAAGGCGCCACCTTACACACACACCCATTAAATTGTTTTACCTGGCAACAAAGAAGAAGAGAGACAGAGAGAGAGAGAGAGAGAGACAGAGCGAGGGAGAACTAAGTAAAAGGAAACTTGGCAAGCAATTCAACGACGATTATTTTTGATTGTGGTACGAGCCGTGTAGATCTCTTTTAAGAGGGAGCCTGGGGAGGAGCAACAACTACAAAACGAAGGCCATTATATTTGGGCACTAATTGAAGCAATTTGAGAAAACACCTCGACAGCAGCTCCACTTTGAGGCGGGGCAGGACATGGAATCAATAAGCAGTCCAAAGCAGCCAGCAACATCATTAAACTCATTTGGTTTGTTCTCGTTTGCATTGTTGTTGTTCGTGTTGCTCGTGTTGCTCATGTTGTTGTTGTTGTTGGTTGAGCTTTTGGCAAATCATATGCCAGTCACATAGCCAGCGACGTGTTATGATACACCACAAAGACGGAGCCACAAAGTCAACCACAAAGGCTGTCAGGCAGGCGCTTGAGTCTTTCTACCAGCCCAACCAGCCAGCCAGCCAGTCAGTTAGTCAGTGCGTCAGTGAAGCAGAATCGATTTAATTTGTTGTTGCAACCAGAGCTCCAACTCGCTGCCTTCCTCTCCGACTCCTTCAAAGGCGTCGATTAAAGAAATATGCGCCCCCGGTACGACTTGGTTCGATTCGGTTTATTTCGTCTTGATTGCGCTGACGTGAGCAAAAAAGTCAAGCGAAAAGTTGTGTATGAACGAAGGCCAGACTTAAGGCAAAAAAAAAAAAAAAGAAAAAAAAAGAGAATATCTTGCATGTAGAATACTTTATACACTTTATGAATAGTTCCATGTAAAAAGAGTAAAATCTGCCTGGAAGCTTCTCAACTATGATAATGATATAAAGAGATATATTTTCCTATAACAACTTAACTATTACTGAGCCATTCGTTTATATAAATATCTATATGCTCTACTGTGTTACATAGTTCGTGAGAAAGCTGTAATACCCTCTGGAGGCCTATAGAAATGTGTTGATGCGGCAGGCTGAACGAAGTTCAAGCAGCGCGACTCCAGCATCAGCTTCAGCTTCATCGGTGCCCCATCCATGACTATCTGTCTGTCTGTCTATCAGATGGTCAGTCTGATTGTGTGTGCGTGATAATTAGTTCGTTTGTTTGCGCTACATGCGACTGTTGAAGTGTTCGAGTTCCGCAAATGGTCCAATACTCAAATCAGACCATCGGCGACCAACTGCTGAGACTGCCACAAATTGTGTGTGGCGGGCTGGGCAATATTTGTCGATTAAGCGCAATGAATGCGAAAATATCGCCGTGATAAGCAGGAGTCCAAAGCAGAGATCTATGTGGCACAGTCAGCACTCGAATTAGACTCTTGATAGGCTTGCTGCTTGTTATTGTTATTGAAAGCAACAACAACAACAACAACGTTAACACTACGGGTGGCATTTGATTTGCTTGTGCAGACCAAAGCGAAAGCAGCAGGAGTAAGAGGAGGAGGAGGAGGAGGAGGAGGAGCAGGAGACAAAGCTAAAGGAAAAACTCAGCTGTCAGTCAAGAATTTCTGGCATTTCTAGAGTCAGCACTGGGAAACCTTTTGGAAAACTGCAAGTCAACATGGGAAAGACATTGAAACAGCGAAGCAGTCAACCTGAAGGAGACACACAAAGATAGCGAAAGAGAAAGAGAGAGGGAGAGAGGGAGACAGACAGGGCATACTGTGAATGAAAGCTCGAAATGAATGTGCATGACAATTACACGTCAAAAATTTGATGTAGGGCTTGCAGCAAGGCGAAACAGCGACGAATCAAAGTAAACAGCAATGAAATGCCATAATAAAAAGTAAAATAGAAACAAAAATGAAAATGAAAATAAACAAAAAAGCAAAATAACAAAGTAGAAGGATGTCCATTTGTGCGCTGCTTGTTTAGTCACTCTAGTCATTCGAATGATGTGACCTTTCATACCCTGTTATTATTGTAGAGAAGTGTAACAAAAGTGCTTGAAATTGAGAAAGAATTTGAGGGAGAGTATATATTTGTGCGTATTTATTTATCATTATATCATATTCTATTATAATATAATAATACTAATATTTTGAGATTGCTTACTCATATCTTTAAAAATTAATTAAAACAGACTTTTTTAGTCAGCATTTAAATTTTAAAAATAATTAATTTAATAATAATTAATGTCATTTTTTTTAGAAAAGATCTATAACTATTATTAAATATTACAAAATATTTAATATAAAATTTTAAAAAATTATTATATTTCTTAAATTAACTATTTTATTATATCCAACTTAATATTTAGTTAAAAAGTGAATTACACACTTTTATAGAGAGACTCTATCCCGCAAATCCACACACACTTCGCAACAGACTACACTAGCAGCTTCTGCTGCTCACATTCAGTAATCCCAAAGTTGAGTCGAAAATCATATGTGCTAGCATATACACACATACATACATGTGCGCATACATACATATATCATTTTCTCGCAGACTCCAGCAGCTCGTTGAATAATATGAAGTGGCTTCAACGAGTCTCTGGCCCATCTAATCTGAACACACAGCGAAACAATGCTCGATGTGAGTGAGGGACCCTAGAGATTTGCAATACACGTCTAATTCATGCAATTATGAGTGCTCGACATGAACTTAAAGTTTGCCATTGCAAATCCTAAAAAAGAAAATGAGAGAAAAAAGGGGGCAAGTTGTGTGGTGGCTGCATATTCATATATAGTAGTTGCTGCCTCGCATATCAGCTGCCAGGCCAGATCTCTCTGACTCGCTCTCTCTCTCTCTCTCTCTCTCTCTCTCTCTCTCTCTCGTTCTGTGTGTGAGTAGGTTGTCCGGCATGGCAAGGCATGGTGGTAGGGCATGGCATGGCATGTTGCATGCAGCATTTTGCATGCTTGAATAACAAATTATGAGTGCCACACAAAGACTTACACACAAAGAGAAGCAAGAGCGAGAGAGTGCGAGAGACTGCCTTATTATTTGCCATACAAATAATGGACGTTGAGCGTTGCACAGATTTGAAATACGCCACAGGCAATGAATGCGACTGCAACGTCGATTCTGTCCCAGCTCGAGCTCTGGCTCCGGTTGCCTTTTGTCTGCGGCTGTTTGCCTTTGTGCTACTTAACAGTCAGCAGTTTTAAGCGTGTCCTGTCAAACACAAAACACAAAATACACACACACACACACACAAACACAAGCACACACACTTGTGTTAGTGTGCCTATAGTTTTGCATAATTGTGCACAGCTACGATGTCTCTACGAAATCTCAATTTCTCAAGCGTCAAATGCATTTGATTAGCTGAATTTTCGGCGTCGCTTGCCGCACTTCAAGTGCCAATGACGATCCTTTTTGTCTGTCTGTCTGGCAGGTCTTGTCTGTCCTTCTCCCTCTCTCTCTCTCTCTCTCTGGCTGCCTCCCTCTTTTGTTATGTTCTTGGCATTGTTGGCATTGCTTGTTCTTTGCCTAACGACTTTATTTTGAACTTGGCCGGCATATCCTTGCAGTTCCGCTCATCATCTGGCATGGGTTGTCCCTTTGACTAGGGCCAGCACCTAGTCTTCAGCTCTAGCACGGTGGCCTGTGCCGCTGCCGGCTGCCGGCTGCCTGTTAATTGACTCATTTTGCACGCCGTTTGCTTTCAGATTCAATTGCTGCGGTCGCTGTCGGCTTCTGGGCTCACATCTCGCTTTAGTTTCGTAATTCGAGCTCAATGTGGTTGGGCTGGGCTGCGCTGTGCTGGGTTGGGTTTTGGGTTCGGTTAGGTTTCTTTGAGGAAGCCAGACCATTGGACTACAGCACAGAATTTGCACAATGAACGCTGAGCGCTGAGCACCTACAACTTGGCTTAAGAATGGAAATGGAGTCGACTTATTACGCTAGCCGACTTTCTATGGCAGCCAGCTTACCTTGCACAGTCTAGTTAGGCATTGTACGGGTAAGCCAAAGGCAAACTCAAACGTTCCATTTTACATTTTTCTGCTTGGTTAAAAAACCAATTCAAGTGAGTCTTACTTATTTTTTTTTTTTTTTTTTTTTAGAAATTTCTATTGAATTTTGCTATGTAATAGGCGTATGTAAATATTTATTTATATTTTAAATAAATATATATTGAATCTAGGTGCTCAAGTTTAATAGTTTCACCAGAGATATTTGAAACTTGTAGTAACTAAAGGCAAGCTCAAGCAACTCATTGAGTTGCAACGAATATTTTAAAGGAATTAATAACAAATTAATTTTTTATAATATTATTTTATAGCTGTATTATAGTTTAGTATAGAACAACAAATATTCAAGCCCAAGCAAAGGTTTTTTTATTTCAGCTTGTTAGTTGACAACTAAATAACAATTATTAATAATGAAAAATAAATATATTGTATTAAGCTTTCGATATATTATTATTTATAAATTATAAGTATTTGAGCTGGAGCTAAAGCTGGTTTGCCCAAATTCTACTTTGTTATGTTTGTTTGATTAAAAAGAAAAAAAAATTTTTCTGCTCTAGATATATTTGTATAAAATATTTACATATTTCTTACATATTATTTATTTTTGTTTAAATTAATTGTTTTCATATTATATATAATTTAAATTAATATATTTTTTATATTTATTTATTTTAAATTTATTTGTATAATTTTTAGATATATTTTATAAAATATAAATTTATATAGCTTATTTATTTCTTTATTTTTTATATTATTTAATTTTTTGTATATAATTTTAACATTTTTGTTTTGTATTTTTTTTTTTTATACATATTCTTTTATATTAAATATTTTACATTATTTTTTAATCGTGTATTGTTTCTTTGTCAAATTTTATTTTTACATAAAATTAATTCCGTAATTGAAGTCTGGAAATTTAAGAACGACTAAATTATTTACTGCCTTTACCTCCTAATTACCAGCATCACAATTACTCTTCCCTTTCAATTGCTTTTCAATTGGCCATAAATATTAACTCAAAATGACTCACGTCAATTCATGTCAACTACTTGAGTCAAAAGGACAATTGCAGCAAATGCTCTCTATCGCTTATGCCATTTAGTTATAAATATTTACTTAATGTTATTTCAATTCAGTTTTGTTATGTTCTGTTTTGGTTTTGGTTTTGTTCAGTTCTTGAATTGCACTTACCCAGCACAGTGAATGCCAGACTGAGCATCAACAACATATTCATATCCATGATGCTGATGCTGATGATGGGCATCCTCAGTCAATTCGATGCTCGTGGAGGAGTGTGGAGTGTCTGAGAGTGTCTTCTCTTTCAGAGGGCTCTCTGAGCGGAGCCAATTAGCAAACTATATGATAACACGACACTCACACAATTGCACACACTTACACACGCGCACAGATACACGTTGAATGTGAATATTATGTGCTGACGAACTGATGATATATTCAAACTCAAAGTTTCATATATATGTATGCAGTATTTCTGTATATCCCTAGATGCCGCGGTGGGCTATACGCTCGCTAAGTGCAGCCACTCGAAAATGCACTCCACTCAACGCAATGCATGTGTAAATATTCAATATTTGGTTGCCAGCCCAGTCGGACGAGGATGATGACGACGACGATGATGGCGGAGACGGCGACGGCGACGGCGACGGCGACGAGAACGACAAGCGACAAACGACGACAGCGATTCCAACTGATGACTGGTGACTGCCTTTTTTAACGCTTTGCTTTGTATCTGATGGCGGGGCGAGGGGTTTGATATTTACTATAGACACTCAAATTAAATTGGTATTTACATAGTTGGAACGCATGAAATGCATTTATCACTGAACACGGCGACCAAAAGCAGAAAAGATACGCACACGACTCACGGCACTTGCTCTTTTTTATTTTGTTTTTTTATATGAGATTGTTGTTGTTGTGTTTGTTGTTGGTTTATGTTTCGTGGTTGCGTTTTTTTTTTATCAGCGCCTAGATTGACAAGCGACAAGCAGCCAAGATACTCATTGCCCGCTGCTGCCTCAGCTGCTGTCGTCAAATTGTAATGGCAGCGACACCGGTACACCGACAAAGGTATCTAGATACACAAAATGCAGTGCCGAAGACGGGGCCGTAGATTGCTTATGGAATGGGTTGCAGTTCAATTACCCAGGCCAGGCAATGGCTGGCATGCAGGCTGGTTGGCTGGCTGACTGGCTGGCAGCTTAAAGCCGAACCGAAATAAACGTAAACGAAGCGCACACAAGGCGAGCGCAACAAATCAACTTAATTTGTATCCCAAAGATACAAAATATTCAATGCATTGCATCCTTGACGTGCCTGCGCACCGAACCGGCTTTATATTTTTGTTATTTGTGGGTGCTATGCCTCAGCTTCTACTTCCACTTTTATTTTATTTTACTTTTTGCTTTTTCTTTTCCTTTTTTTTTTTTTTTTTTGTGTATTTTTGTCGAGCGCGAGGGGTGCAGCTGGCAGAGCCAAATACGTAGCGCCCAGTCGCAGATACACGATATACGATTTTCAGGAGAACCGCGTGCGTTCGACGTCTGTTTATTACTGAACTGACAAGCGGCAGTTGGAGTTGTTTGTGAAACCGGCTTTTTGTGTTGCCAGCTAAATACTGGGAATGGCTAAAATGTTCTAACTTTACGCCTGACTGCCTGGCTGGCTGTCTGCCTGCAACTCCATGTGTGGCCAGTATTTCTTGTGTAAGTGTTGCCGTGCGACGGCTGCAAAATACTGGTTGGTTGTGCTTGGCGCGTAAGCGATTCTCATTTGAAATTTGAAATGGAAATACGGAGTAGGTGGATATTGAATTATATCTGAAACAATATTTGTATCCGCATAATTTAAATGCTAAAGTTTAGCATTGATTTATAAAATTATTTAATTTTATATATAATTTTTTATTTGTAAAATTTAATACAAATTTTTGTTGAATTCTACAAAATAAATGTAAATAAAATATAAAAATATTTAATGAAATTAAGTTTTTATATAAATATTCAATTACTAAATTAATATAAAAATATTTTATGTGTGCGCTTAACTTACTTAATAAATATAAACAATTAAAATTAATAGATATACCTTACAATAATAATTATATATTAATAGAAATTAACTAGTTTTGCCTATATACGACTACATTATAAATTGTATATATCTCCTATGGCTCCTGCCTTAATAATTACATTAATATATTCATTAGTTCAACTGCAGATAATTGACTTTCAGTTCAGTTTTTTAGCCATTTAATTGCATGATTAATTGAGCTTTCAAATCAATTGCAAATCAAATCCAACGCTAATCGCTTTCGATCCACGCAGACAAAGCCAAATGAAGTTATCAACACTTATTGATTATAATCAGCTTCTGCTCCGACAATAATGCGCCTTAATGACACGAGGCACGCGTTGACGATGATTACAATGTTGTATTTGGTAGCCTGGGTAGCTGGAATCGCGCAGACCACAGGCTGGGCTGAGTATTAGGTGGGTTGCTGTGTTTACGAGCGGCTGCACGGCTGGAGCGCTGCAAGAAGCTTCCGACTAAGACACATAACGACTCAGTTGACTACTGTGCGTGGTCTGACCGATTAAATGTGTGTGTGTGTGTGGTCGTGTGTGTGTGTGTTTTTCATTTTATAGTTTTCCGCTTTTTTTACGATGCCTTTCAACCCCCAAATGAGCGAACCCAAAACAATTGCAACAGATCCTTTCGACGCGCCGCCCAACTGACACCCAAAAGTCATAAAATGCCGTTGCCGTTTGTATATATGTGTGGTAGAGAGACTGAGAGAGAGAAAGAGAGAGAGAGGGCTGGTCTTCCTGATTAACAACGGCACAGCCCTGGGACTGCGGTTATCAAACGCCATCCAAAAATGTTGGGCCCGTCAATGCGCTTTTCCATTCCTCTACCCAGCGACAGTTATTGATGTCATAAAGTAGGAGATTTATGTCTGTCTGCCTATTTGGGTTTATATATATCATTGTTTGAACGAGCAAGAGCAGGATCGTCCCAGAGCAGGCAAATGTAGTGTTAATAATATGTAAAGAAATTAAAATCTATAAAAAATTATTTTACTTTAGTTATATACATGGTAGTTAGTGATAGAGAGAGGAGGGAAGAGAGAAGACGGTAGGCAAAAGAAAGAAAAAAAGGAGAGTAAAGAAAGCTGAGAAAGGGAGTATATAGCAGAGGCCAAAACGAAAAGAGAAAAGCAAAGAATTGAGTTAGATAGAAAAAGATAATAAGAAGACAGGAGAAAGATGAATGAAAAGAATAGAGAGAAGACTTACTGATGATCAGTCAGTCAGTCAGTTCGTCAATCATTCAGTCAGTGAGGACAAATAGCTCTCTGTTACAATATATGGCTTATGAATCACAATCTTACTATCAAGAATATGTTTTTAAGTATTTACGGCTGAGCATATTTTAGCACTAGATACATACTTATATAACGCTGTTTACCTTTACTCAACGCCTCGTATAATTTTACTACCATCTATGTATATACTACATATGTAGACAAATAATATATATGTATATATAGATAGGTACATATATCGGCATTGCCTGCAGACATCAAACATTTAAAGGCATTAAAATAACTTTTAGTAATGCGGCCTTTGCGTAGACTAAACAAAATAAACATTTCCAACAACTTTGGAGGTGTTTCGCTGCATTCATTCTGTGCACTCGCCATAAACAAATGAGGCGAAAAAGTATCAAAAAAACAACAAAAAAACTCGAGCGAGTAGGAAAAAAAGGAGAAGGGAAATACGGAAGGGCAGAGGCCCCAACAACGGGTTTTAATGCATGTCGATGTCGTCGCCAGCGCCGCCGCAGATCAAAGGCAGCCAATGGAGTAACCACGCGAGAGAGAGAGAGGGAGAGAGAGAGAGAAGGAGTGAGGGGAGGGGGAGCGGGGTTTTGGGTCGTTTAATTGCACTTGCCGCTTTTTATCTGTATGGATGTGTTGGTGCTGCCAGTGCCTCAGCCGGTTGTCAGCCTGCGCATGTGTAGTCGCCTTTGATGTGCCTGGACTATGGACTGCGGGCTGGGAGTTGTGGATGGGGCTGGGAACAGGGAGCTGGTAGCTGGGAGCTGGGTGCTGAGGCTATGGGCGCATTTGTTTATGCGCATGCTATAAAAAACCATAAAATATGCATAAAACGCATAGGCAAAAAGACAAACTGCGATTGAAGTTGAACAGCAGGCAAACTAGATGAAAATGAACATGGAAATGGGAATGGAAATCGAACTGAAATGAAGCGATTAGGTGCAGACGTTGGCAATTCTTGGATAATGTCGTCGCTATGCCAAAATCAAAGAATTCAGTGGGCAGTGAAGCAGACCAAGTCGCGAAATGAGAATTTCCTGTGCCAAGATAGCAAAGACTTAGTAGATTTGTGTTATAGAATTATATAGAAGTCAGAGCAAGCGAATGAAATAATTTTATAGAAATATATCTTCCTGCGATTAATTGTTCTTTTTCTTAAATGTAAAGCTAAATAATAAAAAACAAAAATAATAATAATTAAAATAAATAACTTTATAAAAAAATAAATAAAATAAATAAAAAATTGAAATAAATGAATATGTAAATAAATAAATAAGCAAAAATAATATAATATAATAAAATAATATATAATAATATTCATAGTAAATTATAGGCAAATAGTTAAAAATTTTATTTTTTATTTTTATAAATTTTTTTCTACAAAAATAGAGTAAAATGAAATAAAATTAAAAATTTTGTAAATAATTAGATGTGAGCCTTTGTCGGAGAATTGAGAATACACATTATATATCATCAAAATTTTTAACGCTTCAGTTAAAGAGTAGACTCTGTAGTTAGTCACTTGTTTCACTCTGCAGATTTACCAAAGAAGATTCAACTCAACTTGGCCAGCGACTGCAACAGTTCTTTTATTATAAGTTTTTAATGTTAATGTATTCAAATATCACTAACACTAACCCTAACTAGAAGCATTCACATTTAATAAACTTTATTTCTTATAATATTTTAAGAGATTATTCAAAATCTTTACTCGTTTGATATAATGTATTTGTCTCATATTTAAATTATATATTTGTATTAAAGACTTAACTACATTTTTCAAAGCATATTTATTTATGTACAATTTTAGTTATTAAATTTTATTTTATTTCACAATGAAACTAAACTCAAAATTGTACAATTAAAGTTCAATAAAAAAGTAAAAAAAAAATAAAAAATAAATAAATTAATTAATTAAAATAAATAAAAAAAATAAATTTTAAATAAAATAAAAACAATAAATAAAAATATAAATAAATTATTAAATAAAAACATGTAAGAGAAATTTAATTGATCTTAAAACAAAAATTCAAAAAAGAATATATATCATTTCATCAAGTATTTTTATCATATGATATTAATATTGACAGTCGAGACTGCCAATAATACAGTTGCGACAGCAGAGAGCATTCGTTAAGTTCTCAAAGTAATTCTTTGGCAATCTGAAAATTTAAGTTCATCAATATGGGATTCGCCAGCCTCAACTCTGCCCAGGAGCGTGTTATTGCTCGGTTGCTTTTATGGCATTTTCGTTTGTGAGCTTATGGAATTTGTGCTGGGTGTGGAGAAAGGGAGTGGGAAAATAGAGGGAATGGAGGGATTGTGGTGTGGGCATGTCTTTCACTCGTCACTTGGCACATTTCATTGCTTTGCCGGCTGCAGTGCCCATAAAAAGTACATAAAAAACTGTTGAGCATTGGAACTGAGCACTGAGCACTGAGCGCTGCTGCTGCTGATGCGTGTGCTTTATGGAGAGAGCAAACGCCCAAGTGGGCGGCGAGTGTACGGCCGTAAAATGATGGAAGAAATGCTTTGAGCATTTTACGATGAGCTCGCGCTGCTAAATGAGTGGAATTTTCGGTTGCACTATAAAATCGGGCTCTATGAGAGCTATAAAATATTTATTTTCTAATAAAAAATAACTGTACATGAATATATACAAAGATACACACAGATATAAATATTAATATAGGCAAATATATATATGTATATATATATAAATATTAGATATATAAATAGAAATAGATTTCGAGCGGGGGGACTTTACACGTTCAACAAACAATGGGGATTAACATATGGTACGGCCGGAGACCAGCCTGGAGATCATTGGAAATGGCAAACCATTGGAGTGAGAGAGAGAGCCAATCAATTCTAGACTATATCGTCGGCTACCTGAGACTCCTGCTCCAGTATGGTGCTCTCGCGTAGTTTGCTCTTTAGATTCTTGCTGGAGTTCGCATCGGTCAGGCAGGGCTCGTGCTCGGCATGCTCGTGGCCATCGGGATCGGCGGCCACATGTGCCGCTTCATCCAGCTGCACCTTGCCCATGTGACGGCGATAGCGATACCAAAGCTTCAGGCCCAGCACGAGCACAAAGTAGAGAAACGCCAGACAAATAATCACAATTATGATGCGGGTCACAATGGAATTGGACGCCGATTTGCTGCTCCTGACCACCAACAGTGCATCCTCGCGTTTGAAGCCCGCACTGCTGCCAATGGTGCAGCCATACCGGCCCTCATCCTCCGGCTGCACATCGTGTATCTCCAGAGTGCCATTGTCGAGCAGCCGAAAGCGCAACGGATCTGTGTTGTTCTCATTGAGAAAGGCCAAATCCTTGTCCCACTGTATCGTTGGCTTCGGTTCGCCCGTCGCCTGGCAGTGCAGCACAGCTACCTCGCCTTCGCCCACCTCAATGGGCCCCGCGGGCGGCACACTGAACTTGGGCGCCACCACCACATTGATGGAGACGGTAGCATTTATCTGACCCTGACTGTTCGATGCGTAGCAAGTGTATTGGCCACGCTGCTCATTGGAGACTCCGCGGAAGATCAATGTGCCATTGTGATCCGTGACATTGGCAGGCAATGGCAATTGGGTTTCCTGTAATGTGTAAAAAGGAGTTGTTGCCAGATTAGATGGGGAGTTGAGCAAAATCCATCTTCTGCAACACTTACACGCATCCATTTGACTTGGGGTGCCGGCCGGCCTTGTGCCTTACAGTGCACCTTGCTCGTGCTGCCCAGCTCCAGATTCTTTGATGTTGGCTGCGGCATGAACTTCAGCTGCTCAATCACCTCCAGTGTGGCGCTACCCGAGGTTACCGCCGATTGGCCCTCCACCAGCAACTGGCATTGATAGACACCCGCATCGCTGGCCAAAACGCTGGCAAAGTGCAGCGAGCCGGTCTCCTTGTTGAGCGTTAGACGTGCATCTTCACGCAGCAGTGTCTCCAGCTGCGGCTCGCTTGTGGTGCTGCTGCCCAGGCCCAGCTCCGCCTGACGCAATGCCTTGCCATCTTTGCGCCAGCGTAATGTGACGCTGTTGCTTTGCCTGTACGACTCGGGCAGCTGGTAGACGCAGGGCATCTGGATGGAGCTCTGCTCCTTAACTGTCATGTGTCCAGTTGGGCCCTCGGCAATGCCGACATCCGTTTGAGTTGCTGGCATGGCTGTGGATAATGCGATCAACATTTACGTTTGGGTCAGCTATGTTGACTCAGCGCTGTCAATGCCAATGAAATTGATAAACTTACCGCGCACGCAGCTGCAAGAGCAGAGGATGAGAGCGGAGCTCAGCAGCAGCCGGCTCACCTTTATCTCTGACTTGATCATGGCGTGAGTTGAAGAATTTGTTTGATTTCGCGTTCTCGTCTTGCCGTTCGCTTTCTGAGTTCTTTGAGTCGCGCGCAAAAAATAATGGACAAAAAAAAAAAAAACAACAAACAAACAAAAACCGGTGTATGTTGGGCCTTTGCCGCTGTATGATTTGTGTCGCAGGAATTTTTGGGTTTCCGTTCGTCTCTTTTTTTTATTATTCTTTATTTTTTTTTACTTTTTTATGTGAATTTTCTTCAGCACAGATTCAGTTTCATTTGACGACGCACAGTGGCAGGCCAACAGCCGTTTAATGTTTATTTTTATGTTACGCACACGCGTCACGCTTAATTATCCTGCTGCATAGTTCGTAGAGTCCGTAGAGAGCAGAGCACGCTAAGTCGACAACCTCGTGTGTTCGCATCCAAAATTGAACTGACGCCGCAACGAGCTAATTTCAGGCTGCCAAGCGGCACGAGCCCGTTAACGCATGCGCTCGCAACTGAACCCAGTATTTGTGCTGAACCGAATGCAACTCTGCGCAACCCTACATTTTCTACTCCCTTTTTATATTGCCACACATTTGCAGCTTCTACTAAAAAAAATAGCATAACATTTTGAGAGTAAATTTAGTAAGCAAATGAAGCGCAAATTATTGCAAAATTAACGTAATTATTTATTTATTATTAAAATCTCACTAATTAATTCCTTGTTTGGCTTTTGTCAGTTCCTAACTATTTGGCGAATCTGCGTTAAAACATTCTACAGTACTTAAAGAAAAGAGTTGATTGCCTATTTGTTTGATTATACAGTCTTAAAAATTATGTGTGGAGGATACACGACTATATTGAGTTTGACGCTTGGCCACCCTGAAGGGACATCGTGTCATCATTTTGTACACAATGGCACTGCACAGCACGAACAGACCCCAAAACAAATAGCTGAAGAGCAATATAAATCGATTTGGCTGCCAAAGCACAGTGTAGCTTAAATTGTAATTTTCTAAAATAAATTTGAAATGAGTAAGTCGTATATATATTTAAAATTATTGCACACTCACCTAGCACTGCATATCCTATGCCAATCTTATATTTACCCATGCGATATGAACATGTTGGCACCATGATCTCCAGATAGCTGTGCTCCTGCTCTTTCAGTGCCTTCAGATCGAAATGCTTCACCTCGTTCTCATAGAATTTGATTGCTCTTGTCGACGGATAAATGAATATACGTGACTCGTGCCAATGAGCCGAGAACAATATATGTGGATCTAAATCTTTAATAACGGCGCGCAACAGCGGCCCACCGCCAATCAGCAGTGGTGCATGGGAGACTCCGATGCGTAAGCGTTCGGCATTGTGTTCTTTGTCGGGATTTGAGAAGTCCAATAGCATGCGATTGATCTTGAAGAACCGTAAGTGATTGTCATAGTCAAACAGATCTTCGCTCATGAATTCATTCTCAAAGCGTCGCTGATTCGAATTGGATATGTAGTCGCCATTATCGCCGCCGATGTCGTTATCGCCCGGCACATGAACACGCTGCAAGTAGGCAGATATCATGCGAAACTGATAGTAATTTATAGAATTACATTAATACAAATCATGTGCATGCACATTTTACCTACATTCATTAGCTTCTTATTGTTATAGATACGCTTGAAGCGCTGCACATATTGCTTGTATTCCTGAGCGGTAGCTATGTTACCCTCGTCGAGCAAATCCCCCAAAAAAACTAAAATATGTGGCTGTGTGAAGGATACGGCACGTTCGAAGGACTTCTTCAGATACCGATCCAGATCGTATCGCGCTAGCGCACTGTGCGCGGTCCGATCGTAGGAATTACCTAGGATTTGCGGATCGGCAATGAGCAGTAGGCGGGTGCAGTTCTCTAAGGGAAGTCACAGAAAATGTCATTGATTGATTGACATGCATAAAATATATTCATACTCCTACCCAGTTTACAATCTATTGGTTTCCAGCTAGATTGTGCTATATAGTATATAAGTACTTCATTGAAGAATATGAGGAATAATGTAACTAGAATGAAGCCACGACAACATAGTCTGCAAGAGATCAAAAGATTAATAGATTCAGAAATATTTCAAAAGTAAATATGTATTAGATAATAATACCTATTTACGAGGCGTAAAGAAGCCATAATTATGCTGAGCGTCGGGCTGCTCTACGTTGATTGATTAATTATGCGCTGTATGAAAATGTTGCCGTTTATAGTTAATTCCTCGAAACATTTCATTTACGGAGTCTGTTAAAAATTATAAATATATATGCACAATTTATGCCACTTTATTTAGTGTGCCTAAAAATATAAATACAAATTTTTGACAGAGTTTAGGGAACGCTGGCACTGCATGCAGTTGGCATCGGCAACTGATTCGTTTGCGTTGGAACACAGGCACACTGGGCGCTGTTTTGCCTAATTAAATTAAAGAGCATTACAAGGGCTGTGACTGACAATTAGAGCGATGCAACGGAATGTGTTGTACTACTTACCAGCGTAACCGATTGTTTATTTTGTTTATTTCCACTTGGCGACGTTGGCGGCCATGCGCGCCCGCTGGTTGTCATGGCACAGGGTTTGAGCTGGTTTGAGCAGTTAAGAAATTTAAACATTAAAACTACCGTTAGAGTTTGTGCTGTAAGCACTAACGGTCAGCGGTTCAAAACAATGCATTATCACTTTTTAAACAACACAGATAAGAAAAACATTTATATATATACTTTTAGACAGCTGTTAAGGCTGACGCCAGCATGTTAACGTCACTTGGCGTTTACATTGATATGTTAACGTAAATTTGAGGCAATGTATTGAAAAGCAACTCTGCCTCTCTGTTGCCCATTTGCCATAATTTTTACAATCTGTCCACATTGTGTGGTAGAGTAATGGCGTGCCATTCCGCACAAAAAGTGCGCTGTTAAAATTTTTTCTTGCTAACAACAAACGCTCCATAATTAACAGCTTAAATAATAAAGATAGATGAGAATGACAAAATAAGTGTGCAAAGTGTTTATATGGTGGAATTCTGATTATAATCAGTCGTCATTGACTACAATTCTTCGGCCTGAACTAAAAGAATTGCAATTTTTACCGCTGGCTGCTGCTCTTAAATAGTGAAAAGTAAGACCAGCTCTGCTTAAAAATTGCAGCTGCAAAATGAAGCTAATTTGCATGAAAATTTTGAAAATGCCGTACAGTGTTTGGTCTGAATACAACTATTGTCATTTTTATTTTATTTGTGCAAAGTGAAGAAGAAAACATTGTGTCTCAAGTTGTTAGTAGCTTGCATATATGTAGATGTGTGTGTGTGTATGTCATAAGCGAATGGCTTGGCAATGCTGCCGCGCGCTGTAATCGTTGATTTGGCAATGCTGCCGCTCTGCTTTGGCGCTGCAGTGTGGCTTTTTTTTATATTTTATTATTTAGAAATTTGAGGGTCACGCTTGTTTTTGTTTTTGTCTCTTAATATTCTATATATGTCTTCTATTATTAACATAGGAAATGAACTAAGTGCGCGTCTCTGTTTATTGTAATTGTGTTTCTTTGCCTTCAATGTTTACATCCACAGTTGCATATTGTCTGCAGAGAAGTTTGTGTCGACCGAGCGAGGGAGAGAGAGAGAGAGCTTTTAGCAGCAGCAAAGAATGGCGGATATTGTTTATCCCAACGGCTGTCGGCCGTTGGTTGAGGATTTAGGCACCGACGAGCTTATCCGTCGTCTTAAGGTTTGTGCTGTGATTTAATTCTAGTCCCCTGAAGATGAGTTTATCTGAAATATCAAATCCCGCAGACTTTAGCCAACGTGCTGCAGACTATGGATCAGGATGACAACCTGCACCAGCAGTATATACCCTTAGCTCTGCACCTACTTGATGACTTCTTTATGCAGCATCAGTCGCGAGATGTCCAATTGTTGATTGCGTGCTGCATAGCGGATGTTTTGCGTGTGTACGCGCCTGAAGCTCCCTACAAGGAACAAGATCAAATCAAAGCGATCTTTAAGTTTTTTATCAAACAACTCCATGGTCTAAAGGATCCGCGAGATCCATCCTTTAAGCGATACTTTTACTTGCTGGAAAATCTGGCATTTGTCAAGTCATTTAATATGTGTTTCGAACTGGAAGATTGTCAAGAAATATTCCATGAATTATTCAGCACTGTTTTTAAGATCATCAAGTAAGTACATTACTATGCATCAGCAACATAATATAATCCATTTTAATTTATAATTGTAGTGATCAGCATAGCGTTAAGGTGAAGAACTTTTTTCTGGATGTCTTGAGTCCTCTGATAACTGAGGCAGATAATTTGTCTGTCGAACTGCTAGATCTTATACTGATTAACATTGTGGAGCCAAACAAATCAACCAACAAGCATGCGCACGAACTGACGGAACAGCTGCTGCTCAAAACAGGAGATGCCTTCGAGGCAACCATCAAATTGGTAATGAATAATAACATGCATATTCAGCAGTTGAACTTTTTAAACGCTTGCATTGTCTTTCATCTAGTTCTTCAATCGTTCATTGGTCATGGACAAGCCTAATAACAAGCTAGCCATTACTAGTAAGATTTATGATTTAATCTATGAGCTTAACCAAATCAACAGCGATCTATTGGTATCGGTCCTACCGCAACTTGAAAACAAGCTTCTCTCCACCGACGATGCCGAACGACTGAGTAAGTGCGGATACATACGTGAATAATATAATTCATCATATCTCAATCAACATAATTACAAATATAATTCCTATCTTCTCAATAAATAGAAGCCACAACATTGCTGGCCCGCATGTTCTCTGAGAAAGATTCACAACTGTCTAAGAAGTATCCATCGCTATTGCGTATATTCTTTGGACGTTTTTGTGACATTACTGAACCCGTGCGCGTTAAATGCGTCCAATCGTCAATGCACTTTTTGCTCAATCATCCGCATCTGCAGGCTGAGATAACTGAAAAACTTCGGATGCGCCATCATGATTTAGACGAACTGGTGCGCCATGAAGTCGTGATGGCGATTGTGGAAACCGGGAAGCGTAATTTCGATATTGTCGTCAAATCGCCAGAATTATTGGAAATCGTACGGGAGCGAACGATGGACAAAAAGTATAAAATACGTCGTGATGCTATGAACGGCTTAGGTTACATCTATAAGCGAGCAATTTGCGAGCCAAATGATTTGAGTGATGAAGTGAAACAGCAAGTGGATTGGATTAAGAACAAAATCATGCATGGATACTACAAACTGTGTCTGGAGGATAAACTGATGGTGGAGCGACTGCTTATCACCTGCCTGGTGCCATACAAGCTGGCACCAGAGGAGCGAATGAAGAAACTCTATCATTTGTTAGGTGACTTGGATACGAATGCAACAAAAGCGTTTGTCGAATTGCAAAAAAATCAAATGAAATCACGTCACACGGTAAGTGATTGGATTAAGTTGCATCACTCCAAGGAATTTACGCCTCGCGTACTCAACCAACTGGCCGCCAAGCAGGCCAACATTGCCAAGTAAGCACAGTAATATATCTAATTATAGCCCTCTAAGTAAAGCCAATCATTTATACTTTTAGATTGCTGCCGGATCCGTTGAAGGCTAGTGAGTTTATCACGCAGTTCAGTCAACATCTTCGCAAGGATGCTCAACTATTACGCTGCATAAACATTGTGCTCAAACGTGATGTGAGTTGCCGCGAATGCGCTGACACAATGAGCGTACTGCTCAAAAAACTTGGCGCACATGTTATGACCAATCTCTACTATAACACGGTCAAAATGCTAATTGAACGCGTGGCTTCCGTCATGGTGGACAAGGAGTCTATTGGAGTGCTAATTGGGTAAGTTGTATCATCATAAAAATGTAAAATGTGTAGCTACACATATGAAAAACCTGAATCCATGTTTAATTGCTCTATGACGTTTGCAGGTTGATTGAACAGTGCATTCAGGGCGGTGACATTTGCAATGAGATTGGAATAGCATCGCATGAAGCTGGCGAACGTGGCCTTAAATTGTTATGCGTATGTGAAAAGCAAATTGAAGCAGACTTGATATTTCTATAATGTATTTTTGTGTCTTTGCAGATGTTATCGTATGTTTTTTCAGCTCATTTCTTTACGGATACCTCATTGCGACATCTTATTGCGCTTCTAAGTTATGAGCATGAATATGTTGCACCATTGGTGCTGAAAACACTGACGCATTTGGGTCGTTATCAGCCGCTTATTGACGATGCCAATCCGACTATATTGAATGAACTGGCACCCATATGCAAAGACTTTGCACTTATGGGTACACCCAAGCAGGCCAAACATGCAGTACGATGTATCTTTGTTAACAGTCAATCATCATCGACGGCCACGACGGATGGCGGCGGAAGTGCATCAACCACAACACAAACAGTGCATCCCATTTTCAATGAAATCATTGAGGAGCTGCGAGTCAAACTAGCTCCCAATTGTGAATATCAAAGAACCAAGATTGTTACATTGGGGCACATAGCGTACAACATGCCGCAGGCGTTCCTTACGCCCACCAAAAACATGATTGCGAGGCGCATTGTTAAGGAGCTACTCATACAAGAAGTGCCAGCGCAACGGGATCACGAACTGCCCGAAGGCGACTGGTGCGAACAGGATGACCTGCCGCCCGACACACTCTGCAAGTTAGATGCTCTTAAGACAATGGCACGCTGGTTGCTCGGCTTACGAACGGACGAACATGCAGCCCAGAAAACCTTCCGAATGCTGGCGGCCTTTGTCAATCAGCGTGGTGATTTGCTTGCTCAGAATAGATTGTGTGGCGCAGAGAAATCTTGGTTGCGTCTAGGCGCCGCCTGTGCAATGCTGAAGGTGTGCGAACAGAAAGGTGTCGGTGATCAATACAGCGCCGAGCAGTATTTACAGCTCTCCCAGTTGATGGTCAGTATCCATAGCTCATTCATTTAATAACTGTTATGAATGCATATTAAATGTAATGTCTTATTGCAGGAGGATCCTGTGCTGGAGGTGCGTGAGATATTTGCCCGAAAATTGCATAAGGGGCTGGGTCGGAGTCTGCCGCGCAATTGCCTACCCTTGGACTTTATGGGTTACTATGCGCTGAGCGGCAAGGAGACCAATAGAAAGTAAATAATCGAATTTTATACTAATTCAAAAGACTATCTATATATATTTATAATTCTACGTTAGATTACAAGATCAAGTACGCCATTATGTGGAGGCGGATGTGAATAGGCGACGGGAATATCTTAAGACTGTAGCCATGACATGTAAGTTATGCGAATTACCATTCTTGAAGGAAAACTGAAATATTGACTATTTTTCTTATAGCACCGGATAGCTCTACAGAATCGCAATCGCTGCATATTTTACCTGACTACATGCTGGCCTTTGCCATACCGGTGCTGGTGCATGATCCTACCTTCACAAACCATGAGGATTATGTGCAGCTGCGCAAGATGGAGAAGTGTTTGCGCTTCATACTTGAGCCACTGATGGCGAAACGGGAATCATTTGTCTACGGCTTTTACAAACAGTTGTTGCATCTGATAAAACACCGCGAGTACAGTCAGAGCTCAGACAAAGATAGATTGCAAAATAATTATGTAAGTTTTCCTCCTACTAAAATAACTTTTTATATTCATTTTCTTATTGTTGAAATAGAAAATGTGGGCGCTCTGTGATCTCGCTATGCATATTATCGATGCTAAAGTTGGTCAATGTGATGGCAATTCGAGCGCATTCTCAATGCCAGTGTCGCTGCCTGAAATGTACTATAAACTGCCCGCCGTTGCAAATTTTCAGAATAATGAAATCTATATACCATTGGACGTGTACACACTGGGCGCCAAGACAAGCAAAGCGTCAGCGACGATAGCAACGGCAACGTCCCATGCCACTGCTGCCAGTTCTAAGCGAACTGCAGCATTGGCTATTATGGATGATGACAACTCACAGGTAAATTGACAGTGATAACCATTTGAAAAAGAACTCTAACTAATTGCTGAACTTTCTTATAGGAGAACAATATCTTTGATAACATACGCGCCGCAGACACGACGGAGCCGATGACTAAGCGAACGCGCGGCGGTGCCGCAGCGCCTGCGAAATCGTAGAGCAGAATACGGCTACTTGTTAGTATAGTGTTAGTTTAGGCCCTAAGTTAACTAAATATTTAAGACGTAGATGGGTACTACGATTAGAACATACACTTACATACACACACACACATACTCCACGGACCAACAGCAATCCCCTCAGCCGACAGACAATTGCATCCTTGAAATTATTGTAACTTGTGTTGTGTGTGGATCAATGCATAAAGCAAACAGACCAATCAACCAACATGGCAACATACCAACAATCTCTGATAGTGTCGCCTATTTTGTTAATTTTAGTTCTAATTATATGAGCGAGCATAGTTTTATCTCTATTATTATTCTATTATATATTTTAATTTTGTACTGTTTTGTATTATGCTCCTTTTGGCTTGTTTGATTGTAAACCTTTTGCACTATTAAAAAAAATTACATTTAGATATACAACACAAATCTATCGAATAAAAGAGAAAAAGAAGTTAAAATGCAAATTAGTAGAAGTATGCCCCGACGTAAAGTAACAGAGCCTTATTAAGAAATTAATATTAACTTTTCTATGAACGCAGTTACAATTTAGTTAATATAAAATGCGTGATTAATCATAATATACTTTATATAACATATACACATATACATATTCATAAAACACGGAGAATGCATTCAAAATGTATTAAAACAATTGAAGAACATTGTTGTAAGCGTATTGAAGTAATATTAAAATTGAAGAAAACGAAATTGTACAATTAACTATTATTACTGTTTTTCAAATACAAATAATTATTTTAAACAAAGTAATAGGAATAAAATGCTCCAACAAATGATTCAAATTTATGAACTGCGCGCTTACCACTTATGGAGAGCTACGGTAACACTGAACTATCGAAGGTTGCCACTATGCGCACGCAGCTTGGCAACGCTTCAAGCAATTGCATTTGTTTTCTCAGGAGGGGTGCGTCGGGAAAGTGTGTGTTTATTTTCATTTCTACGTTTTTTTTTGTGTGACTGCTATCGAATTAGAATAAAACGTGAATAAATGTGCTAAAAATAAAACCATATAAGGTGCAAATATATAGGTTGAAATACGCAATAAAAAGTTAGCATTGACCATGCATCCATTGCACAAACCGCATTCGTTTAAAGTTGTATGTGATGTCAGTCTACGTCAGAACGACGTCAAGTCAGGCACAAGCTCAGTCGCCGCTATCAGTACGAAAACAAACGTGCAGTGGAACGGTCGGCAGCAGCAGAAGAAGCAACATCGCATATACACCTCAACACCAAAAAACGAACTTAGCAAGCAACGGAAATCGCAGCAGAGCAACGACGCCATTGGGCTCTCTGGTTTAGCCAAAGCAACAGCAAAACGCTTTATTGTGGGTACTGCTAATAGTGTCAAGGGGCAGGAGTCGACGTTTAATGTTCGTCTCAAAATTCTCATTCTATTATTTGGTATTCTAATTATCGGCTACAAAATCATAATTTTAACAAGTGAGTACTTTCATTCAGCGCCTGTCAGAGCTGCACTTGTGCCTCTTTCCCATTTAATTGTTGTTGTTTACCAAGTAGTTTAAAAATAGCGAAATGTGCATATGTGTTTAGGTACTTTTAGTTGTGTTTTACACGTACAGATATGTGTATATGGGCAATGGCATATTGAATGATCTCATAACGATTTACATTCGTATTGCTTTTGTGTTTCACCTTCATGTTGCGCCTTTCCAGCACCATCCGCCGCCATTCAAACAACCCACCCCTTCCCGCGCCTCCTTCAAATGCGCTAAGCATTTAAATAAAGACCCATCAAATGGACTGTTGCGCATTTTGTTTTAGCCATTAGCCAAAGCCATTTGCATACGCAAAGCCGCAAGGCAGAGCAGCGATTATTTACTAATTGCTAAAAAGTCTTTTGACATTTGTTTACATACATATACATACATTCATACATATTTTAGTTAGTATGTATGCTTATATTGGGCACTACAAACATGTCAAGTTCTTTTGAATAACTTAACGGTATTTTGAACTCAGTCGCGTCACGTCACGCGACCTAAACGCACAGTGGGACAAGCTGGGAAGGCATTAGCGTAAATAAATTATTTACGAATAATTTATGTGAGTTCGCAATAAATGAGCTTAAATAAATTATTAATAAATAATACAATTTTTTCAAGTTTATCAACATATCAATTAAATCTAACATTTTTCTTCCTCGCTGCTGGTCCACTGTGCAGCTGCTGGTTCACTGTGCAGCAGTTGAGTAGGCGGCGGAACTGGTCGAGTTAAGAGTTTTCCTCATTGTTAGCAGCCTGGTTTAGCAATCGTCGTCAATGCGAGAAGACGAAGCGCGAAACAATTTTGTGTTCGGTTTTTAATTGCTATTAGCTTTTTGTTTGTTGTTGGCTGACGGTACCGCCTCTGCCGATACAATCCAATATCGAATAACTGACCTTGGGGCGCATATCTATTAATAATCTATTCCAATTGCCACCCGCCCACACACAGTGCCCTACATCAACGCCAGCAGCGTGCAGCAGCTGAGCAACTATGTGCAGACACAACTGAGAGTCGCTTTCAGCTGGTCGGCGGAGAATCAACTGAGTGGAAAGCTCATTGCCGTGCTGTTTGGCTTGTTTGTGACTGTTTTCGGCTGTGGCATCGTTTACTTCGACAGCGCTCAGCCAGGCGTTTTTCCGCCCATCCCCTTTTCGAAGCAACAACGGTAAGTCAGAGTCCTGCAATAATGTAGATCGATATTTTTATACAAACCATCTCCCATTGCAGTTCTCCCCAGAAAACTTCCTCACTGCATCTGAACTATTTGTGTGCGCTGGTCGCGGGTGTTACGTTTACATACTTCATGTATTCGGATTAGTGAGTGCGACGAATTTCCTCATAGTCAACTATGGCATCAGTATTAATATTTAATTCAGTCCAATTTAAAAAAAATAATAATTTATTTTTCAAGTATATGAAGTATTACATATCTTTATAAATATATGTTTGAACTGTGCAATGCTCATGAAGCAAAACCGTAGCAACAATGTAGTAAAAGCTAAAAGAAGCTCCAAGTCAAACAAATCTGTATATTAGTAAATATATTTAGTTTAAACTAAATGCATTATTATAATGCTTACATACGCAAATATGTGTAAAACCAATGTGAAAGTACAAAAAGGAAATGTGTAAAACATTAAAACAAACTAAATAGTTATGTGTACTAAAAAGCACTTTGCCATACACAAGGCTAGAATAAAATGTATTAAAAACTACTATTTGCATTTTGCATTAATATATATGAATTGACATTCTGCAGGCGCGTGAAATTCTGTTGCCAATCGGCAAGGCTTACCTGTGCAACGCTGAAGGTGTTCAGGCGATTCTCACCTATAAAACGGCCCACCACATTTACATAACAACCTGTTGGACAAGAGACGTTATATTGGATTTAACAGAAGTCTTGAAAACTTGCCATTAGTCAACGCTTTTAGTTCACCATCGAAATCATAGAAAATAGCCTGTAAAATTGGTCCCTTATCCTCATTGCGCAACAGTAAGGTTTGCTCGCCTCGTTTGCCCGCAATGATGCGTAAAAGCTGACCTGTTAAGCATACAATTATTTTAAAGAATACTAATTTTTATATTAGCCCACCATATATACTCCAAAGTGCATTTAAATGCGGCTGCTCTCGATGCGTTTTAATGCAGAAGTCAACTCGCCCAATTAAGCTCACTAAATCACGTCCAGGCTTTGACATCGATGAAGTTGGCAACGCGGCAACCGGCTCGACTTTGGGCATTACAGTTATTTCGGTTTTTGCACAGCAAAAAGATTTGTTCAGACCTTTTGGTGGTGGATTGTAGACGAACTCGTGTTTGGGCCTAACTTTCATAGGTTCTTCAACAAATCCGGAAAAAATAAGTTTATTATCCTTTTCGCAGAGAGTCAATTTGGTTTGCTTTAACTGACTTCCAGTTTTTCGCAGTAGTCCAGAAGCAGTTTCAAAGCTCCGATTGCCAAGCAAATGTTCATTTGCTTTTAGTTGAGCTTTGAATTTTTGCTGGGTGTTGGAGGACAAGTTGTTGATTTTTTTGGCTGTGTGTATAAATTTAATTGAGTGTATGAAATCATGAAATAATTCAATTTACTTACTTTTGTGCGTGAACATTTTGCACTGGAAAACCGACAGTTACACAGTTGAAAAGGAAGGTGACCGTTTTATTCTGTATCTTGGAGTGCCAGTATTTGACGCATCCCTGGTATATCTTTCGGTAATTTTTCCCTTAATCGATTTAAAGTTATCGCAGTGACAGTTATCGGCAGTCTCCACGCGAGTTTATTTTCGTTTTTAATGCATTAAAATTTTGTAAATAGTACACTGCGAATTAACTTAACTTTGGCATTAAACAACTAACGCAGAAACGATGAGTACGATTCTTGAGAAAATTGCGGCCATTGAGTCGGAGGTAAGCGGACGTCTTCCAGTCAATAATCTGCCAACTACAAAGCTAACCTGTCTCCCGTCTTATTTCACTTCATTTCTGTGTGTGTGTGTGTATATTTAGATGGCACGCACGCAAAAGAATAAGGCGACGTCTGCCCATTTGGGCTTACTGAAAGCCAAGCTGGCTAAGCTGCGACGTGAGCTTATCTCGCCTAAGGGCGGCGGCGGCGGCACTGGTGAAGGTATGTTAATCTTTAAACTAAAATAAAACATGGTTTTAATCAATGCATTTGCAGCCGGCTTTGAGGTAGCCAAGACGGGCGATGCTCGGGTGGGTTTCGTCGGCTTTCCCTCGGTGGGTAAGTCGACGTTACTATCGAATTTGGCTGGCGTTTACTCCGAAGTGGCCGCGTACGAGTTCACAACGCTCACCACTGTGCCGGGCTGCATTAAGTATAAGGGAGCCAAGATACAGTTGCTCGATTTGCCTGGTATCATTGAGGGCGCAAAGGATGGCAAAGGTCGTGGTCGTCAAGTGATCGCTGTGGCGCGAACCTGTAATTTGATCTTCATGGTGCTGGATTGTCTCAAGCCGCTCGGTCATAAAAAACTGCTGGAGCATGAATTGGAGGGCTTTGGCATACGATTGAATAAGAAACCGCCAAATATTTATTACAAGAGAAAGGACAAGGGAGGCATTAATCTCAATTGCATGGTGCCCCAGTCGGAGCTAGATACGGATCTGGTCAAGACCATATTGTCGGAGTACAAGATACACAATGCAGACATCACACTGCGGTATGATGCAACTAGCGACGATTTGATCGATGTCATCGAGGGCAATCGCATTTACATACCGTGTATTTATTTGCTGAACAAGATCGATCAGATCTCTATTGAGGAACTGGATGTGATCTATAAGATACCGCATTGTGTACCCATATCAGCGCATCATCACTGGAACTTTGATGATCTGCTGGAGCTGATGTGGGAATACTTGAAGCTGGTGCGAATTTATACCAAGCCCAAGGGACAGTTGCCCGACTACAATTCGCCGGTCGTCCTGCATAATGAACGCACCAGCATTGAGGATTTTTGTAACAAGCTGCATCGGTCTATTGCCAAGGAATTTAAATAGTAAGTTTAGTAATTTAATTTTAAAAGACGGGTTGATAAATGTTTGTATTTATTTCTAGTGCGCTGGTCTGGGGTTCTTCAGTCAAACACCAGCCGCAAAAGGTGGGCATTGAGCATGTATTGAACGACGAAGATGTGGTGCAAATTGTGAAAAAGGTCTGAGGCCTGTTATTGTATAAATACATATTTTGGATTTTAATTGTTTGCATTTTCTGAATAAAAACACGAATTGCACTGACTATTAAGCGGCGTTGCTGCTTGAGATACATTTTTGAAACGACCGCCTGTTGCTGGCTATGGGCATAATCGATAGTATTAAGCTATCGATAACAGAATTTAATTTGCATTCACGGTGGTCCAGCACTAACCACGCGTTGTTATTATTAACAACATTAGTTAGGTTCTCTTTAAATGGGCGAGTTAAAGAAGGACGAAGCGTGTGCGGAGGATGATTCCTGGACGCAAGGCGACAGTAAGGAATGGTCCAAGCCCATCAAGCCATTGCAGGAGAAATGGAAATTGGTGCCGGCTTTCCTGCAAGTCAAAGGCCTCGTCAAGCAGCACATCGATTCCTTCAATCATTTCATCAATGTGGATATCAAGAAAATTGTGCGCGCCAACGAAATTGTGACCAGTGGCGCAGATCCACTGTTCTACCTCAAGTATTTGGATGTGCGCGTGGGCAAACCCGACATTGATGATGGCTTTAACATAACAAAGGCGACCACACCGCACGAATGCCGGCTGCGAGATACCACGTACTCGGCGCCCATCAGCGTGGACATTGAGTATACGCGCGGTACGCAGCGTATTAAGCGTAACAATTTGCTCATTGGCCGCATGCCTTTAATGCTCAGATGCTCGAATTGTGTACTCACCGGCAAATCCGAGTTTGAGCTGTCCAAGCTGAATGAGTGTCCGCTTGATCCAGGCGGCTATTTCGTGGTGCGTGGCCAGGAGAAGGTCATTCTCATCCAGGAGCAGCTGTCGTGGAACAAAATGCTAACAGAGGACTTCAATGGCGTGGTGCAGTGCCAGGTCACCTCGTCGACGCACGAGAAGAAGTCGCGTACGTTGGTGCTAAGCAAGCATGGCAAATACTATCTGAAGCACAACTCAATGACGGACGACATACCCATTGTGGTCATCTTCAAGGCTCTGGGCGTCGTGTCCGATCAGGAGATAATGGCTCATATTGGCCTGGATGCGCGTTCCCAGAATCGGTTTGGTGCCTCGCTCCTAGAGGCATTCAACCTCAAGGTTTTTACGCAGCAGCGTGCCCTGGACTATATGGGTAATGCTCGAGTCGTGGGTGCTTATAATACATATATATAATTTTATTTCTTCCCCACAGGCTCTAAATTGGTGGTGAAACGTTTTCAGAGTGCCACAACCAAGACTCCCTCAGAGGAGGCCCGCGAGCTGCTGTTGACCACAATTCTAGCCCACGTGCCAGTCGACAACTTCAACTTTCAAATGAAGGCGATCTACGTGTCGCTAATGGTGCGACGCGTGATGGCCGCAGAGCTGGACAAGACGCTCTTCGACGATCGTGACTATTATGGCAATAAGCGATTGGAGTTGGCTGGTTCGCTGATTTCGCTGATGTTCGAGGATCTGTTTAAGCGCATGAACTGGGAACTGAAGATGATAGCGGACAAGAATATACCCAAGGTGAAGGCGGCACAGTTCGATGTGGTGAAGCACATGAGAGCGGCCCAGATAACCGCTGGCCTCGAGTCTGCTATCAGTTCAGGGAATTGGACAATTAAACGTTTTAAAATGGAACGTGCTGGCGTTACCCAGGTGCTGTCGCGGCTCAGCTACATCTCGGCGCTGGGCATGATGACGCGAGTGAACTCACAGTTTGAGAAGACGCGGAAGGTGTCCGGACCCCGTTCACTGCAGCCCAGTCAATGGGGCATGCTGTGTCCCTCCGACACCCCTGAGGGAGAGGCTTGCGGTCTGGTCAAGAATCTGGCACTGATGACGCACATAACGACCGAGGTGGACGAACGGCCGGTCATGACATTGGCCTACAATGCTGGCGTCGAGGACATACGTGAAGTCAGCGGCAATCCCATCAATAACCCGCACGTTTTTCTCGTCTTCATCAATGGCAATGTGCTCGGCTTGACCATTAATCAACGGCATCTGGTGCACAATTTGCGTTACATGCGCCGCAAGGGACGCATGGGCAGTTTCGTGTCCATTCACACGTCATACACACAGCGCTGCATCTTCATACACACGGACGGCGGACGGCTTTGCCGGCCATATATCATCGTGGAGAAGTCCCGACCACTTGTGCAGCAGCATCATTTGGATGAGCTATTGCGGGGCATACGTAAATTTGATGACTTTCTGCATGACGGTTTGATTGAGTACTTGGATGTGAATGAGGAGAACGATTCGTTTATTGCCTGGAACGAGGAGCACATTGAGCCGCACACAACTCATCTGGAAATTGAGCCGTTCACGCTGCTGGGCGTCTGTGCTGGCCTGGTGCCGTATCCACATCATAATCAGAGTCCACGTAACACCTATCAATGTGCGATGGGCAAACAGGCCATGGGCATGATTGGCTACAATCAAAAGAATCGCATTGACTCGCTCATGTACAACTTGGTTTATCCGCAAGCTCCAATGGTCAAGTCGCGCACCATTGAGCTGACCAACTTTGATAAGTTGCCCGCTGGCCAGAATGCCACGGTGGCTGTCATGAGCTACTCCGGCTATGATATCGAAGATGCGTTGATCCTGAACAAGGCCTCAATTGATCGAGGCTATGGGCGTTGCCTGGTCTACAAGAATTCCAAGTGCACCGTAAAGCGTTATGCGAATCAGACTTTCGATAGAATTATGGGCCCGGTGAAGGATGCGCTAACCAATAAGGTAATCTTCAAGCATGATGTGCTGGACACGGATGGCATTGTGGCGCCGGGCGAGCAGGTGCAGAATAAACAAATTATGATTAACAAGGAAATGCCAGCAGTGACATCTATTAATCCACTCGAAGGTTGGTGACGGTATATATATATATATACTATAGCATATATTAAATTATCTTTACATTGCAGGTCAATCGCAGGTGCCTTACACCGCCGTGCCCATTAGCTACAAGGGACCCGAGCCCAGCTATATTGAGCGCGTGATGGTTTCGGCTAATGCCGAGGAGGATTTTCTCATCAAGATTTTGTTGAGGCAAACGCGCATACCGGAGATTGGCGATAAGTTTAGCTCGCGGCACGGACAGAAGGGTGTCACGGGCCTCATTGTGGATCAGGAGGATATGCCGTTTAATGACTTTGGCATATGCCCAGACATGATTATGAATCCGCATGGCTTCCCCTCGCGCATGACAGTGGGCAAGACCTTGGAGTTGTTGGGAGGCAAAGCTGGCGTCTTGGAGGGCAAATTCCACTATGGCACAGCCTTTGGCGGCTCCAAGGCGGCGGATGTGCAGGCAGAGCTGGTGCGTCATGGCTTTAACTATATGGGCAAAGACTTTTTCTACTCGGGCATAACGGGTGCACCGCTGGAGGCATATATTTATTCGGGCCCGGTGTACTATCAGAAGCTGAAGCATATGGTGCAGGACAAGATGCATGCGAGAGCACGTGGTCCCAGGGCCGTGCTCACACGTCAGCCCACCCAAGGTCGCAGTCGTGAGGGTGGGCTGCGTCTGGGCGAGATGGAGCGTGATTGCCTCATATCTTATGGAGCGAGCATGCTGATAATGGAACGTCTAATGATATCATCCGACGCCTTCGATGTGGACGTGTGCCGCACCTGCGGCAGATTGGCCTACTGCTCGTGGTGTCACTTCTGCCAGTCGTCCGCACATGTCTCTAAGATATCGATGCCGTATGCCTGCAAACTGCTGTTTCAGGAGCTGACTAGCATGAATGTGGTGCCCAAGCTGATACTGGAGAATTATTAGAATAAGCTTATGCATCTCTGTATATATTTATATGAAGATTAATAAATTCTATGTTTATGTTTGTAATTCTAAACTTTGTGCGCCAAGTTCAATGAACGTAGTGTCTTCGTGGCCTACGTGACCCGTTCATCCATACCCATTCAATGAGCCCTACCCTGCCATTACCCAAAACGGCGCCTTGATAAATGTTATGGCCTAAAACTTGGCAACGTCTGCTTCTGCTTAAATTCCCATTTAGCTTCGCCAACAGCCACGCCCAGCTCAGCCTCACTTTCACAGCATTTGCGTAAATTTTAACATATTCATGAAGTTTTTCCAGCGAATGTCAAAGTGAAGTGCCAAAAGAGGCGGGCGAAAAGCTTCTTCACATCAACTGTTAACTAACAGAGCAGCTAGCTCAATAACAGTGAGGGGTAAAGCGCTCAAATGTTAGCTAAGAGAGAAACGCGTCAAGCGAGCTGTTATTTAACAGGCTAGCTAAAATTCGGCTTAAGTTTCCTGCTTAATTGCATCTTTTATGGCGGGCCAGGCTTATCAAATTGCTGATTAACCTTGTTTTCGCTTGTGCGCTCTTTGTGTAAACACAAAAGTTATGGCCAGCCAGCGCGGGGGCGTGAATGGACTAATGCCTTTTAGAATTTCTACTATGTAAATGCAGATTCGGCAGAGTGTATTGAGATTATGACTTGGTACATAAAGTTTTCAATTTAATTTGGTACTGTTTTCTTATAAATTATTAACCATAAACTATGGAAATATTTGCTCAATATTAAACTTTAAACAGGCTCAGCTCAACCAGCCCATTTTAAATTTAATTCAATTACAGGGTATTTAATATCCATGCGCTTTCGTTCCCACACTCGAACTTGTTGATTATCAATTAGCATAGAATAAATAAACAAATCAAGGCATTTACAAATAAAATCCCTTGCTTGTTCTGTCTACTCAGCCTTCTAGGGTTTTCTATTTATATGGCTAAAAGAGAAGGGTGCGAATGCGAGCGAGCCTTGTTTACGTACATATCCAAAATGTGCAGTGCTTGAACGAAAAAGTGTTGACATTCTTTTCAGGTTTTATTTATACTGTATTCTTTTTTTTTTTTTTTTTTGAGTAGGAGTACCTTAACTTTGAGTAGCTGCAGCGTCTTTGAGGCTATTCAGAATGGCATTTTGGCCAAGTTTGCTGGCTTTGTGGGTCAATGCACTGGCACGCACGTGACTCGTTGCCAACTGCCAGTTGGCAGCACATATAAGGCCGTATGTCCTTGTATGTCATTTCAAGTCACTTGAGCTCAAAATAGTTAACGCCCAACCACCCACAGCAGCCTCTGTTGCTGCCTCTGCCTCTGACCATCCCTTTACTGCTGTTGCTGTTGCTGCAAGTGCAATGACAGCAAACGGGGCAAAGGCAAACAGTTCACATCCAATGGCGCACAATAACGATAAGACTGCTCAACCAACTGGCTACCTTCCGGCTGGGTATGGGGCCAGGACATGGGCTGGGCAACGCATTCATGCCTTTTGGCTATTTGTCAAAAAGTTTACTTTTGATTCACCCACACACACACACATTTACACAGTTGTTAACATTATAGTTTCAAATGGGTGTTGGCCAGTTAAGGCAAAGTTAAGCGTTGCTTAACTGTTGTTTAACTTGTGTCAGGCAATCAGTTCACTCCCCCAAAGGACATTGACTGCCATCAAGTTTATTGGCACTTTGCATAGCTGATCTATATCAATTTAACTTAGTAGCTAGTTTCGAACATGATTTAACTTTATGCTTATCATATGAATTCCTTCGCCAAATTTCTAGCAAATTTCATAAAGCACCTGTGCGCCAGTTAACAGTTGGCTGTTAAAGGACTAGTCAAAGAGCAAGACACAGTTTTATAATTTACATGCTCTTTTGTAAGCTCTGCGCTTTGCTCTCTTTGTTTGCATGCAGCAGTGCTGAGAGCTGCTAAAAGTAACGTGCCAAATTTAGCCAGTTTAGCGGCAAACTCCTAGCTAGATTTTAATAAAGAAGGCAAATGCAACACCTTTTTACTTAATACTTAAACAAATGTTTACTTATTATTATATATAATTTTTTGCATAGTAAAACAATATAATTTCATTAAAGTTTTCATCTTGAAATGAAGTTCTTCACTTTAGGGGTGGACAGCACTGTCCTCTGTTACTGGCTGCTTTTTGTTCTCTTTTACTGTGAGGCTATAAAAGCCAGTGCCAATGTTAAAGAGAATTCAGTTGAAACCGGCGGTCGTTCGCAGTTTCTGCTAACTGCACGTAAAGCTTGGAGTGCGCTTGAATTATAAATGCAAAGCTGAACAAAAAACATTTTGAGCGCAGTTTGCACAAAGTAATAATTGCTGGCAGTATATTGTGTATTGTGTGCTGTGTAAACTAAATAAATAATAAATAATTAAAGCTGTATAAATTAAAGCAAATGCTGTGACGTATTGCAAATGTGTCAATAATTGTTTAAAAGAACTTTCAAAAATTTTAAATCAAATTACACAAATAACTATTGAATTGAATCAAAATGCCGAATGCCACGGAAATAACAACAAATGGCACTGACTCTAGAAAGCCATTCAAAGTAAGTTTGCTAAGTTTGTTTTGGATTTTAACAAAAGGCTCGCAGTGCCATGCCCTTTTTTGGGCGTCGCAGTTGTTGTTGCTGTAACCTTAGCAGTAGCAGTAGCTGTTAACGTTTATAACCGCGTGCTGTGTTTCGCATTTGCGCTATTTAAAAAAACACGCACACACACACAAAAAAGTAAAAAAAACTGGGTGAACTTAGAGTTGCTGTGAGCGTGAAGCGAAGAGCGTGCAGCAGAGAGCAAAAGCTCTGAAGCGGGCTGCGCTGTTAACTTTTGTTTACTTGCGAGAGCAGAACAAAGCAACAGAAGCAAAGAGAGGACGCAAACAAAAGAGAGCGCACAGTTAATTCGTTTGTGTTTGCAAATACAAAGTACTTGACATGCATTCTGGAGGCTTTGCTTTTGTTGTGCCTTTGTGTGTTTTGTTTCGTTTGTATTTTTTTTACGATTTTTTTTTTTTTTTCAGTTTTGAGCGCTTGGGAATTGTTTGTCTTTGGCATTTGTTTGTTTGCCAACAATTGCCTTTGTTGTCAACTAATTTGTTTAGCCGCTGTCTAAATAGCTTACAGCCGTTTAAGGGACGCTTGCATTGTATTTGTCTTGGACAGAGCCAGGCTTAAGCCAAAGCAAATCCAATGAGAGAAACTTTCTTTCACATTATATATTTTTATTTATTTTTATTTTTACTTTAGGCAAAGGCTTCGCAAATGTACTGCGGTCGCTTTGTACTGAGATCCTTTTATCAGTGGTTTAACAACACGACAAGTTGAATATTACAGGATTTGTCACTGTATGTAGCGCTTCCATTAAAATGTCGCTGCATATTATAATAATTAATTTAAAATTCCGGCAAACATAAATCGGCTTAAAAGCTGCCAAAATACGCAGACAACCATGCAAAATGCTATTAAAAAAGTTGCGCAGCTGACATGTCTATGTAATTAGTAACTGCCACTGCCACGCCCACGCCTACACCAACGCCTACACGCCTACTGTCATAGTGACAGCCGGCAGCCGCATAAATAATATATTTCATAATTTACATAATTTGCAGCCATAGTTCAAGCAGCAATTTAAACTTGCCGCCTAATTTCCCCAGCGGCTTTCAAATCTGCGTTCTAGGCCTATCAAAAATTTACTATCCAACTTGTGGCCATATTCAGTCACCTATGTATATGCCTACCTTGACGTTGGCTTCAGACACTCTCTCTCTCTCTCTCTCTCACTCTTAGTCCTCGAGTGGCATAATCGAGACGCAGTCACGTAGTCGCTGATGCCACTTTGACAGATGCGCTAAGGAGTGGACAGGATGTGTTGTACGTGTTGAGTGTCCTGCGGCTGCTGAGAACGCAGCAGGCTCTTTGAACATTACACGATAGTTGAGCTGTGCCGACAGTTAAATTAGCTCAGATTTTTGATCGGTTGCACTTTCAGTTTGCACACAGAGAAAGGCTTAATCGGCTTAGCTTAGAACGTCTGAATGTTTGATTGATAATTTTCTATTACGAATCAATTTATTTATAGAGTTTATAATTTAATTTGTATATATCAGCAATTTATATAGAGATGAGTTAAGCGCTTGGAGTTTTCTAACTGCTGCACGGTATCCGCTAGTCGGATACTTTTGACTTAAATATTTTTAAAATTTATTTGTTTAATTTGCTTAGATAGCTTAGTTGATTGAAAAAGAAGGGTTGCAGAATTATATAACCATAAACATCTTTTTTATTTATTTTTTTTTATACAAATTTTGTTTCCATTCTTAATATAATCTGATACATTTAAAAATATGCAGATATTTTCTTATTTAATTTAATTTATTTTTGTATTTAAAGAATTTAAACTGAATTGATTATAGCATATCTTCCACACGCTCATTTAACACTTTATAAATTCTTTTTACCACATATTAAATAAACAAAAAAAGTTTCGAATGATTTTCATCACGAAAATGAATTGAATGTTTGCCTTCTTTGGGTTTTAGTCAGTAATGCTGCCAGAAGCAGTCGCAATTTCGATAATATTTATCATTATTTGATGCAATGAATTGAACCAGTTTCAGCTGAGAGCAAAATTAAATTCTTTACTTTTTTTTTTTTTAAATAAAATCGTAGTTGGGCATTTGTATTGTATGAAATGCATTTAACGTAATTGAAAATGTGAAAATCTGTGAAAGGTGCATTGAATTGGCCAACAAATGTGTGGGGCTTGCCGCAATCAGACAAAAGTTAGTTGGCTGAAGATGTTGTCCTAGGTTGCTCAACTACCCTGCATATAATAGACGTTTCTCGGACATGTTAATGTATAAACTTTTAGAGATGTGAGCTTAATAATATTAAAGGAATAATATTACTACTACTAATAATAATATAATTTAAAATTATAGTTATAATATAATACCAAATTTAAAATAATATTCATTTAATAAAAAAATTATTAAAATGTAATAAAATAGTTATAGTAATATATTCTTAAAAAATGTATCATTTTAATGGAATAATATAAAAATAAAAATATTTATAATAAAATAATATGAACACAGAGCTCACAAATATTTGTTGTCTGGTTCTCAATGTCTGCAAATATGTGTCTCTCACTCATACTTTGAAAAAAAAAAATGTAGAGAGCGGCCGATTGCTTCGGTTCTTCAACGAATTAGTTCACGATCGGCTCGCAACCGCTGCGCTCTGGTTGTGCCCCAACCAACCATTAGCTTGAGAGAAACGAAGCAAAACATCTTTTGTGCATGTATTGGTATGTGAGCGCGGATTGTGCTCGCTAAACACATCGATTGCGTACGAGAGTGTAAATTAGTGCAAAAAGCGAAAACACTTTGAGCTCTCTGCTTTCTTGCCATTTTGCGAGCGTCAATCGTATCATTTCACGAAGCGGTACGAGCCGCTTCGGGAAAAGAGCGTCACACGAATCAGTTCTAGTCAAGATGCTCAACCGAAAACCAAAACGAAAAGAACATAAGATTCTGTTCAGAGCGAGAGCGAGATCGAGTGAATATGATTTTTTTTTTGGTTGGTTTGGTTTGGTCGTGCACTGACCGTGAAAGCTTTGAGCTGGTTAAGAGTTATTTGTGGAATATGTATATAATATATAATAATGATTAAATAAATTATAAAATTAGTCTATGCTAATAAAAATTCGATCAACAGATTAATTGTTTTATTTTCTTAGTTTTCTGCTCTATAAGTTGTATTATATAAATATATTTTTAAATATATTATATAATTATATTATAATATAAATTCTAATATCAAAAGCGCAAGACTTCTAGCAACTAGTTCTCAACCTTGAGCTTGGCTACAGGGTATAGGAGAAGCACAAATTGAAATGACATCTTTTTTTTTTTTTTTTTTTTTTTTTTTTTTTTTTTTTTTTATTTTATTGCAGCTTTTGTCTTAAACTCTACAGCGCATTTATAAGTATACCTTAACTATTGGGGTGGCTAAATGCCTTTATTGCTATAAATGTAGTTTAATTTATGTCAGTTCTGAGATCCAAGGGGTGTGATCTTTTCAGCCTTCTGTTTATTGTGTTGTTGGTTAGATTGGCTGCAAGTTGGTTTGGGTGGGCGGATAATCTGTCCGCGTACCTTGTGCTGTGTCGGCCAATGAGCTCAGCAATTGTCGGGATATCTAGGTCAGAGTGCAGTGTATCGTTTCTGACAAACCATTCGGCTCCGGTCCATCTCCTTAGTGCTTTGTTTTGTGTGGTTTGGACTTTTTTGATGTGAGTTCTTGCAGCAGACCCCCATAAAGGCATTGCATAGGTGAAGACAGGTGCCACTATTGCGTTGTATATATGCCTCTTGCTGTGTAGTGACAGGGGGCTATCGCTTCTTAGCATCCAGTCAAGTTTTTTTAATTTAAACTTGCACTTTTTGATAGTCTCACTTATGTGCGGGCCATAGGTCAGTCTCTTGTCCAGGGTAACTCCCAGGTACTTTACCTTGTTTGATTGTGGTATTGGAGCTCCTAGAGTCACTTCGGGGCAGACTCCCCTTCTAGTTGCGAATGTGATGTGCATGGACTTTTGGGCATTGATTCCGATGCTCCAGCGAGTTAGCCACCGATTGAGATCATGCAAGTTTAATTCCTTGTATGATCAGCCCTGAAAAGTGCGCTTCAATAGTTGGCGCAAGTTTTGATTGTTGGCAAGTTTTTTGGCTTAATATGATTAATATTTGGCGCAAGTTTCGTGCGAGTGCTGCTGCGGCTGAAAAAGTTTTCAATGCTGAAGCCAGACAATTTCCAGGCAATTTATCAGCTGGCGCTTGGATGAGGCGCACTCCTTTGAGTCCTGCACTCGAGTTTACTGTTTCGGCTAATGGACGCTGAAGGCGAAATTCACAATTTTTGCCTCTCTTTATTTTTTATCATTTTGCTCTTTGTGGCGGCATCGTATGCTGCATGCTGTATAGCTGTGGGTAATTGTAATAAAAATGCTGTAATGCAAACTCAACTTCAATTTCATTTCGCACGCCTTGCTCTATTATTTATGAGGGCGCGCCTTGCAGCGGCACGTTGCATGTTGCCGGCTTGAGTGATAAATTTGGCGAGCTGCCGTGAGGCCGTCTTCGATGCTGTTGCATATCTCGCTCCCCCCCTCTCTCTCTCTCTCTCTGTTCAACTTGGCCACATCTAATTTATGTTCAGTTTAACCTTAATGCTCAGGCGCCATTTAACATAACATGAAAGTTTAATAGAGCCAGCCAGCCAGCAGATGAATGTCCTTGAGCGACGTATGGCTTGTTCTTGCGCTTCTTGTGGCATGTATTTCTGGCATGCGCTCGAAAGTATGCTGCATTAAACTGCTGACAGGCATAACTTGTTAGCAAACACGACAAATATTTGTGCGGCAGGCAGACGAGTGCATGTCAAACTGTGCTCAAGTTTTACGCGCATGCAAAATGCAACACGAAGCTGCCCAAAAAGAAAGAGAGAAAAAAATAAAAACCTAAATATGCATATAAAATATTTCTAGAAAGCTGTCGTCTGTTACAGCATTTCATTGCAACTTAATTTAAGTCGAGACTTTCAAAGGCTCTATTGCTTTACTTTGGCAACTTTTGAAGGCATGCAAAATCTGTGTGAAGCTTATTTACTTTATAAACGTCTCGCGTTTGTATAAAGTTTTGCATTTTATCTATTTATTTATTTATTGGGCAAACGTTTGCCATAAATCTCAATTAGAGCCGCCAGCAGTTGACAGCTGACAGCGCAACGTGACGTATGCGCAATATTTCTTTTACCTGTTCTTTTTTTTTGCTGCTGCTTTTCGATTTATTATTGTTGGTCGTTTGTGTGCGTGTGTCTGTGTCTGTGCACCTCTGGAGCATAATTATTTGGTATTTGGTTTCTAAATTACTTGAAAATGTGACTCTAATGGCTGCTTCATTTGCTGCTGCTGCTGTGGCACTGACTGATGTGAGTTTGATGACAGCCATTGCCGATAAGTGTTAATTACATTTGGTCAACTTGCAGCTTAATTTGCTTTAATTTTGCTCAAGTTAAGAGCAGCTTAAGGAAACACAAGAGTTTCACATACTTTAAAATAATATGAATTTCTCATGGCAAGATATAATAAAGATTTCTGCACAATTTCCTTTACGCTTCAACAGTTACATTTATTTACGATTTGTAAGCACTTTCATCGTTCATTGAAATGTTGATTTTAAGTATCTAAAGTTTGCCAGTAAAGTTTCCAAATGAAAATATGCAATGAAGCCAGTCGGAGTGTGGTCCAGCAGAGCCTAAGCGTACAAGAAAACTTTTAGATTCTCAAAGCTTAGCGCACGTCAAGTTTGCTGCTTGAGCATGAAAAGGGACTCATAATGATTAAGCTTAGGCAAACTTTTAGCGGCACTAACAATATTTTATAAGTATATTAAGTATATTATTGATTTTTTAGAAATAATTTATTCATGGGGGATTGTCTAGAAATGTGTGCAGGCTGATCAGGCAGCATTGGAAACTTGTAGAGTTTGTGAGTTTAATGTGAGTGTAAACGTAAATATTTTTAATATCAAATGTTCTACTCTTTTATGTTTTACCTCTTCAACAACTAGGATCGAAAAATTCATTTGTATTAAACAAAATCAAATGAAATATTTGCTTGTATAAGAGCTCTGACAACTTTTGGTTTGTGTCTCTCCTACAGGGCATTAAATCAGCTTAATGTCTAATGAGCATACTCAACGGGCTGTCAAATTTGCATTAATATATATGTCTATATATATGTATGTACACATACATATATATCATTCATATATTGACTCTATTCACTTGGGCTTAACATGAATGTCAGCTGTTCAGCTAATACTTTAATCTATGTATGTAGCTCTCGTCACGAGGGCTGTCCAGGTCGTGACGCAGTTATTATAACCCCAACAATCTAGACCCACTTTCGGAAGTTGCTAAGCTGTTAGGCAGTTGTGTGTGTGTGTGTGTGTGTGTTGTACACACCCACATGATGGCCCAAAATGTTGGGGAACTTTGAGACCGTGGTAATGAGTTCACGTATCCGTCGGCATCTGTGTGGCAAGTGGGCCAAAAAAAAGACACGGAGAAAAAAAATCATTTTCATCTGCACGCGCTGCCTAATGCCAACTTGATTAAGCGAGAGCCAGACCTAAAAAACAAAGAGAGAGAGAGAGAGAGAGAGAGAGAAAGAGAGATAGAGAAAAACAATAACAACAAAATGTTTCTGGGCGCTGTTATAGTCGAGTGTACGGCTTTAATATTTTATATTGGTCCATCTCGCACTTGTTGTTGCTGTTATTCTGGCCTTAGTATTAATTTATTATTCATTCAATGTATATCGCCCTCCATATGTGACTGCAAACGTGTAACGTTTTATTATTCCCTTTATCCATGTTCCACTCCTTGCTGCCTACTGCCAGGTCAAGGACGTCACGCGCAACATTAAAAAAGCCGTCTGCGCCGCAAGCCTAGAGGAGATACGCACCAAGGTGGCCGAGAAATTTGACAAGTGCGAGCAACAGCCAACCATCCATTTGGACTCCGATGGCACCGAAATCGACGATGAGGAATATTTTCGTACTCTCGATGAGAACACCGAATTGGTGGCTGTATTTCCCGGAGAGCATTGGATTGATGTGAGTAGTGGAAATATTATTACTTAATAAATTAACATTTAAACATTGTATTATTAATTTTATGTCAATAGATAATAAAATATTTTTGTTTTTATGGGCATCAAACAGGCCTTATAAAAAGCCCAATTGCTTTTAATAGCCAGCTTAATAACGTTTATTTAATTATTTTCCTTTTGATATATTTGGGGTCACGTTCGCGTATTTTAACTGTTTTGTATCTCATACGTTTTATAGCCCACTCATTACGTGACTATAACCACACCGAATGCCCAGGTCAATGGCAGCATCACTGGCAATACGGAGAACGGCGATACCACAGATGCCAACAACTCGGAATCGGCGCGTATTCGTCAGCTGGTTGGTCAGCTGCAGAATAACTTGTGCAACGTTTCGGTCATGAACGATGCGGATCTGGACTCGCTATCCAATATGGATCCCAACTCGTTGGTGGATATAACTGGCAAGGAGTTTATGGAGCAGCTCAAGGATGCGGGCAGGTTAGCATAATTTTAATTGAAATTGATTTTTAATTTAAAGAGAATGGCAATCTAAATTGAATTGAAAGAGTTCTCAAAGAGAGATATAAGAAATAATGATTCTATATGAATTAATATTAATTAATGATTCTTATATTTATGCTTTGATAAAATGTGTGTGTGCCAAGTTGATCTTTTAATTTATATTTATTGTATACAGTGAAGCTAGCAAATAACAATTATTTGTTTGTGAGATCAATCAATAAAAATCATATTTGCTAATGACAAATTCCATTCCACAAGAACAGCTCCTCCCTTACATCTTCATGCTATGTTATTAACAGTATTGTGCGCTGTTAATAGATTTGTATTATTTTTCATTTTGCTTCTCAGTTGAGCGCTTTGCATTGAGCTAATGCTCTTTTAACGCACATCGTAAGGTCTTCGCATTCACATACACATGCATAATTTTACGCTCAGCTACTCTATTGATGTGTTTAGCGAGCGCAATCCTCGCTCACATACCAATACACACAACAGACTTTTTGCTTCGTTTCTCTCGAGCCAATGCAGTAGTCGGGGCACAACCAGAGCGAGCAAAGCTGTTGCGAACCGATCGTGAACGAACTCGTTGAACAACCGAAGTAATCGGCTGCTCTCTCGGCTGCTCTCTCGGCTGCTCTCAGTGTGTGTGAGAGACGCTTAATAGCAGACATCGAAAAACGGAACACAGGTATTTGCGAGCTAATGTTTATTGAGCTGATAAACTGAATTAGGTTACTTAAGTATATTTGTTTGACTGTCTGATTGCAAACTTTGTTTGAATTTTGAAATACATCTTTATTTATAACAAAAACTAGTTAAATGTTAACAATATTAGCTCAATTATTCTTAAGTGAACTGAACACTTGCTCAATAATAAATTTAGTCAGATATAAAATATTCTGATAACTTCTAAGCAAAATAATTATAGAAACGTGTTTGCTCGATATTTTTTCCTGCTTTAGCTTGTTATTCCAAAACAAAAAGGAATTACATGTTAATTATGACTAGATACTCGCATATATATTTAATTATATATACGCAATATTTCTCTTTCTTTTCTCTCTTAGACCGCTTTGTGCCAAACGCAACGCAGAGGATCGTCTGAATTTGCTGAAGCTGCTAAAGGCTGGCGCCATTTTCTGCTCGGAACGTTATCCGGAAGATGCGGAGGCCATTGATCGCGAGATTGGACGGCAGCTGAATGAGGCGGAGAGCGGTCAGGTGACCACAACAAATGTCAGCAACACACGCACCATCGAGGTGGTGCAATGCGATAATCAGAATACCACCATTACCATAACCGTGGCGGAGGCCACAACCACATGCAGCACCGCCGAAACGTCGGGCGAAATCAACGAGGTCAATGCCAATTCGAATGGTAATGGCGATATCTGACTGCCCATTTTGGGCAGCCTTAGATAAAGCCTGGCTGTCGAGCAGTAGCCAAATTAAGGCACTTTTATCAAACGTTGTTTCACACTAATCAGAGAAAAGAAGTAATGAAGAACGAAAAACAAAACAAAGCGAAAAATCAGTCCTGCAACATTGGGTTAACATACACGTATTTGTAGCATATATAATTAGGCTCTGCGAAATGCCAAGCGAACAAAAATGAAATAGATATGGAAATCTTGAAACGTGGAAAACAAAATCTTCAGAAATGCTTCATAGAATTTAAGAGCAAATGAAAGTTAACGAAATATTACATGTATTAGCATAAAATCATAAATATCGTCAAATTGTAAAACCAAAAGCCGAAAGTCTGCAAACTTTTGGTCATCATTTAATGATTCTAAAGTTTAAGCATGAATTCAGTAGAAAAATATCTATGATCTACAAACAATTTAGGAGAAGCCAATGCATTGATAGCAAAAATATGTGAAGAAACGTTTATATATTTAAGCAAGATTTTAAAATTGTTTATGATTCTGAGCAAATGATTGTTTTCTTTTTATGAAATATGTTTCGCTTGATATAGGCGTGTGAAAATTTCCATTAGACGAGTAAGTTTAGCTAGTGAGTATTTGTAAAAGAAAGGTAGCTAAAACTGTTTTTAAAGAAGTCGAAATGCTGTTGACATAGTTCAAGTTCATAGTTCAAAATAATATTTTATACAATTTAAAAATATATAAAAATAATTTAATATATCATTTTTAGTTTTTTAATCAGATTTTGCCTATTTTATTCATAATGAAAACGTCTTATTATTTTAAACAGTTCTGCTTGCAATGAAGCTTGATATGTAGCACATATATATTTATATATAGTTCGAATGACAAAGTGCTATAAAACCAAGTTAACATGCGTTGGGAATTGGGCAAGCCATAAACCTTTATAAATCTTACAACTGAAGAATTTACAGTTGGCAAGTCTAAGCCTTCAGCCTACAGTTTCAATGCCAGCGAACAGAATAAGTTAGAAAATACTTTTCAACAAACTTCAACTGTTAGAAAAGAAAACAACAGTAAATATGCTGCTTTACATTAGGGAATATCTGATTTTGAATTTATGAATATTGAAGTTTTAAATTGATTAATTTAAGGCAAAGGCTTATGAATAGCTTGAATGTGAGCATAGAATTTAAACTTTAGGCTCAGAATCGGGTCTACTGAATTCATAGTAAAAACAAAACATAAATCTAATATTTGCTGACAAAGTTATTGCCAAAGTCGGTTCATGTCGTAAGGCATCTGATTTAAATGAAAAAATTTAATTAAAAAAGAATCAAAATAAACGACAACAATAATTATATAAACAATTAAATATATCATATGAGGAGTAAAGAGTATAGGAAAATATCATGTTCATTATTATTGAATAATTGTACGAAAAAAAAATGGTTTTAATGAAATTATTATGATAAAATATGAATTAACTTTTTGAGTAGTTAGAACGAATAATTGAAAGCATTTTGCTGCTTGAACAGGCTCTAGTATAAAAGTTAATCATTTGATGGATTATTGAGTTAGCTTCTTGATTGATGATTCTAAATAGGATGCGAATCTTTGTAAATTTTCAGAACTTTGTTTTTTTCTTTAAAGTATTTCTTGTGTAGTTAGTGTTTGAAATGTTGCTGCTGCAAATATTTTCCTTTAATTTGATAATTGATAATTTATTATCTTTTGTAATTCTCCATAAATATTATGTTGTCTAATATTACATATTATTACCGATTTAGTTATTGATTTTCAAAATCAATATTATGAATGCTTTGCTCTTGAATGATTGAAATCTTTTAATAAGATTATATATGAAATATGATATAATGTTATGTTCTGCCATAGCGTTTATTGAGGTTAATAGGGTGTTTAATAACTATAAGCACGCATGCACACATAAAATTGTTTTTAGACTAATGCCATTGAAAATGTCATTTGTTGAAGCCAATTGAGACTGACTGTATTTACGTATGTGTAACAATTATTTGAGGGTACGACAAAACAGATTGTATTTCGAAATCGACCTGGTTTAGAAATTGCTTCAAGTGAATCCCCCACAAAGAGTATTGTAGCGTAACCACACACAATTAAAAAGAAAAAACGAAAAAACGTAAAGAATTTAACAACAACAAAATAAACAAACTCTTAATATTAGTACAATTTAACAATAAATGCAAACGACAAATGCAATTACACTCTTATAATCATATACACAAAATGAAACGAAAACCAAGGCAAATCAAAGGCAAATTACAATATAAATAAGCAATAAATATACCAAGAGAAAACTTGAAATTAAAAAGAAATTAAAAATATACATAGTAACTGCATACACCAAGCAACAATATACCTAAATAAAAGCATATTAACAAAACAAAAAAACAATGACAATATTTACTTTTTGGGTGCGGGCGTACTATGCGTATGCGCAACATGTGCAACAGGGCGTATGAGCCAGGCGCTGGCTAAAGAGCAAGAGAGAGAGAGAGAGAGAGAGCGCGTCCACTTCGAAGAGCACGAGCTTTAAAGAGAGAATGGCAGTAACTTTGTCCTGCAACTGCCGCAGTTAATTGCATTAAAAACACTTTCGAAGCTGTGACGTCACGCGACGTGCGTGGCGTGTGACGTACAACTGTAAAAAGGGGCCAGGTCGCAGCCAGAACGGGCCAGGGCAAGCCAGGCCAGGCCAGGCCAGGCCAGAATATGCTCCTGCTCCTGCTGCTGGGGTTGCTGCGGCGTTCTAACAGTGCCCTACTAACACAGTTCCACTGCCAGCTGAGCAGCAGCCTGTAACTGACCTAAATTCCCGCCCCACCGGACAAACTCAAAATTTGATTTGCTTTCTTTCCTCTTTGCAATGCGTACAAATTAACTTAGCTCGTCTTTGTCCAGCCTACAGCCTTAATATCTTCATCGTCTTGCTCAGCTTGTGATTTGTTTTGTTGCTGCCGTGTCCTTGACATCTCGCATTTGTTTTGGCCCAAACACGGGGGAAGAAGAAAATTATTTGAAATGTAAATATGAGACCCGAGTTGAGTTAGGGCGCGAATCCGTTTGGACGCCTTTGATGTGCGGCCACATTTTCATTAAAAGGCGCATTTTATATATTGCAGTGGGCGGTGGGTTGGCATCTAACGCGTTTTTACTCTTATTTCGTTTTCATTCTTAGAAAGTGCCGTCCATGTAAAATATAATTTGGCCTGACTGCTTACTGCTGTGCGGGAATGGTTGGGCAAGCTTTGAAGTACGATAAAGTGAGAATGTGACATTTTAAAAGGGAAGCTTCAACTTTGCAAAAGCTGCACAGTGGTGCAAAATGGCAATTTTGCTAAGTAAATTGTTATTATTTTTAACATTAATATTATTTGTATAAGGTATTTCAATCTAGGAAAATCTAGATTTATAATGAATGCTAAAATAATTTTTAATTTAATTTATTTATTGAGTTACTTATTTGATAAAGACTCTCGGATTTATGGATTCTAGTAACCTTATATTAACATTAACTTTTATCATTCTTATTTTTTTCCATTAATTATTTTTGTCAATTAAATTGAAATTAAAAAAACTGTATATTTTTAAAACATTTTATTACCTATTAAATTTTTAAATTAATATCTCAATGCCTATAATTTTGCCAGTATATTGAAATACATCCACTGTAAGTTTTATGGCAATTTGTTCGTTTCATTTTATAGATAAGCAAATATGTGATGCGAGTAGTGAGCAGAGCTTGATGCATGCATAAACAAGCGAAGAAATCAGTGTCCAAATGGCAGAGCATCAGGCGCAAATGTTAAGTGTCTGACAGTGCTGATGGCAGCAGCTGCTGCTGAGGCGGGGTTAGCAGCGGGGCATGGTCGAGTAAATAACATATCGAATATAAGTGTAGCAAGGCGCATAATTTTCTACAATTTTTATTTTATTTTTGTGTGTTCTTTTTAGACAAAAAAAAAAAAAAAAAAATGTGAAGAGAGCAGCTTGTTTATTTATGTGCCTGCGGGGGACTGTTGTGTGGGTGTGCGCTTTTGTATGTGCATAGTTGTATGTGAGTTTCGCATTGCACAGAAACAGCATGTGTTTTTTTTGTAATAGATGCCGCTGTGGGCATTACTAATACGCCCCGTGGCACATATGCGAAGGCAACGATTGTGGCGGCAATATGACGCTGCGGTGGGCGGCTTATGGGCGTTGTCATAATCATGCACTTGCTGCCCCAGGCTCACCAACACCAACTACCAACAAACAGCAGTCAACAGCCAACAGCCAACAGCCAGCAGCCTCCAGTAACAACAGCATTAACAACGACCGCTTAGATTGCCTCATTTGCTTGTGTATTTTCTGTATAAGCACACATACATATATATTCGTGTGCCTTGCATTGTGTATGTGTGTGTGCTTGTTTGCCTCGCTGATTTGTTTGCGCGACGAAAGTCATTAGCTGCTGCCGCAGAGTCCATAAAGGAGCAAGCTGCCTAGACACAGCTGCGAGTAATGCAAATTTTTAGTGATAGCCCAACACAAATATGAAATTATATGTTTTATTTATTTTCATACTGATGCTGGCCAAGTTCCACGTTGCGTTGATTTGACCTTGATATCAATGCCTCTCCATCGCAGCTGCAGCTGATCGATGTGCGGGAGAGGGAAACAATGCAATAGAGCTGCCTGGACCGTTGCCAGTTGCGCTGGGAAAATGAAATGGAACAAGGGGAATTGGATCTCACAAAGCAACCACAAAATACCGAGAGCAGCTCGCGCAATGCCGTCAAAATGTGCAACAATTCGATTGCACTTTAAAGTGCATGTTCGAGCACTTTCATGTGCCCTTTCCCTGCAGAAACAAAATTACATAAAGTGGCAAGCGCTCAAATTTGAAAATATGGGCTTAAATAAGCTGAGTGTCTTTAATTGCTGTTGAATGCGCTGTTAATTAATATTTGCATTGAGCTGTCAAGTAAGTCATAATGCAGCAAATTATAGCTATTGGCAGGATAGCTTCTAGTCTAGTTAAATTTATAATAAAAATATGAAATGATAACCAAATGCATTTAAGCTTGGGGAATATATAGAATATATTACTTGAAAGTTGAGTGTTTTAAATTTCTTTTGACTTAGCTGATATTTAATTGCAATTTAGTTTTTTTTACATTTTTACATTTTTAAATTTTGAATATTTAATAAATATTTTTATTTTAATATTTGTTAAAATTATAATTATATATTAATCATGGTTTTTTAATTTAATTTAAAAAAATTTTTTTTTTCATTTTATTTTTCATTTATTATTAAAATTAAAATTAAAATTAATATTATATTAATTTATATATATTTAATATTTCATATAATATTAGGAATTAATTGAATTATTTAATAAATTTTAATTTTAATATAACATATAATATTTAAGCTTATTAAAAACCACTTTAAATCTGCTCACAGGATATCTTCTAGTTTAGTTAAATTAAAAATAACAAAACAAATAGAAAATATGACATGATATCTCAATGCATTTAAACTTAATGGAATCAACATTCAACAAAGCAATTATTTGTATGCGAATTTAAATAAATATTCAACAATTAAATGAGTGGAAAAGCTGGCAAATTGAAATATGTAAATACCTGCGCATTTGCACAACTAATTAAATATGCGATTACGATTAAATTAAATTGCATGTTGAACACAGAAAGGGACGAGGCAACAAACAAAAACAAAATGCAAACAAAAGGCATGAATGCGAAAGTGAAAACTCTGGCCAACTGCGGGTGAGTTCCAAATAATGTTCAGTCGACCCGCATTCGGAATGGAGAGTGTGTGTGTGTGTGTGTGTGTGTGTGTGTGTGCGTGCATGTGCGTATGCGTATATATTTCAATTTAATTAAAACATTTTCAATTTTATGTGTTTTTCGTTGGCATGTCTGTCTCTCTCTCTCTCTCTTCTGTTTTATTTCAATTCATTCAATTGTAGCTAAATGCCAGAGCATCAACAGCGGCTGCCGCGCAAATATTTGGCTTAGCTGAGGAGCACAATTCATGTTGGGATTTGAATATACTACGTATATTCACAGGATGCGCACTCAATTTCGATTGGGTTTTCGCTGCATTCACTTCGTTTTGTTCTCTTTTTTTTTTCTTTCTTTTTTTTGGCAAGCTCAAAAGTGCAACAAATCCACACGCGCCCGCTGAATGCCAAAGTTGAGGTCCAGCCTGGCAAGAGCCCAAGTCAATAAGAGTAGGTTTACTTTGATAGCGACTATTGAATACTCTTGTAGGCATGTAAGTGAGATAGTAATGTTAACAAAATATGGGTTTTGGGCTTCAAATGATTGCTTATCAAAAATCGTTTTATATAAAAATATCCTTTAAACTCGCGCTGAAAATCTTGTATTTATCTGATTATTTTAATATATGTTTATCTTAACGAAAGTTTCAATGAATGTACTTCTTGACATTATCTAATGTTTTAGTATCCTAATCTATTCAGATGAGCCAAGCAAAGTACAATTTCCTTTTTTTTTATATTTTCTTGAAATGCTAAACAAAATAATATTAAATAAAATCTTGCAGAACTGAAAGATGATATTTCTTGTATTCATTTTTATTTTTTTTTTTATTTTATTTTTATAAATCAAATAAATCGGAATGCTTGTTGAAGAGATATAACGTTCTACTTGCAAAAATGTCAAGCCTATTATTTTGGCAGCATACAGCTATTGAATTCTATTTAAAATTCTTTTTATTCTTCACTTAGCAGTTGACTCGTCTGTTTAAGTATGCTAACTTCGTCTGTATATGACAAGCAAATTATTTTGCATATAACAGTTGAGAACTTCACAACTTCTATCTCAATTCCATTGCACACTTCCTGAATACCCTAACCGGACAAGCCCAAACAATTAATCATCGGCACATGCGTTGTATGTGACCTTTTGTTAGGGTATGCTACAGCTTGAGTTACTGTTGCTGGTGCTGCTGCTGTTGCCGTGTCTGCGATGACAAGTGAGTTAATTAATCTAACTGCCCAATGCGTGTCAAACTACAGACGCCGAAGGTCGTGCACCATAATTAAACATGACTGTTGTTGTCCTTGCCATTGCGGCGGCTGCTCTTGCTCTTGCTGCTGCTGTTAATGATGGTTATGTGGCTGTTACGCTTGCCACCTGGCGGCTCATACGGACGCGACGCATAAATTTCAATTTGTTATGCTCGGCTGCCGTCTCGACTCACCTTCATTTACATATCATATATACGCAGCTACATTATACCTGGATGGACATGCAAAAATGTTTGCACCACGTTCGAATGCACAATTAGCGAGCTGCCACATAAATTATTAGGCCATTTGATTGTCGCTGGGAAATGAAAGCGGAAATTATTACTCTTCCACACACACACACGCCATACACACACACACATACCGCATCAGCGAAATGTGCGAAATATGCGAATTATGTTAATGGTGGGGTCAGCGTATTTCGGAAAAATGCAAAGCGCGTTGCACGCTTTTAGCAGCCACTGTTTGTCAAGGGCATGCAGTGTGGCAATTAGAGATGCTCCAATGATTTTTATGGCTGTACAATGGAAACTCTGCGAGAAGTGCATCATTGGCAGTTTTTTTCTTTTAAATTTAAAAACATTTTGCTCCTTTTCAGACATTGACAGTTGTTATGATTAATTAAATTAACTAAATTTTCTAAATATGATCAAATAGAGCTGAAAGAGTAAATTAAACTATTTTTAATATATAATGTATATTAAATATAAATTAAAAATATATTAAGTATTAATGATGTTTTTTTTTATATTAGAAAAAAAAATAATACAAATTTAACTCTTAAGAATTTTTTATTTTTTACAAATTTAACTCTTAAGAATTCTTTTATTTTTTAAATTAAACAATTAAATAAATTTGTGCATAGATAGTTGTTCAACTCAAGATTAGACTTTTCTATATAAAACAGATTTTTATGCAATAATCCAGATATTTTTGCCTTCGTTTTTTCTGCAACATTTAACAGCTTTTCTATTGCATTTGATGCAGCACGAAAACTGCACAACAAAAGTGTTGATGAAATTAAATTGAAAACTTAGTTCCGTTGCAGCGTGATTCGCATGAGGGTCACGTAGGCATCTCGATTGTCAATCAGTTGGAAATCGCTGTAAGTTTCGTGCAATTTCCGTGCTGCGTGCATTGCATTGGCATTGGTGCGGCAATTAATGCCTTCGCATTGCATGCGGCGTATATGTGCGTAATATTTTAGTATTTTCGGCTTAAATGTTTAATATATGAATGCTGGAATGTCTGCATATGTCACTGTATAATTTTCAATGATAACAAAGTCCAATTTATGTAAAACGCTAAATGCAATTTACGCTTTCTCATGCATTTTAAGTTGAGCAATAAACCTATTAGCATGGCAGAATGCGCGAGATAGAAGAGTTAGAGCGAGAGAGGGAGAGTGAATGGATAAGCGCTATTGGCAGCATGTAAATGTCACACTCAGTTCAATCGACAGTTTTGGCACATAAATTTGCGCCTTTGTGTACGAACCTCTGTTGAACTTTCCCAAAGTGCCAACAATTTTAATAATGCGTTAAGAGTTGCGGTGCTTGCAGAGACCCTATTATGGCAAAGTGACATTTTTCGACTGCCTGTTTGCAAATTTTTTCATTATTATTATTTTCTTTTTCTCCAGCAGCAGCAGCAGCAGCCGCAGCCGCATTCATAGGCCAGAGTTTTGCCTGCAAGCTGCCAACTTTATTTTTATTGCATTTATAAACTTTGCCCTTACACAGAGTGCAACGCAAAAGTTCAATTTACCCGTCGCGTTGCCAACAAATTTTCTACTAACAAAAAAGCAAAAATAAAATAGTAGAAAATAAATAGCCTGGCACAGGTCTGAGCATTGGCTGGCTAGACACACCTGGGCACAGGTGTGCAGGCCTATGTGCCACTCAAATGTACACAACTTTTTTTGTCTGGCTAGCCATAATTACGCCCAGTCACTGTCGCTTACAGTCCGGTTAACAGCGCGTTAGCAGAAGCTTAACAGCGCGCGCTCTTCAAAGCTCACTGTTAGCTGTGCTTTTGCGTCTGCTCTTCGGCGTCTGGTTTGCTTTTGTGGCATTTTGCCTTTTGCTTGTGCTTTTGCAATGACAGCAAACACTGTGCAAAGACACGGAGCTGCTTCTTTAAATACAGCACGCACAGATGTCTGGCAATTTATTCCAAGTTCGGCCGGCTTTTGTTGCAATTGGTGGGTGCGGCTGCCACGGCAACTGCGACAACAAAGAAACGCGTAAATTTTAAGGCAAAAACTTTGACTTTTAAGTGAAATTTTAAATGGGTGCAAGGAAAAAAATAAAATAAATATTTCAATAATAAAAACAATTTTTAAAAAAACTTTTAACTCGAATTTTTATAATTGAAAACAAGTTTTTGAAAGTAATAAAGAACTTTATGGCGAATTGTTGAAGTTAACTCACAAAATTTGCGAATTCTATTTGGATGATAAAAGTGAAAAGAAAAGCGCATAAAAGTAGGCAACAAAATTCTACAAGTACTAAACATTTCAATTAAGATTTAAATTCGTTTCGCTTGTCATAAATCTGCGGTCTGGCTGGTGGTCTGGGCCACGTAAACAAAAGAGACAAAGGAAAACATCAAGTTGAATAAAGAAAAACAGGAATAAATAGGAAAAAAATGTCAGAAATTAATGCAGCAAAACAGGCAATTTCTGCAATAAAAACAACAGCTGAAATTGCTGAGGCAACGTCAGCTAATACGGCCCCAACTCCGGGCCAGACCACATCAAGAACGACAACAACAACTGGAACACCACGACAAAGAACTTTGATGCGAGCTGCGGAAATGGATGCCGATACCGATGAAGCTGAAGCAGATGACATGGATGATGGCGTTGGTAATGCTGCTGCAAGTGTTGCTGCTCCTGCTGCTGCTGACGCTGCTGATGATGATGATGCGGATGATGCGGCAGACAGCATTACGTTGGAGCTGGCATTGTCGCCAAACACGCCCACACCGCCACCCTTCACTGCCGACGAGGAACTGGCCGAGCTGGACAACAGCAAGCCTTTCAAGGTAGGTACGGCTTTGCCATGGTTAGAGGACACTCAGAGCAATGCCCATTCATAAGTCAGATCCAATTGTTAACTGGCCAGCAATTCGTTAAGTGATTACGAGCTCCATTGTTGTTGGCCTCCGTTTTTGTTAGCGCACGGGCCGAACAAAACTTTTGACGTTCATGCACAAAGTGAAGTGGTCCAGCCAGCGAGGCGCATGGAGGACCTAGGTGCAAGGAGCAAGCGACTGGCCACTCAAAAGACTTTAGCTTTCGCTTTGGCTTCGAGAGCAGACGCTTGTTCTAGTTGTGGGTCTGCTGGGTCTGCGCGCTTTGCACACCCTTCAGGCATGTTTGGCTTTCATGCAGCCGGTCCATACCATGACCGACAAATTCCATATTGCCGCAAGGCACACGCGTTTTGATCCCATCAAGTGGTCAAAAAGGGGACAAATTTAATTATTCAGAGCAAGTGAAAAAAAACCAAGTCGCAAAAAGAACTGGCATGAATTTACCGTCATTTTCAGCAATATATTTTATTTGATTTAAAGATAAAATATTTCATTAATTAATCAAAAACTAATAAGCAACAGAAACTTTCTCCGAAACAAATTATAATTTTAAAGTTTTATTTTAATTCATAAAAAAAGAAAAGCTTTTCTAAATTAAGCACTTGACGTGCAGCTTATTTGAAGCAATTAATACCGAAAAAAAATTGTATTTATTTAAATACTTTTTATCGTGCTTTGACGAAAAATGTTTTTAGTTTTGCCATGGGGCAAATTGGCAATTAAATAAGAGAGAAAAAAACAAACAAAACTTAAACTTAAAAACATGTGAAAAAATAAAATAGAAAGTAAATAAAATACTTAAAAATCTTATCACAATACAATGATAGGAATTGACTTATTAATATTTAAAATAATACAATAACAAATAAATTAATAAATTATTAAAAAATAATAATAATAAATGTAATAATAATTGTTCTCCCAAAAAATGTATTTAGTTTTGCCATCGCGATAGATAAAATAAAAATAAATAAAATAAAATTAATACATAAGCATTGTTGCAATATACAAATTAAATTTAAAAATTGCATACAAAAAAGTTAAAAAATAAAAAATATAAAAAATAATATAATATAAAAATGTTAATAATAATAATAATAAAAAAAAGCAACTATTAAAAATAATATAATATGCATTGATATGAAATGACTTATTAATGTTTAAAATAAAAAAAGAGGGGATATCAAAATGTAGCAAAAATATAGTAAATATAATACAAAAATATATATAAAATAATTTAATATTATTTACAATAAAATTTAAAGAAATATAAAAGAGAAATAATAAAAATAATAAAAAGAAAAATATAGTAAACGTAATAATAAAATGCATAAAAATGAGATAAATGAACATTAAAATGTTATTGTATGTTGATTGGCTGACTGATGATGATGATGATGATTGATGATGAATATAATGGTCCATGTTAAGATTTGAATAAATGTTTGTCATAATTTTCTTAAAAGATATTAGGGAACTCTTCTCATTTTCTATATGTGTACATATATGTATATTATATATGTATATTATTCCACCAAAACTTATTTACTTTATGCAAATCACAGCTGCATAAATTACTGATTTTTTGTACAAAAATTTAAAATCGTGGTTTGATTTTTGGCAGTCAGTGCTCTGGCATATTTACATAGAATTATGATGCACGAGGGACTTTCCCACAGCCTGTTCTGGCAGTTCTTTTTACACGTTAACAAGGTGAATTTTGGTATTCATAAATAATTGAATAGGCGACCACAGAAATGGCGCCTGGCCAAAAGACTGTAACAAATTATACAGTAAATTGCTCAACACGCCATTAATCGACGTTTTGGCATAGAAATTAATGTTAATGTTATCTTTGATCTGAGCATATTATCATATATTATTAATGCAGTGAATATTATGTGGAGCCCAGCGTCTGGCTCTCATTAAATATGCTAAAAATTCAATTAGCTCAAGCATAAACTTGGTCCCTATTATATTTTCTTGGTTTTTTTCTTGTAGAAGTTTTTTTTTCGCTTTTTAATTTGTGCGAACTTCATAAAGTGTGTTCTTTAATGGCAAACAGCAAGAAGCCAATGTTGTTGTGGTGGGCTAACAATTGAAATTAATTAAAACTGTTCGACGCTCAAAACTGTAGCGAAGCCGAGCAACTGGCGAAGATGCTGCAGCATTTTAGCCAGAAATCACAATGCGGCTATCTTAGGGCACTCGTATATCATTGGGCGCTGGCTGCGGTGCCGTCTCTGTGCGCGCTGGTGCCGATAACGAGGCTGCTGCCACTTGGCCATGCGTCACCAGACACGGAAGGAGCCACTCCAGCGTGTGAGTCGTTTGCCGTGCTGTCTGTCTGCCATGGGCCCTAATCGATTTATTGTATTATGCTGTGAGCGTTAAAAAGCGCCATAACAGAATTAACTGTCTCAAGGATCAGTGACGGAGAAAAACTTTATAACTGGGCTGCCCGCGTGAACGCGGCTTGTGGTTTTTTGGCAAGTGGCCGTTAAGTTGGCCAGACACGAGTATTTATTGACAGTTTGTAACTCTCATTTCTTTACTTAACATTTTTTTTCTTGTTGTTTTTCTTTGTGGCAATTTGTCAGACGCAGGAAACGCGCGTAAACTTTTGCCCCATTTCCTATTGCGCGACTGTGCCTCAAAGTTTGTTTGGTTTCCATGTCGTATGCGCAATTTATGTGGCATACATCTAATTAATAAGCGTGCACGGCATGTAACATGAATTTGACAAGCAGCCATTGTTGGCGGCTGCCCTGATGCCTATCTGACAGCTTGTCTATCCTTACGGCTGACGTGAACCGCTTTTCAACAATTGTAATTAATTAAATGAGCCCTCGTGACGCTTGCCATATGGCTGGGCGTATATGACGGTGTCTGGCAGGTAAATGTGTGTATATTAATTTTAAAGTTAAAAGAAAAATGAGTTGGGGCTTCGTATTTGTAAAAAGGGTTAGAGGTTTGATATTAGGGCTTGGCAATGTAGCGAAGGGAAAGTTTTATTTACTTTTGCAATTAAATCACTATAAACATATAAAGGAAGAAGATAAAATTATGTGAAAATTTACAATACTTGGAACTGAATAAATAATATCTAAGAGGCATAAGAAAAGAGAGTAGGAGAGAAAGGCAAAATATTAGGGGGTCTCAAGACTCTAATTGGCATATTTACTGCAAGTTTATATACTTTTGATTTTAATACAAATAAAATTATTTAAACTATAGCATAAAGAATCTTGCTCATCAGATTCTGTTCATTTTTAAATTTTTTTATTTTATTATATATATTTTTTTTGCTTTTTCTTTTAATTTCACAATTCTCTAAGCCTCTTATTTCAACTGAAACTTTCACTAAAACCCTAAAATCACTCAAACATATATATTAGCTATAAAAAGTAACTCAGATTACATACATATGCTAATCCTTTCATAATCAGTTTGTCATTTACCACACATCCTTGAAGTATGAGCTGTAGGATGCACTCACTTATTTGTATTATATACAGTCGAGTCTCGATAATTCGTAATGGCAAGGGAACCGAATTTTTTACGAATTACAGAGGTTTTCGATTTACCGAGGTTTCCATTTAACGGGGTGTAAGAAATCAAAATACGAATTGAAGGGGTTTTTTTTATTTAACTTCATTTCAACAATTTTAACTTATTAATAAAAAATAAATAAAATACACTTTCATTTCAATATTATGTAATTAAAAATCAAATTAAACAAACAAAATCATATTAACGAAAAATTTATAAAGATTTAAAAAAGCTTGTAATTTTTGATTGTTTCATGTTTTTCATACTTATTTTTTCTATTGCGTTTTCCAAACTTATCAAATTATCAAATACATTATTCGGAACGTTATGATTTAAAAAAAAACGTGTTAGTTGATGAATTTCTGTTTTGGCTTGTAAAGTAGTTAAGATTGGATCAATATCTGCATCATCAGCTTCGTCGTCACTTTCATCACTTTGAGATGCAACTTCTTCCAAAATGTCGTCGTCAGTTAACGTACTGTAACACACAGCAACGTTATTGTCAAAATTTACGTAATCGTCAAAAGAAGCAGGATTTTCTGAGTTTCCAAAAAGTTCTTTTTCCCACGTATAATCTATGTTTAATAGAGCGTCTTCAAATAAATTGTTATATAATGCCGTTTTAATAAAACCACAAGATCGGAAGCAGTTCTGGATACAATTTATGCTAACGTTTTTCCAGGCTTTGTAAGCAATTTGCATTGCTGTTAATAGCGTACACTTAAACGGTTTTTTTTCTTCAATGCTGTTTAGCAAATTAATAACCATTTCCTTACGGTATAATGATTTAAAATCTTTTATAATGCCCATGTCCAGGGGCTGTAGCTTGGAAGTGGTGTTTGCTGGCAAAAACTCAATTTTTAAATGGCTAAGAGGAGGCGATCTATTATGGGCCGTACAATTATCCATAAATAACAATATCTTTCGGTTTTTAGCTGACATGCTGTCATTTAACATCTGAAGCCATTTGTTAAAAATATCTATCGTCATCCAGGCCTTCTTATTGTGTCGATAATCCATTGGAAAAGTGCAAATGTTTTTAAAGCACCTTGGTTTTGCAGACTTTCCAATTAGTAGCGGCTTAAGTTTATCGGTGCCATCCATATTTACCGCAAATAATAATGTTATTCGTTCCTTACTGTGCTTACCACCGTGACATTTTTCGTTTCTAAAGCAATATGTACGATCTGGCAAACATTTGTAAAATAACCCTGTTTCATCTGCATTATAAATGTCCTTAGGTTCGTAATCTTTTATCAGATCAAACAATTTTTCTTTCCACTCCAAACACACCTGTTGATTAACATCAGAACTTTCACCGCACAATTTTTTAAATGCAATGTTGTGTCGGTTTTTAAAACGGTCCAACCAACCACTGCTGGCCTTAAAATCATTAACATTCAGTGCTTTTGCAAAAAACAAAGCTTTTTCTTTTAAAATCTCTCCTCCAATGGGGATATTCTTCTGTCGACATTCTGTAAGCCACAAAAGTAAAGACTTTTCTACTTTTGGATATTCAGGTGGTTTGTGACGCTTTATTTGACTGCGTGCGGGTGTTCCCATAATAAATTCCTTTCTGTTTAGAATTGATGTTAATGTTGATGGAGCAATTCCGAATTGTTTTGCGACAACAATTTTTTTTGCTCCATTATCAATAGCTGCTATTATGTCTTGTTTTTGTGAAATTGATAGTGTTTTATGAGAACGGTTGCTTGACATTTTTACAATTCGTTTTCGCGCTTCAAACAAAATGAGCAAACTAATGTAAGTCCAATAGAGAGAACAACGAAATTTCGCACATAAAGCGACATAAAGGCGCCATGCATAATAGTCTGTGAGATCTACATACATATGTACATATGTATGTACATATGTATGTAAGGCTGCAAACAGTGCGCGCTGAGACGAACACGAAGATGAAGCCAAAGCTGAAGACAAGACAAGTTGCATAGTGCAAAAAGAATTGGTTGTCCAAACAGCAGCGGTTGAGCTTGCGTTTCGTCTTCATCTTCATCTTCGTCTCAGCGCGCAGTGTTTGCAGCCTAACGGTAGTTTAACAGAAAAATCAAGAATTACGAAATACAAGAGGTTACGAAACGAAATTACGAATTATAAGAGGTTTCGAAACGATTCATAAGAGGCAAGATCATGGCCGAGTAGGCAGAAAAATTACGAATTAACGAGGGGACCAAAATGTATGGGATTTTTACGAATTAACGAAGTTTTTTCAAGGGACCAGCAGTTTCTTACGAATTATTGAGGTTTTCGATTTACCGGGGTACGAATTATCGAGACTCGACTGTATAAAAAACTATATTTTAGAAATATGCTTATTAAAATCAGTTAGCCTCAATGAGCCTGAGTACACTTTAAAGCAAGGCAATTTGAAAATGCTTTGCTGCAAGCACAATCACAGTCTCTTAATAGCTCGTTATGTGGTCATAAAAAAAGAAAGAGAAAACGAAAGAAAAAAAAATGAGAATGGAGCACACGGCAGACACCATGTGGGAGTAATCCGACGGCGACATGGAAAACGCATTTACTGTGTGTTCCAAAACCAAAAATTCCCATACCACTGTCATGGAGATGGAGATGGTAGCTGGGTCGGAAGGAATTAACTTACATGATACAAATGCAACAACAGCAGTGAGAGTAAGAACATTGAACTACATACAAACGGAAGCAACAGCAATTACAACAACCAAAGCCAGGGCCAGGTAGAAATGGGCGCACACGTTGCGTATACGCAACGCTGGGCATTAAAATAAATAAACGTGTATTATTCATGAGCAAGCAAGCGTATAACTCAACTACGCCACTCCATGGAGCAATATGAAGCAGACTAAGTAGCCAGAGCACACCAAGTGGGCGTGGCAACATGCCGCCCCGTGGCCTGTTGACTATTCTCAAGTGGAATGCGTGTCAATGCGGTGACAAAACATGTAAATTGAGATGCTCTCCAACGCATTGCTCTAACCGCACTCTCTCTCTCGAACACACACACACACACACTCTCTCCCTCTCTCTCTGCAGAATGCCTAATGGCTGCGCAATTGGAGTACTCACTCGAGCTATTTCATTAATTTCATGGCAGCTGCATGGTTACTATGGCATTTTGATGGCAATCATGCGAAATTAGTGGCATTGGCAGGAAAGACGAGTTCGCACAATGGTAGCTCAAAGCAAATCATAGAAACTTGAAATCAAATACAATCGATTCATACTTCAATAGAGCAATAGGGATTGCTGAAAAGACAACTAAAGCGGTGTCACTCAAGATTTCAAATATGACAGCATTTGAAGTTAACTTTTGAGATTTCAAAGATGAAAGGCAACAAGTTTTAAAGTATAGCAATGGATTAGTGGAGAGTTAGGTGCGTCGAGTCTGCAGTTGATGTATGTAATATAGCTCTGTCTACTGCTAGCAGGCAGCACTTAAAATAATGGGAAATGGCAGTGGAACAGACGGAAAGTGTGAATAAATGTCTTTTAAATTTATTTGTTATAAAAATTTGTATATTTAAGCCTTAACAGAATCTATTAAAAGAGTAAAATTCTCGGTTAAGTTGAAAATTTAATTTTAAAATATTATTTTTCTCTGCAATTGTGAATAAATTTTTAAAATAAATTTATTTCATTTATTTATTATTCATATTATCACATTTTTATATTCAGTTCTTAATAGATTATCTTGGGCATAATAATAAATAAATTTTAATTTAAGATATTAGGCTTAATAATTAATAAATTTTAATGTAAGAGCAAATCAATTTAAAAGGATTTATTCAGACTGAAATAAACCTATTTTTATTAGATATATAATTTGTATTTTTATTAGATATAATAATTAAATTAATTATTTTTATTTATTCATTATTTTTATAAAACTGTAAAATAATAAATGCATTTAAAATATGGATTTTTTAATATTTACTATTTTTATTTTCGATTTTTCTCAGTTTGATTACAATAAATAAAAACTTGAAACGCAAATATTTATAATAAAAATATTTAAAATTTTTTATTGAATCTTAATTAATTAATAAATAGAATTTTCTTATTCGATTTTCTTGGATATATTATAATGATAAAGAAATTAAAAAATAAGCGAGTCTAGTAAAACTGTGAAATATATTTGTGATTCATATTTTTATATTCGCTGCCAAGCAGTTTTATTATTATTATTATATGAAAATCTAATAGAAATAAAATAAATACTAAATAGAAATACTTTCATTTAAACTCTCAGAGTTTCTTTTTTTGTTCTTTCCCAACTCTACTGCGTTAACTTTCATTGTCTATAAAGTTTTCTTAACATCTTTTGTTGTTGCCCATTGTGCGTGTCGTCTGTGTTAATTTTGGTTTAACAGGAGTTCAGTTGTATTCACAGTTGCCCAGATACTGGCATATAGTTGCACATACGCATTCCTGATGGAGTCTGGCAATGGTCTGTATACGTATTTGTCGCCATGCCCGTGCCTGTGCATGGAGGCAGGGCGCACGCGTGTCATTATGAATGCATGAGTGCATTGGCATCTGTCCATTGTCCTTGTCGTTCGCTGTACTGTTTGCTGTTGCCAGATCCGGGTCCAGGTACTTGTCAGGCACTCTCCGTAAAATTGCCGGACCAATATTGATGTGTGAACAGGGTGCAAGAGACAATATCCTGCTGCTGCAGATGAAGGCACTTTTAGCTAGCTTTGTTACATGGCTTAAATATTTGTCGAAGCAGCTTACAAGTCAACTAGAATGATTGTCAATTGTATCACAGCTAGAAGAGCTCTTTGAGCTGGCAAGGGATAAATCATGGCAGCAGATAGACAATCTGAATAACAACTTAATATGACAAACAATATTTACATATTTACCGCTTAAGTATTTAACTTTAATATTTAACTAGTGTCAAGATGTTTGCATAAGCTCAACCCTTAAATGAAACCAAGATAAATGCTTGAGCAAACATTAAAATTGATGAAGAGCACTTGACATAAAGGATTTTCTTAGCAGAAGCCAGGATATTCGTTCATTAGTCTCAAACAATTTAAAGCTCTATGTCAAAAGCAGCTATTTAAGTGCAGCAAAAGGTTAAAGTCAAGGCCGGGTTCAATGTGAAAATGTGGAAAATAAAAGAAGAAAATGTAAAGAAAACAAGTGCAAATAATGTGGTGTAGTTTGTTTTGGGCAAAGGCAACGTAGAGAGCTCGGAATACGCAGCAAAACAAAGTCAAGAAACGCATTTCACGCAAACAAAGCCACAGGCCATTGGCATATGCCAGCCAGCCAGCCAGCCAGCCAGTCAGACTCCCTTTTAGTCATCCCAGCCAGGCATCCTCCCATCCAGCCAGCCATCCAGCCATCCAGTCTGCCAGCCAGCTTCAGTTGGCCAAGCAGCTAAAGTGGCAATCAGCAGAGTCAGCGCCGCAGCGAAGCTTGCTTTAACAGTTTATGGCATACAGTTAAAGTAAAAGCTAAATAACTTTAATGTTTCTTAGTGTAAGCTAAAAGGTACTCAAATTGCCAATTGTTAAGCTAATCTTAATGTTCCTTCCTTCGTAAGAGTTACAAATTTTGTATATTGAGTTTAACATCAATCGAAGACTTTTACGCCAATTTTCATTCGATTGCTTCACGCTTTTTGTGTTTCATGCAATTATAATACAATTATAATTCCAACAAAGGACTCTCACTGAAACCTAGGCAAACAAGATATATTTAGATTACTTTATAACAGCACAAAGGTGCGCGCATATTTCAGATACTGTGATGGCAAATAAAAGGACTTCATGAAAGCAACCTAAACAAATATTTTTTAATAATTTAACCAGCAGATGTGGAAAAAGATTCTTTTTCTTAAATATATGAAAGGTTTCAAAGGGCAGGAATGAAACAAAAAAAGCACTTATAAAATGAAACAGTATTTTTAAAATTAATATAAATATGTTATGGGAGTACTAGAAATTTCTATTGCTGCACAGCATCTCTTGCCTAATAAATTTCATTAAATTTTGCCGCTCTCTGCACTGAAACATTGTTAATCTGCCTTGGGGAAAACTCATGGATTGCACCTCGCGGGGCAACATGTTGAGCAGCACAATAAAAGTCAATTCAGTTCAGCTCAGTTCTGTTCGGGCTGTGCCAAATGTAAATATGAGTTTAATGGCCAGCACGCAGCCAAGTGGCCAACTGGCCAAGCGGTCGAAAAGGAAATCAGTCAGTAGTGGGCTGGCCCTATAGAAATTCGCATAAAATGCGCGATAAATTTTCATTGTTGCTGCCAGACGCAACATTGTCGAGGCGTTATAATTGGTTTAGCCAACGTGGCGATCGGCGATTGATATGTTAAGTAGCTGCTGCTAGGTGCAACTTATTGGCTTAATGGAGTGACAGCTTTATTGTCAACGATGCCACATCACATTTGTCATTCGATAATGATGATGGCGCTAATGATGTGATGTGGATTGATCAAGTGTGGCGTGCTGCTTCATTTATCAGAGGAATACACCCACAGCTGTGTAGAACATGACGTATACTTAATATTAATAAGAGGGCGTTGCATACAATAAGTCAGCTTTATTTTGAGCTGCTCACCTTTTTTTTTGTTCTCTGCTGGGCTGCTCCTTTGTTCCGTTTCTGGCTGCTTATTTGACCCATTCACTTAGGGTCAGGTCTGCTTTGACCGTTTCAACAACAACAGCATTATGCTTTAAATATTAAGCAGGCCATCTCTTGGCCAGGATATATAATACGTTAGCTGAACGCACGTCATGTCAAAGTTGTTGTCGTTGTTGTTATTGCTCATCTTATTGTTGCGGTTTTATTGTTATTGGCAAATAATAAATTGATTAGTTGCTAGCTTCTGGCTGTTGCTATACACAATATTATATGTATATATATATATTTGTGTATATTCGCATACATATATACAGCACAGCTTGCTTATCGCTGTCGTGCGCTTCGCTGGCTTTTTGTTGTTTTTATTGGCAGCTTAACACAAGACGGACATTCTCGAATGCTGCTGGCACATTTGAAATTAAGGCAAACATCGTTTGTTAGAGCTTTCCTTTTTACGTTGTTTTTCTTTTTATTCTTTCCTTCCTTCATTTTGCCGTTGTCACCTCACGCCTGTTTCCAATCAAACGCTTTGACATTTTCATAATAATTAAATGAGTGCGAGAATTTTTGAATGGAAGTTGTTAACTTTTGTGTGCTCTCGCGTGAATACAATCAACACTCCCAGCGGGAGTTCTAGTCAGATTGAAAAATTCAATAAAGACAAGCGTGAATTTAAAGCCAAAGTGTGAACAAGATTAAAGATGCTTAAATACTACATTTAGCTACGGTTGGCAGTGGTAGCAGCAGCTTAGCTGAAAACTTTGCTAAATGGAAGTTTAATTTGTAGCTATGTGAATTATGGAATTTGAAAGTTAATAAAAGTTTGTCTTAAAATATTAGTTGGTTTTTAATGTGCTCAAACTATAAAGATTATAGAAGAAGATAAAAGTCTTTTGGCATTTGAGGTGAATAAAAAAATGTGTATATAGTAATTAAATAGTTTATATAAGAGAGAGTTTTTAAAGAAAAAGATTAAAAAAAAAAACTTTTGGCATTTAAAATCTTAATTAAAAAATTTATATTAATTTATATTCTTATGAAACTTACACAAATAAATTTATGTCAATATTCTGTTAATTCCAGCGATATTTTGACATTTAAAATCTGAATTAAAAAATGTATATTAATTTATATTTTTTTGAGACTTACAAATATTAATTTTTTTACCATATATTACTTCCAATGATTAAATTTTTGATACCTAAATCTATTTTTAAATTAAAAAAAAAAAGCTTATAATATTCCGCATGCTAAACTTAAAAATCCATAAAAATGTTGTGCCTAAACATTTTTTTATATATTGATAAACATTTACATTACATGCCTGAACGAGACTTTAGAATATATGTATATAAAAAATATATAAAGTTATTCTTAAAGCGCTTTTATCTATAAGCAACTCAACTAAATTTCGAAGAAATAATTCAGTATGCAAACATTTTATTTATTTACTTTTGTGCATTTTTTTTTCCTAAAAGTTTTGCTTATAAAAGTAAATTTTGGGAAATGCTAATATTTAAGAAAAAAGAAAACGTAGAACAAAAAGAAATTGCTTATCCAATATATTCATACAGATACTATGTAGTTGGTTTGCATACATGAAGAGGCAAGGCAGAAAAGTGGATAACGATTTGCAGTTGAGCTGAAATTGAATTGAAGTCTGGGGGAGTTGAGAAATTTGTGGAATTATTGGACTTGTTACAGCAGCAGGTTCCCATGGCAATGAATACTAATTAATATTCCGCACACAGGTCAAGGATATCACACGTCACATACGCAAGGCCGTTGTTGCCACAACATTGGCCGAGCTGCGCCTCAAGGTGGCCGCAAAGTTTCAAAGGGCTCAGCCGGCGATTCATTTGGACTGCGATGGCACTGAAATTGATGATGAGGAGTATTTTTCCACACTGGAGGCGAATGCTGAGCTGATTGCTGTATTTCCCGGTGAACAGTGGCGAGATGTAAGCTGTTGCAGTACCTTTTAAACAAGCTTTACTGCATTCAATTCCCCTCTCTTGCTCTTCTCTTACTCTGCAGCCCAGCGACTATAATGCGAATTTGCGTCGCACTTCATTGGATGCCCAGCGCCTACGCAAATTGGTGGGCAAGCTGCAGCAGAACTTGATCAATGATGCCGACCTGGACACACTATCGAATATGGATCCCAATTCGCTGGCAGACATCACAGGACGTGAGCTGAAGGATAGCGACCATTGCGTTCAGAGCGAGGCAGCGCGTCGATCAACAGAATTGTCCTGCTAAATGAATTATCAATTTATTTGCACTTAGCCATGTTCTTAGTATCTTTGTGTCTACCCACTTTGAATCACCTAGAAACCTAAAAATTCCTACACATATGAGGGAAATATAATAGCACAGTGAACCGTCGCTTATGATAGATTTGTAAGGAGATTTGTAAGAGTTTTGTATGTCAAGCCGAAAGAGATTTCGGGTATTTTTGGAGCATGTTTTGATAGCACTTACTGAGAGCGACGTTATGGACAGTTGATCAGTAGTTTATACACATATGTAAGTATTATATATAAATATATATTTCTAGTTGTATAGCACTTTCGAACACACACCTATATCTACGAGATAATAAACATATTTTTTGAAACTAACCTTTGCCAACGAAATGAATACGTGAATAATTCAACTAGCCTGTTCCTAGACCAATATGCAACAGATATAGACCAAAGTTCAATCTAGTCTACCCTCAACAATTTACTTCAAACCAAATGTAGTTGCTTCAAGCAATGGCATCTGAATATATGTATGTGTGCGTGTGTGTGTGTGTGTGTGTGTGTGTGTACAATCCAAACAATAAATTCATGTGCCAGATCTATAGAAAATGTCAATATATATTTATAATATTTGAAGTCTGCGTAAATTTCGTGTATTTGTATTTTCAATAAATATAAATAAATATATGTGTCTGTAAATGTAGCACACAGCATTTTGGTTATTAGGGAGCAATTTGATATTTTAAATTAAAAATTGCATGCAATTAAATTAAAATTGAAATAAAAATAAAAATCAAGTAAATGCAAACATTACATTGATAACCTTAACTGTAGAAGCCAAAGATAATAGATTAAAATTAAAATAAAAATCAAGTAAATGCAGGAAAATATAAAATATGTAATTGTGAAAATTGTTGATAATCTTAAATGTAAAAGCCAAAGATGAATATATATGTTTTATATTTGTGCAACATCATTGTGAGTGTGTGTGTATATATGTTTTATTTACTGCACTTTGTTTAGCAATTAAGCATGAAAGGAATACAAAATGAAAAGTCATTCAGAGACAAATTGAAATGCAATTTACGATTACAATGCAAACTCGTTGCTTCGTTGCACGTTTTACAACACAAAAAAAAAAAATCGATTGATTTGAAATTTGGTGAAATTGGCAAATAAGATAAATGTACGAATACTTTTTGCGTTGTCTGTAAGTTTCAGAATAAATTGAGATTAAATGTGTTAGACGCTATGTGTTTTACTACCTCATCGAATGAGCTAATAATAACTAACCTTTGAGTTAATTACAAAGAGTTGTGGAGACTAAGACTATTTTATGTGAAGAGTAAGTAAATTGTTTTATTTTTTATTTTTTTATTTTATAAGTCGAGTCTCGACAATTCGTAATGACAAGGGAACAGAATTTTTTATCCATTTGCCCATTAATGTTCAATCTACCTTTCTGGCTATTATATAGTCATTTTTAGCGGTTTTCTAGCCATTTTTTAAAGCGTTTTTTAACGTTTTTTTGCCGTTTTTCTGGTTTACCTCAGCGACTACCTTTCCACCTTCTTTCTAACCTTTCTATTCTACTTTCTGGTCATATTTCTATATCTTAATCACGATTCTGTTTATTGGTTGATGGCCAGGCTTATTTACCCATCCATTTGCCCATTAATGTTCAATCTACCTTTCTGGGTAATTTCTAGTCATTTTTAGCGGTTTTTAGCCGTTTTTCTGGTTTACCTCACCAACTACCTTTCCACCTTCTTTCTAACCTTTCTATTCTACTTTCTGATCATATTTATATATCTTAATCACGATTCTGTACATTGGTTGATGACCAGGCTTATTTACCCATCCATTTGCCCATTAATGTTCAATCTACCTTTCTGAGTAATTTCTAGCCATTTTTAGCTGTTTTTAGCGGTTTTTAGCCGTTTTTCTGGTTTACCTCACCAACTACCTTTCCACCTTCTTTCTAACCTTTCTATTCCACTTTCTTATAATATTTCTATATCTTAATCACGATTCTGTTTATTGGTTGATGACCAGGCTTATTTACCCATCCATTTGCCCATTAATGTTCAATCTACCTTTCTGGGTAATTTCTAATCATTTTTAGCGGTTTTTAGCCGTTTTTCTGGTTTACCTCACCAACTACCTTTCCACCTTCTTTCTAACCTTTCTATTCCACTTTCTTATAATATTTCTATATCTTAATCACGATTCTGTTTATTGGTTGATGACCAGGCTTATTTACCCATCCATTTGCCCATTAATGTTCAATCTACCTTTCTGAGTAATTTCTAGCCATTTTTAGCCGTTTTTCTGGTTTACCTCACCAACTGACTTTCCACCTTCTTTCTAACCTTTCTATCATACTTTCTGATCATATTTCTATATCTTAATCACGATTCTGTTCATTGGTTAATGGCCAGCCTTATTTATTCCTATTTAATACTCTTTTAGAAGCTCTTTTATTTCTATAACATTCACATATGGGGAATATTAACAGACTTAGATTTTAGTTGATTACAAATCTGTATTTATAATGTTTTAGTAATTTGGTATGCATATTTTATTTATTAGTTATAGTCCCAAAAGCTAATAAAGTTTTCTTTTCTACTTTTTCATGTCTGAAAAGTACACAAATTAGCAATTTAAAATCAGTTTGAGCTATCCATTGCATGAAACTTTCAATTTGCCATTGCGCCATTTTCCCTGGATTTGCCAACTTCTTATAGCCAGCTGCAAGTTGTTTGCATATTTCCCTTGAAATATGCTAAACGGTTAGAAAAATATCTTAGTTACATATAAAAATGGCATTTGCATTTGCATTTGCATTTTTCGTAGTTGGCTTTCAGTATGGATACGAATATATGTTGATGAGTCTAGCCGTGGGTTGAGTTAATTGCATCTGAATGGCCGAGAGCAGTTAATAAATGTCAATAGTGAGAATTTGATTGATTCATTGATGACAATATGTTGGCAAATGTCAAAGCTCGCCTGACAGCCCGAGGACCACTAATTACTCGAGCCTTTGTCTAACATATTTGCTGACGAGCAACCAGCAAAGAGCCACAAATCAAGTTGCTGTCCATCCGATGCTCCGCTGTCCAGCCATTCAGCTATTCAGCTGTAGGTGCAATTTTAATTATGCAAAGTGCCTGATGCAGCATGAAGAATGTGTGCGTGTCCTAGTCGCCGCCTCTGGCTGGCAGCTTATAGCAAATGGAATGCTATTCGAAGCTAAGCTAGTTTAAATGGGGCTTATCATCTATTAGAGGCAGCCAGGCAGGCAGGCTGGCTGGGGCTAATTTGATAGCAGGTATGCAAAAACACGCGTAATATCTTTAAAAACATGTTGAAAACTTTATTTATTTTTTCAGCAGTTAAACGTTCCAAAGTCACTAAAGTATTCTGCAAAGTGGCCCCAGGGCTGTGGAGTGTCGAGTGTGTGTGTGTGCAGCATGAGTAAAAATAAAACCAAAAACTACAAACAACCAAATAACTAAAAATGTTATGCGAAAACTGTGCACAGGAATGCCCAGGGCCAACGCGGTATTTGATAAATGGGCAACAATTGAAAAAGGCGCAGAGCAGCTGGCAAAAGTGCATTCGATAAAATGATCTAGTGCATACGAACAGCCGTTGCGAGTGCTCCTGCTGAGTTGCTTAAATTGATTTAAATTTATAATTTCAACAGATTTTTTGATAGTTAATTGAATTGAAGTGATGATATATTTAAGCTGATAATAAATGGCAATGAAAATAAATTCAATTAAATTTGATGCTATCAAATTTTTTAAATGCAATTTAAAATTGTTGTTAATTGAAAGGGATTATTATATTATTTTTGAATATGTTAAAAATTATATTAAAATTTGAATTTGAATTTAATTTGCAGAAAAAATATTTTTATATTAAATTAAATATATTTAAATAACTTTATAACAGTCCTTAAATACTATTTCTATTTATTTGTATTTTTATTTATCTTTTTTTTGTTATACAAATTTTTTTTGTCATATTCTGATAACTTAGTACAATCTTAGTATTTTATTATTAATGATCTCTCTTCGAAATTTTACAAAGTTGTCTTCAGCTTACGAGCTATTTGCAGAATTTTCATATTTAAATTCGATTGTTCTCTATCACACGCTAACAAACTGATGGGAAATATGCTTATCTTAACGCTTGACCCGAGCCCCTATTGCCATGCAGCACACACAAATTCAACAAATTTTCACCCACATTGGAATATGGTTTGACAGACATGACGACAATAGATTTAGATTTATGTACACATATGCACACACATTCAATAGATGGAAATATTCGAAAAGGTAAAATGTCAGGGCGTGAGTGATATACGTATGTATGTGTGTCTGTATGTATGCATTCTAGTGGTCAGCGGTTCAAACTTATCAGGGTCGTTGTGTTGAGTTTTGTGGGTAGCTTTTTATTTTGCTTTAGATACATGAACATATATTTATACTATATATGTATATATATTTTTAGCTAACCAGCTCATTTCCCATGCAGCCTTTTTTGTGTTTCCTTTTCCTTTTCTTTTCTTTTTTTTAACTTTTAATATTTTTTTTATTTCTTGTTTGTCGAAAAGTTCGAACGTGCGACGCCAGCCAACTGGCAGCTGGCAACTGGCAACTGGGGGCTGCCAGGCGCGGTTTGCATTAACAACTATGAGAGATTTATGCAAAAGTTATGCGCTTCTTGGTATCTGTTACCGCTAGTTTTATACGCTTCCTAACACACCCCCCTAACAAACCTCGCCCATACTGCGCAGCTCATTGAGCTGTCAGGAGATTTTGTTTGTTCACCTGAGCCCCACTTTAGCTGCTTATGGCCTTGGCGCTTGACGTCTGACGGTTGACGGTTGTGCGGCGGGAAGTGCCGCCTCCCAAAATGCTATGCCGCTGTCATTGTTGCTGAATCAAATGTATTAAAAATTTATTGAATTTATTTTCATGAGCTGCTGTCTGAGCCGGCGTGCGAAATGCGCATTGAATTGCACTTAAGCTTACCCCCAGCCAGCCAAAGTGGCAACCAATTTTTAGCTGCAGCTATTTCTCTGTAACATGGAATGTAGCTATGGCTGTGTGTGAGTGTGTGAGTGTGGCTAATGCGGTGGAGTGGCGATTTCTAAAAGTAAACGAGACAGCCGTCGAGTCGACTGCAAAATGCGATAGAGCTGCATACACAGCAGACAACATTCAATGCACTCACAGAGCTGACAACACAATCAGGCAGAAGTCAATGTGTCTGAATGAAATCATTAACTTATATATATAAAATAAATTAAATGAAATAGAATTAACTTATCGACATTGAAGTGTAGCAAAAGGATTTTAAAATTAAAGTGTTGCAATGGAATCTAATAAATTCAGACTTCAAATGTTACTTGAATGAATGTTGAATAACTGATAATTAAATATTTATTGGAACACTTTCTGCGCACAGAATATTTTATTTTATGTTATATAAAAATAAGAAATAAGTAAAAAAATAATAAAAATAAAATGTATATACAAATGTATGATATGATAAAAATGATATTTTGTTCAATTCATATTAATTTGTAATATAATTAATTTATATATCAATACGCAATATAATTGGAAACAGAAACAATAATGTAGCCATATCTGTTTTTTTGTGACAAAAACCTTAAACAATCTCAACTTATTCGCTGCTTACTGTTTTTATTTTAATGATTAGGATCCGGCAACAAGTATTAATGCGACCGTTCGACTCGATGTGCAACGAGAGCATACTTTGATCATGCTCTCTCTCTCTTGTAATACACGTTCTCTCTTTATTGTGCCACCATGCTCACCTTTTCTCTTGCAATAAAATCTGTTTGCTCTTAAATCTGGGAGCGCATGCATGCTCTCACAACTTTATTTCTTCATCGTTCCCTTTCTGTTCTCTTATTTTTAGTGCTGTGTTTCGAGTGCCCGAACAGGTTAAATTTTCTTTACATTTCTTACTGAGTTTAAAATATAACTTTATGCATTCACAGTAAAACTATTATTATTTACCAAAATTGAAGTTAATATTATTTTATATCTATTATCTATTTTATTATCTATTTTTATATATTTTTATTATATTTATATATATATATTTTTTTTATTTTATTTTATTTTAATTAATTTATTTTCTTTTATTTGTTTCCTTTTATTATAAATTACTAATTGTATTCAAAGGCAACCTACTTAAAAAAAACACACACACACATTAGCTAAACATTGCTCACTCTGCAAACCCATTTTGTAACAATTTTATATACATATATGAGTAAGCCGCTAGCATTAAATTCATTTGAATAATTGTGTAGCTTCTAAAAACTAAACAAAATAAATACGAATTGCATTTTAATGTTATCATTTGGTTTTATTTATTGTTTTATTTTTATGTTTTACAATTCACGCTACGAACTAAAAGCAGAACCAAAAAGTAAAGTTTTAAGTGACGCATAGAGGGGAGATAGTAATAGAAACAGATTGAGATAGTATATGATAAAGTAGATATACCTAGTTATATGAAGAGAAACGCTAAATGCTCAGTGAGTAGTGACAACGCGTTGCTTCATTGTAAATGCGCTTTAAACCATTGCGGAGCAGTAGATACATAATAATAAGAATTTCGTGGGAAGGAAATAATATGCAGAGGCGTCGTCAAGTGGGGTTGGGCATAGAGAGGGGGGGATAACGGAAACGGAATCGGAAACGGAAATGGGCAACAAAACATTTTAATAGACAAATTTCTTTTGCTCGCCATAGATCGACTCGTACAGTGAGGGCGGCAAGTGTTCGGCCAGGAATATTTGCAGCTTCTCGGTGGCAGTGACGGGCGTGTAGCGGGCCATGGGGAAGGTTCTAGTCACGGCATCGATGAGCACGCGCAGCGTGGGCTGAATGTCAGCGGCCTGAGGATAAAGCGCTCGTTAGCGTGAAACATCAACAGATATACATACATACTTTACTATATACCATGTATAATTTATATATATAAATGTATGTACATAGCTAAATCTCTGGCTGAGATTGTGCACTGCTTACCTGGCGCGAGTATTTCTCCACGGATGTCATGGCCGCCTCGTAGTAGTCCTCGCCATAGGTTTTCTTTTGCTCTGAGGATAACTGGTTCCACATTTGCTTGGCCTGCAAGCAAACGAGAGTTTTAATGAGCCCCTCACTCACGGCAACTATTTTAATGTGCCTCTCCCCACCCCAACCCGGCGCTGCATCGTCCACGGCCCAGCTGGGACATTATCGTAAAAAGTGTAACATGCCAAGGCAAGCAGGTGCTCTACTCTGCTCTGCTCTGCTCTGTTCTTGTCATTAAGCGGGAAATGGGCAGCAGCTTGGCTAGGTTGTGGCTGCTGCATGGAAGTTCTTGCAACTTACCTGTTCGCGCAGCTCCGTATCGTTGAGCCAACCATTGCCCGGTGCAAACTCGCCCGCTGCCACCACAGACACATCCACGCCACGTGTGCGCATCTCCTGGCGCAGACAGGCAGCGAAACAGTCGACGGCCGCCTGAGTGGCGCACTGGATGCCACGCACCGGCGAGGGCACACGATTCAGGCCAGAGGTAAGGAAGACCACACGTCCATGGGCGCGGCGCACCAGCGGCAAAAAGATTTGAGTCAGACGAGCGGCGCCTAAATGAGAGATTTGAATAAGTAAGAGTTATAGAAAGAGTCCCAATATAAATTCCTGCTTCAATAATATATATTTCCCTTTCCTCGGTATACAACCTCACTCGACTGCGCACAGTGGCGCCATCTCTTACCGAGTAGATTCAGATCCAAGCTTTTGCGCAGCACAGAGAACGGTATCCATTCCAGCTCACCGAGTGCAATCCAATGGGCACCATGCACCACAGCCCACAGGCCCTCGGCGCCATGCGGCAAATGCTGTGAGACATAACGGGCCGCTTCCAAAAGCTGCAAAGCACACGGATATCAAATGGTTTGAAACTCGACTAAAAGCTTTTATTCATGCTTTTCGTTTTTTGGAGACTTACGCTCTTCTCGGAGGTGACATCGATATTCAACAGTTTCATGCGTCCCGAAGTCTCCTCTTTCAGTATTTTGGCCTCGTCCGAGTCTTCGATGGACGCCGCAAAGCCCGCATAGACCGTAAAGCCCAGATCGTCCAATTTCTTAGCCAAATACCAGGCCAAAGGCGCGTCACAGCCGGTGATTAGCACACCTTTGCCCGATGCCGAAACCTAAAACGGTTCAATGCACAGACAATTTGTGGGTTTATTCAACTTTTGACTATTTATATGAGATTTGATGGCGTCAACTAATTAATGCTGAGCTGCATATATGAATGAACCGAACTGGTTGCAAGCTGTCTATCTAATTGTTAGCTTAGTTGGTGTCTGTGTGTCTGCACTTAATGCGGTCAATTTTCTTGTCATCTTTGCTTGCATGAATTATCAACTTAAGTGACGTGAGATATTTTACCCAATTAAGAAATTTGACATTTAAATGCTGATAGATGATGTGCGTCAATTAAGATAATTATAAATATTTAAGTAAGCTTTGCTTGTGCTTTTGGCAAATTTTATATGCACTTTGTTGAACAGTTTTTTAAAAAATATTTTAAAAGCATATTTTTTAATATATTTGTGTACAATAATCCAAATTAAATAAATTTATTTATTGTATTTTTTTTTTAATATTAATAATATATAATTTAATAAATAAATTATGCTGTATTTGATTTCTTTAATATTTTAAATATTTTCTATATTTATTTTTTATGTATAGCTATTTTGACTAAATAATTATATAATAATAAATTCATTTATTGTATTTTTTTTAAATTTTAATAATAAATGTTTTTATTTTGTATTTTTGTATATTTTTTAAAAATAAATTACACTCCAATTGATTTCTTTAATATTTTCCATATTTCCTTTAATTTTTTTTAAATATATATATTTACTACATAACTAAATTTTGATTAAATAATTAAACATTTCAATAAATCATTTTTGATATTTATTAGAGTTCATAAACATATTAAACTGAAATGCAATTCTTTAATAGTTTTAATATTTATTTTCTATTTTGCATATATTTAATTTCTGGATGTCTTTATTTAACAGTTTTATCTTTAATATTTTTTATATCCATTATATTTTTTTTTTTTTTATATATAATTTTGTTTGTTTCTAACTATATTGTTGATTTCCCTCAAAGTATTTTATTTAATCAAGGCTAGTTCAACATTTATATATAATCTATTTATATAATATTCTAATCTCTAGTTCAACAATTTGCTGCCCAAGTTATCTTATTATTACGTTGATAGTTCACTTATTTATCTATATCTATATTGAGATTGTATCAATTTTGTTAATTATGGCATTTTCTAGCTAAATGTTTGTTCTATGCTATTCTTGTGTGGCGTGGAAAAAATAGTTTCGCTTTCTAAGGGCAATATTTTTAGTTGGCTCCATTTTAAACTCTGACCGACTGACTGCGAAGCAAACACACGCGCACAATAAACACACACACACGCACATACACGTACAGAGAGTACAAAGCACACACACACACACAGAGAGACAGACACTGGAATATGGCAGCAAAGAGGAGCAAAACGTGTGCATTGACACTTCCGTATTAGACACACGCGCCTTGTGTCTGACGTGGTTTAGCGGGGTGTGTGTGTGTGTGTATGGGTGGGTGTCTGTGTGGGTGTATCGGATGCTTGGCACAAAGGACAATCGCAGTTTGTCCAAGTCAAGTCAGAAGGAACGACAGCTGAACAGTAGACAAACAGGCAGAGGCTGGGACTGGTGCTGGGGCTGAGGCTGAGGCTGAGGCCGAGGCTGGGGTCAGGTCGGCTGGCAACTTGTCTATAGTTGTGGTACCATAATTCATCATGCCATTAGCCAACATATATATATATATATTTATACATCTATAGTAATATAGTTTCTCAAAGTATTGGTGTTGGCTCGAGTGTGCGTCTCTAGTGCGTCAATTGTGAGCTCAATGCAGAGAGGGGGAAGCCAGCTCATTGTTCGAGCTATTAAACGGTTATAAAGTGCTCGTAAAATTGTTAAAAAATGTGAAGAAGAGAAGCTAGACAGAGAGGGAGAGAGAGAGAGGGGGCAGCGTCGTTGGCTGTGTATTATTATTGGCTGTCTTGTTGACACCCATTAAGACTGGCCAGCATTTTATTGGCGGCTATAAGTGTTTGGGCTTATCAAATCTGTTGGCATTTGGGCATTAATAAAAATAGAAATAACTAAACTCGGACAGGAGTCAGAAATGTTCCAGTTCCCTCCCCCTCCACCGGTAAGTGTCAGCTGTTTTGTAAGTTTCAGTCGAAGGCAGCGACAAGTTTTTCAGCTGCTGATGTTTTGTGGTTGTTGCTTTTTATGCGACTTTACTTTATTTGCTGGCCATAAAGTTTTGGTCAACTTTTCTTACTGCTGCTCTAGCTGTGGCTGCTACGTGCTGCTGCAAGGATGCCAGTATGCCGGAATCCAGTAACATTCACTGGCATTATTTCTAGTTACTCTTTCTCTCTCTCACTTTGTTTGGCTTTGTTGTTGCTTACTCCAAATCCAATTTATTGCGGTTTTGCTGAAATTACTTTAAAGTTTGCCCACAAGTAAATAGCGAAACGGCAACAAAAAGCGCTGCTGACTTCATAGCGAATTGCTCAATTAAAATCAAGCAAAAAGCGCTTGCAACAAAATATTTAGAGTCAATTAAACGCTGAGAGACTAAGAGCCGTTCGAAAAATTCGATTTCGCATTTGACGCATCCAATTTCACTGGTTGCCCTCTCAGCTGAGTGCATCAGGTTCGAGGCTTTATTTTTAGAATCCTTTTAAGCGGCTCTCTGTATGTGTATGCAATGCTCCACAAATCGATCACGTTTCGCATTCAAGTGCAACTTGATTTTATTTTATTCAGAGTGAGGCCAAGGAAACCGAAGAAGCTCAAGTTCTGCTTGGCTTCTTTTTTTTCTGGTTTTTTGCATTCAATATATTTTCAACGTCAATGCGACTGACTGTTAATTAGCCAAATTCAACTTTAAATTTGATTAAATATATTTAATATTAATTGAAAATTGCTGCAATTTGTAAAGAAATATATAGTATTTATTTATTTTTATTTAATTATTTTTATTTATCTATTTATATTTATTTATTTATTATTATTATAATTCTTTAAAATTTATTCATTTATTTATTTATTTATTTTTATTTTTTTTTTTAAATAAGTAAAAAATAAGCAGAAATTGATTTTTTAAATATATATTTTAATTATAAATAAATATTGGTTTCAATTTCAATTTGCATTATATATAAAAAAAAATTATATTAAAAAATAAATATAGTAATTATTATTCCATCATTTTATGGACTTTTAAAAAGCCTGGAATAATAATAATTATATATTAATTTTTTATTTTTATATTTAATATGTGTGCAGAAAATGTTATTTAAAGAAATAGCTAAATGAGTTTTTAAATAGATTATAAAACAATGAAAAGTTTTCATTGATTATCAAAATGAACTTGTGTGGCTCAATAGCTTTCAGTTGACTTGATCGTTGTTATTATATATATGCATATATTTATATATACTAACTAGAGAGACATTTCTTTCGAAGCCAATAATACTGTAGTGTTCATGCATGAGCATCGTATCAACGAGCACCTTCTTCGGGTCTCTCTATTCATCTCTCTACAATGTAGTCGGCTTTACTTTCAACTCGACTACGAGAGAGCATTTGCTAGTTTATGACCATTTTAAATATACAAAACGATCGAGCATTGAGAAGAACTTAAATAAAAGAGCTCGCTCTACGGAGCGTAATATTTTATTTCATATATGGGAAATATGCTCATCACATCAGTGAATTAGCTGTCCACATATAAATAAAAAATAAACCTACAGAGAGCGATAAAACTAAGAGAGAGTGAGGGAAATATTGAAGTAGTTATTGTTAAAGTCAAAGTTGCATTTTTGTATAGTTTGCAAGCCTTTAAAAGATAATTAATTTAATTAAATAAATTTATGTATAATTTATGTTTTATATATATCAAAGTCAAAGAATTTCCAAATTAATAACTTGAAAAAAATTATTTTTTTTTTATTTAAAAATAAAGATAAATAATTTAATATATATTTTTCATAAAAAATGTTGAGAATAATTAATAAATAAATAGACAATAATTTATAAATAACGGAGAATAATTTATAAATAAATAGACAATAATAATAGATAATAATTTGTAAATAAATGGACAACAATTTATAAATTAAGAAATAATAATTTATAAATAATTCACACAAAAATAATTTAAATTCAATTTACAAATGTAGATAAACTTTTGTATGCAAATTAGTTTTCTTCAAAAAAGTAATAAAAATCCCCAAACTTAAAGCAGACAAAACCTCTTCCCAAATAGTAACCAATTGACTCCCATCCTGCTTGCTTTTCAACTAGCGCCAAAAAAGTGTCGCCATGCGCCACTTGCAGCACCTTAATAGCTTTTTGCACGGCGACAAAAATGAAAGTGCGAAACAAGGCGTGAGAGAAAAAAGAGGAAAAGAAAATGGAAGAGCGGCGCATGCAAAATAACAATAGCAGAAAAAAAACACAGGCATAAAACAAAAGTTTTGCCAAAGTGCAGTCGCACTATGAGCGTGCAAGGCATAAAGAGGCCGACACGAGCAACGCAGTGGGGAATGGGGAATGATGGGGATGACAGCCACCCAGCCAGCTGGGTGAGCACCAAAATCCAGGCGACGCATCGCAGCGTGCGCCTTGAAGGTGGCAGTCATGTCTCGTGTCTGTAAACACGGCAGGCTGCGGTTGCACGTCGCTCGAGCTGGCTTTTTATAAAACGTTCCCAAAATAGACGCGAGTTGCATGCACCGAAATAACTGCTAAAAGCTAAAAGCCAACAGCCAACAGCCGACAGTCGACAGTGAGCAGCTAGGAATCGCAGTCAGCGTTGCTGCCGGCGCATGGATGGCGCATGTCAATCAACTCGAGCATTTAACAGAGTTGTTGTTTTTTCCAGGTCGAGTTGCAGTTGCGGAACGGAACTATTGTTGAGCGGAAATGCGCCGGCCGTGTGATGGGGCATCAATTGCGTTTTAGTTAAATGCATCCTCGATTGCATTTTAATTACAAGGAACACGAGATTTACGAGCACTGACCGAGCAGCAGGTGCTATCTGCAAACAGAAACCAGAAAACAGCTCATGGGGCGCGCACTTTTAGCCAAAATTGATAAATGGCCAAATTGCACGCGATTTGCCGCCAACAGTTAGCCAACTGCTGCTGTAGGCCTTGGTTGGGCTCTATGCCTGAGGTTCATTAATTTTAAAACACACCCAAAGAGAGAGGGAGACAGCGAGAGAGTGAGAGAGTATACGTAATATCCATGTAGCATGTATATATAATGCATTATGTTGCCCTAATGTGTAAACTGCAACAAGTTAGCGGCATTTAATGAAATCAAATTGTATCCTGGAGCTGGAGGTGCACGGATAATCTGACTCATTTGACTAAGCGACCGAGTTGGGCTGGCAGATGCGTGGGCGTTGCGAAGGACCTCACAGCGTGGGCGTGTTAAAAGTTATGCGTGCACAGTGTAAACAACAACAAGCAGTAGTGGCAGCAGCAGCAGCGGGTCACTCATGGCTGTGGCTGTGGGTCACTCATGTTGCGAGCAACCAATTTATGACCATCAAGGGCTTAGAGCGTAGTCCATAGACCCGGACACTTAGGGCAGCCAGCCAGCCAGGTGTATATACATATGCATATTCCAAGAATAAGACAAGAAAGAGCTTATGAAGCGATGCCGGAACATGCATAACAAATAAATTATAGGGAAAAGGGTAAGCAAGCCAAAGGATATATGAAAATTAAATGAAATATGTGAAATACATTTCGAGCAAATCTCGCATCATAAAACTTTAAATAAATTTTACATAACTAGAAGTTATTGAAAATTGATAGACCTTCGACTATTTCTTCCAATAAATAAATTAAAAAATAAAATAAAATAAAATAAAAAATAATAATATATGCATTTAGATATCTAGAATTTTCCTCTAATAATACATTCGTCAGCTGCAACAAAAGTCTAAATTAATTGGAAATAGTTAAATACTTCTGAATTTCGATCTAAGAACTTCCTTCTTTTTTTTTTTTTTGTCTACAAGGAAATCAGTAAACGTTGCTTTTCCACCTTTTAGCAGCTATAACTTTGTTCTATAAATAGCTACGCATTGAAAATGAACAGTTCTGGGAAAAAACTTCTTGAAAGCGATTGAAAAGTTCCAAGAAATATATAATATAGCTCACCTGTAGGAAAGTTGCGGATAAGCAGAATGATAAAAAAATAAGAATGGTTTGTTAATTCTCCATCTTTGGCCGGGCCAAATTAAAGCATACTTTTGTTAACCCTTGCATCGACATTTCAGCTTTAAGTGAAAGCAAAATAAATTGTTAGCGACGCGCTGAGTGCTTGGCTGATAAAGAGTAAACGAAAAATAAAGATGAGCTGCCGCCGGTCCTTCGGTGCTTCGGTATTCCGGTTCGCCGTACGCCGTACGCTCCGACGCATTGTTTTTATCTATTTGTTTTTTTATGCTCGCTGCCGCCCACTGGCACTCGACTGGGGGATGAAATTCGCATGGCAAAAACAGGAAAGGCAAGCTGAAAATACGCGCTTGACCGCCCGGCAGCCCCCTATAAATCTACATAAGTGAAATGCGTGGCGCCCGGTCGCAGTTCGCAGGGTTTAAGTGAAAAATGGCGTACAAACCGCATACAAATTGTCCTCTCAGTACCGTTATGAGCCAGGCGACGAAATGCGACACAGCAAATACTGAAACAAAGCGCTCAGACGGCAACCGCAAAACAGAGCAAAACAAAACAAAACAAAGAAAAGAAAAAGTAAAGCAACAAAATAATAAAGTAAAATAAAATAAAGTAAAACAAAAAGCGAATAAAATACAAAAATTTAAGGGCATCACGCACAAGCACACGCACACGCATGCACGCATATTAAATCAGTTGCTAAAAATAGCTGGGAAAACAGCAAGAAAACCCCATTCCAGGAAAACTAACCAACCACAAAACCACACAAAAATGACAACAAAACTCATGCGACTCTTTCGCAAGGCAGGTGAAAGTGCAAGACGCATGCCAAAAACGTGAAGCGTCAATATATTTGAAAATGCTAAAAAAAAATACTAAAAAAAATATATATGACAACAAATTGGCAATGGGAAGTAGCTGAAGTCATTGAACGCGCTAATTAATAAATTAATTAACTGAAAAGCCAAAAACCATTTCTGTGTTTTGTCATTACACACCAACACACACACATATACATCGCACACACACACACTCGGCTACCAAGGCGAGAAAAATGCGTAGAGGAGCTTAGAGGCTTAGAGCTTAGGCATAGATTTGTGTACGTGTTTGCTATCGTGACACGAAAAAGTCAAAAAATTATTTATATATGAAATAGGCAAAAAAAAAAAAAAAAAAAACTAGTAAAAAGGGCAAAGAAATAATTAATAAAAAAAAAACTATCTATATAAAATTGGAAAAAATATATTTAAAAAAAAAATTATAATAATAAAAAAAAAAAAAACAAATATTTATCTTTATTTAAATAGCCATTTGCCTTTTAAATTTAAATTTAAATAAAGTATATAAAGTATTTATTGCTATTTAAATAGGCAAATATATTTAAGGTAAATAATTTATGATCTAATATATCTAAGATTAATTACTTTTTTTTTTTTTAAATTTATTTATATATTTTTTATATATATATATTCTATATAAATATTTACCCTTATTATAATAATAATAATTGTATCAACTGAATCACAACTTAATTTACATTGAGCTGTTTGAGTTAAAATTCGAGCTAAATATAATGTAATCATAATATAACGTTGGAATGCCATAGCTTGTAGCATTTAATTAAGAGTAAAATGCTTTTGCAGCATTGTGAACAATTCTCAGAACTATTCTGAATATTAATTCACAGCCAGCTGCCAGTGCAACAGCTGCAACACTTTGAGTGTTCTGTAAAGATTTAAATTTCTAATGTACAGGGCGACTATGCAAGCGTAATACTAATTCCATTAGCAATATGCCAGTGGGTGTTGAATAAATTCTTAATATGTGGCTATTAATTGCTGAATACATAATTTATTCATCAATATTTATTTATTTATTTTGTATTTTTACATAAATTTTTATTTTTGTGTTGAAATGCAAACTAAATCATGGCACAGTTAAAAAGTTGAGTGCACACTTTTAAATCTTAAGCTGACATTCAGACAGAGATTTGTAGAAAATATAAAAAATATACAAGGCTAAGCAATATGCAATATGTAAGTCGAATCGCCGTCAACACTCAAGATAGCTTTGTCTGAATTGACATATTGAAAAAAAAGGCTATAATTTATTTTGATTTTTTATTAAAAACATTAATTAATTTTCAGAAAATAAAAATTCATAATAAATAAATAAAATAATTATAATTAATTATATTATAATTATAATTAATTTAAAAAAAATACTAATTCATAATAAATAAATAAAATAATTAAAAAAAAAAATAAACAAAATTACTTGCTTAAATATATAATTAAGCACACCAAGTTACACTTTAAAAAAATCTAATAAAATTTTACTTTACATTTATATTTCTAAAACTTAATATTCATAAATATATAATATTCATTTATATCATTTTATATAAATATTTTGTTAATTTAATGTATATATAATTTAATTTATAAAAATGATTTATGCATATGTGCTTGCTTTGAGCTGCGCCCATCTCTAGTTCAAAGCCGCGGGCCAATTTTACGCCATTCACATTTACAGGCGTTGGCAGCATTAAAGGCTTTTCGCATTGCGCATACGACGCGTGGTGCTCCTAGTTTAAGCCTGAGCCAATTTGCAGCTTGTTTGCCCACAACAACACCGACTCGACGCTGTCTCTGACTCGACGCGACTCAAAGCGGCTCGACTCGACTCGGCTCTTGTGGCAGACAACACGCAAAGCTTTGACTTTGCGGCAGGCAGTCAGTCACTCATTACATGCCACAAGCTCACACATATTTCAACAAAGGATTAATATACTATAAACATTTCTTTTTTATTTGCATGTCTCTCTCTATCCCACTCCCTTGCTATCAATGTGTGTGTGTGTGCGTGCTGCCATATGAAAATTTATCTATATTTAAATTGTGATTATATTTGGCTGAGCTTTTGTTTAGTTTTCATCGTTGCCAGGCTACAAATGGCGCCCCAGGCAATTGCGTTAATTAATATATAGAACAATATCTAGAGCCTGAGCAGCGGCAAAGCTGGGCAGCGTCTTACGCCAAACTTGTTGGGTGAGCCAAAAACTAAGTGCTCAACTATATACAATAATTATATATGAATTAAATGTGAAGTGGTTAGGCGTTGAATATGGAAATATGGATATGAATATGCTAGCATAATGGGCTAGCTCAAATCGAATTATTATTTGCTCTACATGAAAGTTGAGCTAGAATGAATCTTAAATTCTCTAATTTGTTAAAAATTAAAATAATTTTCTTAAATTTTATTTTATTTTACTTATTTATTTACTCGCAAGCTAATATATAGCTGAATTGTCGAAATGTGTAGTAAAAGTTATATAGAAATAATTTAAAAATATAGAAATTAATATGTTACAAATTTTAAATAATGTTTTTTTTTTTTATCACAACTAATTATACCAGAACTTATTTTAGTATATCCTATTTTTTTTTATTTTCTTTCTTTTTTGCATTTTTTTATTTTATTTTTTTTTATAAACTAAAGTTTTCTTTTTTTTTTTAATTATGCAAGAAATTACTTTGATGTTTTGTAATATTTTTTTCTTTCATTTTCTTAAATTTATTCTATAATAAATCATTTTTTATCTTTTCTTTTTATTCGCAATTAATTTCATAAGAAATAAGTTAATCGATTGTAATTTAACAAATACTTTGATTAAATTTCATTTCACTGATTACAGATAATCAATTGATATTTCATAAATGCGAGGGATAAATGACACTTTATTCCTTTAATATAATCTAATTGACATTTAATAATTTCGTAAATGAAGTTTCTGTTTATTCATTTAAGATTGCCGATTGCCAGCCATCAAATTTTTAATCTCAAATCTCATGTCTCAAATGATTACACTTTCCTGCAGGATCATTTTAAATCAACATAAACTTGACCTATCAACTAATCGTACGTCTGCATCCAAATGTTTAACTGAATTATGTGCTAAGCGCGGCCAGGCATTTAATGCTGTGCCGAAAATGAAGTTTGTTAAGTGCGTAGTGAGCCAGTCGGTTGCTGGCATGTGCAACCGCAGCAGCGCCACATCAAGCGATGCACACATGCTGTTACTAATGTCAATTTCGTAGCCCAGTGTTAACCACTGTGGTTATGGTTGCCATTTTGGGCTTTGGCTTACAGTCCGGGCTGCAGCTTCTCGGCCTTTATAGAGCTGCAGCCAGTGCTGAGAGGGAGTGAAAGAGAGAGAGAGAGAGAGCTGGAGGGAGCTGCAGCTACAGAATGCAAATGTCAAATGCGATAGCTGCTTTTGAGTGGATATTGGCTGTTGGCTGGCAGTGCAGTTGCTGTTGCCAATCATTCGCTTGTTTTGCCATTTGTGACACATGACCTTTTGGCTCATGCGTTAGTTGCTGTGCTGCGGCTGTGCCATGTGCGATTGGTTTTTAATTTAACTAAAATGCGCAACGAATTGGAATCGTAAAGGAGAAAGCTGGCAAAATAGAAAATAAAACATAGCTGCCAGCAGTAAGTTGATTCAGAGCAGTCAACAGCAAACAGTCAAGAGTAAACAGGCAACAGCCAGCAAGTCGGAGCGAAGCTTAGAGCTGCTTGGCCAAGTTGTCAATGCGTTTTAATGGCGTGCAATTCTTAGAAACGCAAGCGCGTATGGGCCACATGAGCCATGTCCTTCATTTGAGCCATTGTCAGGCCGGGCACGCCAATGCCATTGCTTCAACTTGTTCTCTAGAGGATGAGTGTGCGTGTGTGTGTGTGTGCGTGTGTGCGTGTGTCTGTGTGTCTGTGTGTGCGAAGCAACAGGCCACGCGCGACACTATAAAAACGTAACGGAACAGTGCTTGGGCGACAGCTACGTCGCAACTGGGCAAAAACAGAGGCAGCCCAACGCTGGGCAACTTCGCACATAATGACATTTTATGATGTAAAGATATATAAATGTGTGTGCGCACATTTCTGCGAATGAGAACATGAACTGGCCGCGTTTTATGTAGCCTTCAATTTGTTGCGCTGCTCTGCGCCATTGTTGCATGCACCCAGGAGAGTGAGAGTGTGAGAGAGAAAGAGAGAGAGGGAGGGAGAGCGCCAGCAACAGCGCCGCGAACTTTGTGAAGGGCACTGGAAACCCTAGCTGGACACAGTCTATGTACATAATTGACAATGGAGCCTGCAATTTGCTGGCTGCAACTTTCGCTTTGTGCTGCCCGGAAGACATACACAAATCAGCGTAAAATTTGTCAACGCTTTAGTTTTTATGCAGCTCTAAAGGCTACAAAGTACGCAGCCCTTCAGGAAACAAGCTGCTGCTGCTATTATGCCACTAAACGCAGTTCAGATAGAGAGAGAGAGAGAAAGGTGAATTACTTGAAAGATAAGCAAGTTTCAGCAAAAGTTGTTGCTACAATGTAATTGGACGAAATCTCAGTTTTGTTTCAAAGAAATTGCTGGCAAAAGAGCTGGGAATAAAGGTGAAGATGGCTCATAAGGATTTGCTTAATGAATTGAGTTTTGAGTATGCTAGGAAATTAATTTGTATACATTTTATCTTATATAACAATTATAAATAAATTATAAATTTTAAATAAATTAAATTCAGCGCAAATCTATTTCTTCATATACAAATCTACAAATTTATAAATAAATTTTAAATTTAAATTAAATTTAAATTTTATAAAATGTATAAATAATTAATTAAATAAATAATGTAAAATTTATAAATAAATTTTAAATTTAAATTAAATTTAAATTTTATAAAATGCATAAATAATTCATTAAATAAATAATGTAAAATTTATAAATAAATTTGTTATAATTTTAAATAAATTATATTCAGCGCAAATAAGTTTTCATCATAGCTTGCAGATAATAGAAGACTGCTTTATTATTAAGATCTGTTCGCGAGATCAATCGAAAAAATCATAGTCAATCGCTATTGCTCTGAGAGCGAGACGTCGGCTCTTTTCGATTATGACTTCTGTTGAGCGCCTTCAGATCAACTATTCGTGCGATGCTCTTTTAACGAACATCGTTTTGCAGCGATACGATTGACGTTCGCACAATGAGCACAAAAGAACGCTCACATACCATTTCATACACATAAAACGTTCGGGAAACAACCAGAGCGTAAAGAAAAGGTTACGGCCGATCGTGAACGAGCTCGTAGAAGAACCGACAATGACGGCTGCTCTCTGAGTTTATTCTCAAAGTGTGAGTATAAGACACTTATTTGCAGAGATCGTGAAGCGGTCATCGGATATTTCCGAGCTATGATTTTAACACATTCTCAACTAATGCAGCACATATACATAAGCACATATCTAACTACAAATCACTCTCACCAAATTTTTATCATAATCTCGAATAGTTTATTCCACAGAAAGTGCAAAAAATATTCCAAGAATCTAACCTGATCTCTAATCCCTAATCTAAAAACTTTACTCTTTGGTGAAATGGAAATGTAATGGAAATGAAATGAAATTGAAATGAAATATAGCGCCATTAGCACATATATTCTTTGCTTTTCATTCCTTTAATATTAAAATCGAAAATACTAAAACTTATACAGGTTAAATTTCATTATATTTGTTTAGCAAAGTTGGAAAGTTTTATCCGAATTTAAAATGTTATCAAGTTAGATATAGGTTTTCGTTTTCTTCTTTGTTTTGTATATAAACTCGTTAACTCATAACTCCCAAGAATAACAATATTTATTACTGCTAAAGCCATAGCAAACAAGTAGTAAGAATGCTGCAGTCGAGACTGCTCGACTAAGACACATCTTGAACGCAGCGAAGCGCTGATACAACGTTTCTTTCATACATATGAATAGAGAGCTGTTATTACAATCGCTCTACGTTTATTTTTCATACATAACAAATGAAGTATTCACACATACACATACACATACAGCACTCAGTTTACGCAGCAACTACGTTTGGGCCTCACAATGCAAATTTCAATTTAAAATCATTTTTCTCTTCTGGATGGAGTTTTTTTTAAATTAAATTTTCAATATTTCTATATATTTAAATAAATTTGTATGTAATCCCAAATGATGAATTCAATATTAAAAAATTAATTTAATATATATAAAATAATAATATAAGTTAAAAATAAATATTAAATTATAAAAAAATATATAATATAAATTATATAAAAAAAATAAATGATATTAGACATTTTCTTGAATTTTCTCAAAACTATTATACTCTAAAATTTGCTTTTCATTGGCTTCAGGGCATAGAAGAGCAAGCTCATAAGATGGTTAACCGCGCACAAGTTTTTATATAAATTTATATATATATATATATTTTTTTTTTTTCATAAGTATTAATAACAAGCTTATTAACTTATATGGAGCGCACCTGGCGCAGCTTCTTTTTGGGGTATATTGCAGCTATGCATCAATTTGAAAGTTTTACGCGCATAAGATACAAGTTGCAACCGCTCTGGATGTTTGCCGTTAGCGACTCGAGGGGCTGTCGTTGCAGCAGGCGAAAGGAATGTGTGTGTGTCTGTGTGTGTGTGTGTGTGTGTGTTTGTGTGTGTAACTAACCCAACAAGTGGAGGATAAACTCTGTTGCTCTGCTGCTCAGGTGTGCTCAGGAAGTTTGTCTATGCCAGTTGAGCAAACTTGCTAAAAGGGGGCGGTGCATAAAGTTCAAAGGGCACACGGGCAGCGCTGGCAAGAAAATAAAAAAAAAAAACGTGGCAAAGAGAATTCCAGATGCCGCAGCCAATTACATTTTAATACGTCAGTTAAGTACGCTCTAAAATATGCAAACAATGGAGTTGGAGGCCGAGGCGTGTATGGGTATGGGTATGGGTATGGGTGTGGGTGTGTTGGCACAGGAAACGGGCTTAACTGAGCGAGCGTGTTAAGCAACTGCTCATTAGTGGCGCTTACATGAAGCTATTAATTCAATTATTTACACTGCACTGCGACAGCGCTGGCAGCTGACACACATATAAACACACGCAGACACGAGGCGTATAAGTAATGTCTAATTCCGAGAACTCCGCGCCATTGCGACAGACATCGCGAACGGGCGCAACTCTTGCGGCCTTCTCTGACGGGACAAAGCTTAATTATGCGTAATACGCTAAGTGTAATTGGCGTTGCTGCAACTGCAATGTGACACGCCGACAGGACAATTGTCCACAGTTCACACACACAGAGATAGAGCAGAGCAGTGGCATGCATATCGAATGATAAAGCTCAACGGACATTCCGGATTGCATTGTGCTGCTGCATTTATGAGCATTTCATTAGCTGTGCATTTACATCTCATTGCACATGAATTGTGCAGCAGCAGCAGGAGTAGGAGCAACCGCGCAGTCAGCACATTTTCACGTGTGATCGCGCGTGTGCGTATAATTTAATTTGACAATCGTGATATAAAAACGAAATGCACAATGTGCTGTGCAAAACAATCAAACGTGACAGCCAAACAGTTCAACGACGCCGAAAAGTACAGACTCAGCTCAAGCAGAGCCTAAAACAAAGGGAGCTGCGAAGCCAGCATAGAGGACAAGAGTATACTCTATGTTTATATTAAGTATTTGTTCTATATGATTTTCCAATATGAAATTAAATGTGTTTTCTTGTCTGTTCTATATGATTACGTCTTAAGACTCGCATTAAGCTCACATTAGATTTATTACATATATTAAACGTATATCAAGACGATCGTAAATACACGAATAACAATTTGTAATAATAATAAAAAGTATTTAATGTGCTTTTGCTTTTCATATTTTTATTAGGTGTAACGCATAAAAAAAAGAAGGGCAAACAAATAATGGAACGTGTTGGAGTCGCGTTTGTCCTAGCTCAAAATCGTTAAGGGTTAAATAGTTGTTTTTGTTGCCTAGTTAAACTAATCAAAGGCAACGACATTCGGTTTTGCGGTCTATTGCCAGAGACACAAAGGCAGTCAGAGAGCGAGAGAGAGAGAGAGGGAGAGATAGAGAGTGAAAGAGAGCGAGTGTGGGTGTAGAGCTTGAGAAAGCTGATTTTCACTTTTACATTCAGGACCCCATTGCAGGGCGTTGACGCCCGTTTTGACGCCCGACACTCAACTGTAAACTGATTATTTGGCTGTCCCAAAATAGACACAGACCTGCTTAAAATGTGAGCGACAGTGGATCGAAAGCAGAATCTAATATTGATCTGACAAATATACATATAATAAATATAACGAATTAATAAAAATAGAGAAACATATATGTAATCTACATCAAATATAGCTAAACACCTTTTAATACTTTTGAGTGGCATTTATTATAAATGCTAAATAATATTTCAGCTTATTATTAGACATTTTTTATTATCCATCATCAATTCACATTCTACAGTAAATCCACTCTAAAATATCTAATGTACTTTAGAGCACTAAATAATAATAATAATTTAGCTGGAAAAATCAATAATTATATAAAATTATAGAAATTATTAATATATGAGAGCAGGAAGCTATCAGCTGAAGCTGTCAACCTATCATTCATCTGTCAATGGCATTCGGTCCAGACTTGCTCCTCTGCCGGCTCTTCAGACTCTCTGTTTCGAGTTGGAATCCACTGTGCAAGGGTTGTTCCAATGGACGACTGTCTGTTTCGACAAGGACGAAGTTGCGGCAAAGCGACTATAGCAGCTAGCTATCTGGCTGATTGTCTGTCTGTCTGTCTGTCTGTCTGTCTTCCAGTCCATCAGTCTGTCAGGCAGCAGTCTCTCCTAGCATTTGGCTGTGCGTGTGCATTTGTATGTATAGCAATTCGTTTGAAATTATTATACGAAATGGCAAAGGTCGCATGCGTGGCGATCCTTGACGCATTTGATTAGCCTTTGCCTGTGGCAGCCTCTGCGTCGATTTACGACTTCGAAGTGCTGCCAGCGCCAACCTCAGCGTTCGCGTCCACGTTCACGTCCACGTCCACGTCCGCGTCAGCGTCAGCGTCTGCACAATTGTATTAGCGTTTTGCTATTTGTTTAAGCATATTTGTTTTTATTTTTATTGAGCTTTAAGCGCCAGCGTCATCGCTGTCGTCCTTGGACTGAGGTCATACGCTGCGTATAAGTAACGTCAACAGCGGCTAATGGCCAGTGTCAGGGACGGAAGTTTCCATGGCTGTTGCTGCAGCGCTGCAGATGCAGCTATTACTTTGCCTGCTGCCGGTGCTGGACTCCATTCAGAGTTACAGATGCAGCTGTTAATTATCCAGAGCTCGCCAGGCTGCTTATTACGTTAATGTCTGGTTGCATTTCGCGTGCATGGCAGTAGGCAAGCAGCCGGCAATTGCCAGCACAATGCCAGCACATGTCCAGAGCACGTCCGGCTGTCTTATCAATGCAAAATGTTGCCTACGTGCCCCGGCACGGCTATAAAATGTGCCACAGCAGTGAAAGCAGCAACAGCAGCAACACTACCAACAGCAATTCTACTCGTAATTGCCAACCATCCAGGCAGCTGGCCAGTTGGCCAGTTGGCCAGCTAGCAAATGGCTAACGTCAGCAGCATTGTCCTGGCTTATCCTGCTGTTGCTGCTGGCAGTTAAGCTAATTAAAGTGCACGCAAATTTGAATTATCTGACGCCTTCAGTGGCCATTTTTGGCGCCATCGGTATTTCAAGCCAAATGGCCAGCAAATGAAGAATTATCTACAGTATTATCAGCTCCGATTTGTAATGAAACGACAACGCACACACACACACCCAATCGCATACGTTTATTGCGGCCCCTTATCAAGGAATTTTTGAAGTAAAATAAATTGCGCATACGCAATGTGGCAATTTATGCGGTTTCACATGCACGTTAATTCAGCTTGAGCAGACTCGAGCTGAGAAATCACAGCTGCTATCATACGAAATGTGAACGGCACACGAATGAAATGAGCGAGAAGCAAATTAAATATATGTGGCCTCTGTGTGTGCCAACTAATGAACTGTGCACACAAACCAAATATTATAGTACGCTCTCTGCGTGCACTTACCACGTGTGCACCATTAGGAAATTAATAATGGAGTCAATAGTTAAAGGTCAATGCTCGCATTGTGCTATAGATTTTTGCTGGGAGAGACCTAGAGACAGGTGTCGAAAGTGCTCTTTAAAACGATTTTAAAACAGTAAAGAAAATCTATTTTCACGTCAACTAGCGTAGCTTTGATTACTTTTATTATTAGCTGATTTTTATTCAGCATATACCAACCCCAAGCAAAGAGTGAGCAAAATGATGGTAAATCCCAGCTCTATGAGCAGCATATTTTGCTCTTGACTATTGATTCGCCTTGCTGTCTTGCTGCCTTGCTTGATGCTCTTAGCTATTATTAGGTAGAGGCGGTTGCTGTTTGAGAGTTGTGTGCTTGCACCTTTTACAAAGAGAGTCAAAGCAACTGGGAATAGTTTACACTCTTTGTGTGTATGCTCAATGGAATACTAGTGGAAACTGTGAGAGCATCGCATCTCAGCGATCATATATTCCCTTATAAGTGCAGCGCACTGCATACTGTTGAATTATTTATATATATTTTTATATTACTTTAAGAATGTGTAAAATGTAAAAAAAATATATTTATAAATGTAATATATTAATAAAATATTTAAAAAAATATATAAAAACAATATTCAAAATAATTCTATGCTAATTATTTTCCTACTGAAATTATTGAATTATTTAATAAATTATATAAATCAGTATATTCTTTTTTATATAAATTATTGAATTATTTAATAAATTATATAAATTAGTATATTCTTTTTTATATATGTATATTTCATACATGTACAGTTATAAAATTATTAATAATCATTAAGATTCATATTTGGTACATGAATTAATAAAATGGAATTAATTATGTGAATTTTGCTCTCTTTTTTTTTATAGAAATATGTATTTTTTTATTTATTATTTATTAAAATATTTCAGCTTCTTTGATAATTAAGAAATTGACTAAAACATTCATTTTTTAACAAACATAAAAGTACATATTAAATATTTAATGTGGAAATTAAAAATTTATTTTCCAAACTGACGTTTGCAAGAACAGTTTATAAATAAAGCTAATAAATTTACGAAGGGAAGTTAGCTTGAGGCTTGAGTTATTACTCAAAATAAATACTTTGTGGAGCTGAGCCCAAGGCAGGCAGTTAGCTTGAATGGCCAACAGTCCTGATTCTCATAAAGCAAGTTACTATCTATGCCTCTGTCGAGTGTAGAATTTTTAAAAAATGAAAATGCTTAACATATTTTTTTGCTGTTGCTTAACGCGATTTCATGCATATGCTTAAGAGTTTTATGTGATGAAACATTGTTTTAAGCACTCATTTTTCCATCTTATCTGTTACTTATGAGTGTTATATTTCTTGCCTACGCGCTCTCTGTATTTTGTTTTCCGTTTTCTGTTTTCTGCTTTTAGTCTTCAGTTTTCAACACTTTTCGCTGGCGTAAGTTCAAATGCACTTTGAGTATTTTCTTTATCTCGTTTTTGCTTTCTTATATTCTCGAATTTGTATTCATTACCCGAGCAGTCTGCGGCATGGTCTGTGTCTTAGACGGCCTCAGCTCTCCTCAGCTATGCTCTGGTCTTTATCTGCTGCTTATTTATTTGTTTTTATTTTCATTTCGCAGTCAGCTCTAAAATATCAAATAGGACCAAGAGCAAGAGCAAGAGCAAGGCAATGCCAAAGGAAAATCCAGAGCCAAATGCCTTTGGTGGTTAAGAGTAAACCCCGAAGCTGTCGCTCACATAGTTGTCGTCAGTCCGTGCTGTATTTGCGTCCCTTTGTGTCGAGTTCTTGGCTTGGGCTATTTTTAGTTCCAGTGATTTGTTTTGCCTACTATTTCAGCCCGGCCTATCCTTTCGGCCATGCCTTTTGTTATTTTTGCGGTTTGGCACTTGCTACATGCAAATTTTTGTAGGCCCCCACAGAAGAAGAAGCCTTAACCATATATGACCCAAAGTTATGTCCCACCCGAAACTGAAACCGAACGCTCCTCCAGTCCCATTGTCTCTGTTGGCATTTGGCCTGACCCCCACCCTAGCCAAGATGTGGTTTGCCTGTCGACCGTTGGCGTTAAAAGGATTAGAATGTCTGAAATGGACTTGCGGCATTCCGCACAGCCGTCTCATTTGCGGCCTTCAAGTATGCGTAGACCAATTGGTCGCAAATCTGCAATCTGTGCACTTACCTTCACAAAGTGATAGAACAGCACGGCTCCCACGGTGGACAGAGCGAACCAGACGAATACCGCGAATGTTGAGATATTGGAAATGTTCAGCGCATGCAGCAGATGCGAACTGACAATGGCTGCCGCCTGGCAAAACAGGAACGGCATAAAGAGTCGCTCAAAGATGTCCCATGGAATCTCTGCCGATTTCTGAGGCAGCGCCGAAATCGAGCCACGGCGCAATGAGGCGCGACGTGAGGCACGGCGCTGCAATAAAAATAAATACAATATATTTAATACGTTGCACGTGAAACACATAAGTAGATTTTAAATTAATTTCAGCATTTTATTTTTATATGCATATATTTAGGCAAGCTTTAAGAGTTTATGAAATGATGAAATTATTGTAGACGTTTTATAAATATAAAATAACAGAAAGAATAAATTAAAGAAATAAATATGGCTATACAAAATGAGAATTATTATTGTAACTTTTTGTCGAAATTTTAAAATTGAAAATTGAATTGTTTATTTTTTGCTATGTGGATATTAAAGAGAATTAAAGAAATAAATATTTACCTAAATTTATAAAAATAAAATCAAGTAATTAAAAATTTAATTCATATACATATATTATTCATGAAAAAATTTACTTTTTTTTTTAATTTCAAATTCCTAAAAATCTTAGATTTTATTATTATATTTATTAATTTTTTTTATTTAACTCCGCAGCTATAATTATTTTCTTCATTAGCAAAATTCTATTTAAAATTTATTAACACATCTACCTAGTATAAACACTATGTATATATTATAAAATATTGTTATCCTCTTTTAAAAGTCAAATTAGAACAAATACAAACTTATGTTTTGACAGTCTGACAAATAGCTAAGAGGATTTCTATTTCACAATCGAAATGTTTGGGGCCCCATGTGATTGGGCGAATTGTGTTGTTTAATGAATTGCAAATATTTGTATGCACATTATAAAAGCAATTGATTTTGCACAGTTGTTTGTATTATTCGTTCTATAAACAATGCGCTTTTATTTAAATTATACAATTTGTTTGTATCGCGGGCGCGTCATTAATCGCGGCATTCTTTGCGGTCTTCATTTACGCGCGCACGGAAAGTGCTCAATTGTTTACACAGAGATTAGTGTCACACACATACAACTGCTGCTAAATATTTATTTATTTGTTGGTTTTCAATACGATTGCCGTAAATTACATTCTACAGCGTAATTGCTCATGTACATTTGCAAATACTTTGACCTTTGCGGACATACGTTTGGTATTCGGGAATTATTGGTTTACAGAAAAATAAAAGATCTTTAAAATATTAGGCTATATATGAGGATACAGATTTATAAATACTCTTTTATTTTTAAAATATATATTTAAAGGAATTGTTATTGAATTATGCTTAAGTATTCTGCAAGAGTCAAAGCTAAATGATTTAATTTAATTTTTTTAGATTTATATACTACCTCATAACTCTGAAGACCTCTACTCATGATAATATAAAAAAATTACCTTTTTAGGCATGTTTTCAGTATTTTTCAATAATCAAGTTTGCATAAAATATTTGAATTTCAACTTTTATGCAAAAGTAGATATGTATGCTAAATGGTCTACGAAATGGAATATTTTGAATTCCCTCTTGTTCTTATTTTCTTTTCTGTTCCCTCTGTCATCAACATACGCATAAATAAATAACAATTTATATTTTATTTTATATATAGGAATTCTTGGCTTTATACAAAAATTCGCTGTGGTTTATTAGACAATTAAATTCTATAAATAATACTGTTAATCTGCGAGATATTTTTATTTCTTTTGGTATATCAGTAATTCAAAAAATAAATAATATGCAAAATTTATATATATTTTTTTCTATTTGAATAAAAATGCGTTCTATATTAAAAGCCATTTAACTTTAATAATACATTTAAACAACTTGTTAGCATTACTGAAAAGTAAATGTAAATTATTATATTAAATTTTGTTTGCATTCAATTATCTCACAAATACATTACAATTTAGTTTGAAATTTCCTTTAAAGAATTTTAAGTGCATATAAGTGACATCAGTTTGAATTCCATGTAATTTTTGGAAAATTAGTGGACAAATGATGGCAAGCAATAAAATACACTTAATTGCAAAAACAATATGTGCATAATTAAATGGAAATGCATGCAAGATGCAGGACGAACGTTTAATTGTATATTGTCAAAACCGAACCGCAATAACCTAACTGCACGTTCGGTTGGCATCTATCATGACCGCTCCCACACACTGACATTGACATATAGCAATTACACTTGACATATGTGTGTGTACACACACACACACATACACTGTGCAAGTGTGGTTGCAAAGGGCGACCCAGACCTGGCTAAAAGGCGTCCACGCCCATAAATCAACGACTGTGTGAAATAATCAAATGGTGGCATCTGCATAAATACGGCCAGGCCAATTGATTTATTTGCACGAAAATAAACCAATTCTATAGCTGCCTTTTGGCCAAATTGTAAAATGGTTTTGGCTATTTTTACACTAGCTCGAAATAAATTGAAAGGAAATCAACTATTTGTGTTGCTGTTGCTGCTATTGTTGTTGTTATTTTTGAGTTTGGGCCAAACGCGTCGAGTACATCGTCTTCGTCATCGTTTCGCTGTTTTGACCTTGTCACCAATCTGAACTTTTCTTTCATTTTCTTGCTTTCTCTTTCGCTTTTGTGTAATTGCTGCCAGTTGATCCATTAATCTAAATTGTTAACGAGCTGCACAGCTATCCAGCGGCAGCTTCTTCTTCTTCTTCTGCCTTACTTTCGCAACGTGTGGCAACGCTGTGGCAATATTTTTTTTTTTTATTTTCTCAAATCTTTGCGTATATTTCAAAAGTTTTGCTTGGCTCTGAGCGAATATTTGAATTTATTATGCTTGATTTGCCTGCTCAGCTGCCAGCAAAAATTTTAGTTTCTGTTCCATTTCTGTTTTTTTTTTTTTTTGCTTTTTGGAGGGGGATTCTATAAAAAAAATTGTGAATGTTGTGCACGTAAATCAGTTTGGTTTGTCGCCGGGCCGGGCTAATATGAATAAGCCAAAGATATGGAAATATTTTTAGCCTTGCCGCAAAATAGCAATTCTGTGTGGGTTTCGCATAGAAGTACTTCCAATCGAAAATTCTGGCAAACAAATTCTTTTCAAAACTGAGGAAATTGGAAAAAGGTCCATTAGAAAGCGTTTTACGATCGAACGAATTGCTCCTCAGTAATTATATATATAGATTTATTTACTTGAATAGAACTCATAACATAAAATAGCAATGTTATGGTTGCAGGCAATACGTCTTTGCAAGAGCGGAAATGAATTTACTTTTGATCTTGTTATGAAAGCCGTAAAAATTCTATAAAAAATATTTATATAACTATTTTGTTGGCTCTCAAAAGAAAAACAGTCTGAGTTGAATGCGAAAATGTTAAAGTAATTTCTCTTTTATGTTAGAATCTATTTTATATATATAAAAAAAAAAAAAAATGTACATCTGCCTAAAATCAAATGAAAAATATTCCGCAACAATCTGATTTACATGAAAATCATTTGAATATATATAAATTTATGTAAAATCTATTTTGAGTACTGGAGGTGGACCAATAAGTGGCGTGAAATATCGACAAATTTTATATTTCAGATTTAAAGAAAACGCACTTTGCTGGAGTTAATACCCATTAGCCAAGAAATATCATAAGTGATTAAAGGTGAAAGCTGAATTCTTAGCCAAAAATCCAACATATATATATGCATTCGATTCATGTGTGTATATAGGGATGCAATTTTATGGCGCTCGCGATGCTTGGCAGCTGTTGACCCAGTTGGAACTTGGCCATTTAGTGAATTTCTGTAATTAATTTTATGGAGAACGTTGTGCTGCTCAAGACTGTGGGATGTTTGTTAACAACCAAAACTGGAACGGCAAACATTTGGCTCTGGCCACATAGGGGGCGTGGCAGCCAAATGCCAAATGCTTGACGTATTTGTCCATTGTCATTTCGAGGTTAAGCTAACTGGGCTAAGTGTGACGAGGAATACAGTCACCGTGGGCATTGGGCCATAGACGATTGCCTGATTTGGTTGGCAATCAATTTGGTTTGCAGGCAAATGTAAACAAGGCTAGAAATATGTTTTATTGTAACATGGCTTACCATATTGTTATCGAAGACCTGCATGGCGGCTGCTGTTGCTGCTGCAGCGGCTGTTCAGGAATGAGATGGAGGAGAGATGACTTTGTTGAAATTTCGCTTGAACAATTCTATTGTATTATTATTGGCCAATTCACTCACTTTCACGGCGTTGCTTATTATATAATATTCAGTTAGCTAGCTGCAAGGAGCTCAATGCAAGAAGAATATTTTTTTAAAAAATACAATTTCAAAATCGTTTTTCGCGTTCGGCTCGTGGCTGGGCGCACTGAAACACGACGTGGCACTAAGCGAGCCGCTGGCAGCGGCTGTCCATTCGCTGCCTGCAGCTGGCCGTGCGCTGTCGGCGTCGCAGTCGGCGTCGCTGTCGGCATCTGTTGTATTTCAAAATGCTGCAATGTACGAAAAACGCCGCGAGATTTGTCGTTTTGATTTTTTAAAAATATATCTCAAATATCTACACGCTTGTATAAGTGTGTGTGAGCGTGTGGAGAAGTGCGCATGTAGCCGCAGATACAGATACAGCAGCAGCCGCAGTTAGAGATACATTTATGTATATTTAGATATTTGTATGTTGAGTGAATTTATTTAAATTTGAGCGTCGCACAACTGCGGTTGACGCAGACGACACGAATGTGCCGCATTTAAATATGATTATTAATATATATATATAATTTTTTGTTTTGCGCTGGATATTTTCACGTAAGATAAATACATTTATCTAGCTCCATTTTAAAGGTAAATATATTATAAAAGTATATATATATTTATGTACTTACGCATGGCAGCCATCACATTTGAATACTACTTTAAAAACTCGTGCGCATTAAATAAAAAATACACGCATTAATATTTATGAACCTGTGAGAGGGAGCAGCGCTATTGACCCCACGTTCTGCTCTGGGGTTCAATGCAGGAATTTGTTGTATTTGCTGTGCCGTAACTTTTGTTGTTTACACTTTGTTATTGTTCATTTGCAAATTGCATTTTCGCTTTTTATTGAAATGCTCTGACCAGAATATGCTGATGCATATACAAATGCTGCGAGCCCAATGGTCAGCGCTGTGGGCGTGCAAAATAACATGCAACATAAAAGACCAAGTAAACTGCAAAAGCAATGAGAATGCAATAATTTAATATGTTTGCAGCACTTTTAACTTGCTGCAATTGTCACAGTTTAGTTTTGGGCTGATACAATATTAATTAAAAATCAGAATGCAATAAACCTAATAGTATTTTCTATATAACAATAAAGTCGTAACTTTATCGTGTCGAGTTTTGATTTGAGTTTTGCACTGATTTCTTACCACATTTCGAAATATGATACTTTCTTGAAGCATCATGTCTGAAAGCATAATTAATATTGAATAATTAAAAATAAAATAATTGCCAAAAGTTGCGTGCACGAGCTTCAACTTTTTCTCTCTCTCTCTCTTTTAAATTTATGGATTTTATTGTTAATTGGTAATTCTTTATCATATCTCACTGAAAGAATAGAATGCGGCAGCCCTCTTATTTTCTTCACTTGCCAACGAAAGTTTTAGTATAAAATTATATTTTGGCTAAAAGAATATATATTTTCAATTGGAAAATTTTCATTAAGTGAAAATTCCACTTAGTAATTAAATAATATTTTCAAAGTTAAAATTTTAAATCAAATATTTAAATCTGAAATGTATTGATCTATTCGATGCGATGCTCTTCCCAAAGGCAATGAGGCTCACATTCAATTATCTTATTTGTCTAATATTGTATGAAGTTCGCGTTTAAAATATAAGAGATTTTTGATAATTTTTGTTTATTTAAAAATTATTAAATAAAGTAAATAAATATTTTATAATAATACTATAAATAATATAATATTATAAATGAATAAGTATTATAATAAACTAGCTTATTTTGTATTTTGATTTTAAAATTTTATTTTTTAAAATAAATAAATAAATTTTTATAACAATTCTATGAAAAATATAATAATAAAAAATAAATAAATATTATAATAAGCCAGCTTGTTTCATAAATATAATTTTCAAGATCTCTGCCAAACAAATTTATAATAAATATATCAAATTAATTATAATAATTATATCTTTTTTTGTAGGTGAGGCAAATATTATATTTATTTATATGTAATTTTATTAAGAATTTCTAAAAGCTCTTTTTATTTTTAAGTTAGTTTTGTGAGTGATGTTATAAGAAATGCGAGTGCAGAGTGGTGAATAATTTTTGAAAAAAATATAAATTATATATGTATGTTATTTTACATTTACTACTATATTAATTATTACAAGAGTTTCTATAATTTTCCTAATTATGCTTTAATAATATATTTCAATTTATTATTATTGTTGTTTCTCTGAGTTTATTGCTTTGTTGATAGCTTTTATGACTTACTTTTACTTCATTCAAACATTAGACAAAGCAATGCGCAATAATATTCAATATATGTGTATAGAAATATTTTGTAGAAGCATATATGAAGACACTCGTGATGTTTGTATGAATAAATATTTGCCTAATTTATGTATATTTTGAAATAAAAAACATTTGTTTGTGCAACGTATTGTCGTTGTTGTTTGCCTTTGGCGCTGTCATATTAACAACATTGTTTTTTTTTTTTAATGAATACGTCGCTTTAGAAAGAGAGGGTATTTCATGCTCTCTCCTCTGTCTGCTCTCTCTTTTTCTTTCTTCTACTCTTTCGCCAGCTCTCTGTCCGTATATGTGTGTGACTGTGCTTGATGCATTTTAAAATAGCCCGTCTAATGGCTAAAATTGTTTTTGGAAAACAGTTTTTCAGACATTTGTTTTTGTTTCTGGCGCGACGACACTCTCCGAATTGCTGAAAGTGATTTATGAGCCGCGCACAGCGCCAACAGAACATGAAACGCAACAAACTAAGCGTAGACCCATCAATCAGCGCTGGCCAAGTATTAATTGTTAATAACAAAGTTATTTCAATATTGTCAATTACACTCAGCACTCGTGCCAGAAATTGTAGCTACAAAAAAAATGACAGGGCTGTAAAAATTTGATTGCTGTTAATAACAAAATTTCATTGAAATGGCGCCAAAAAAGAAAGGCAAACTCGTTGATTGGGCGGATGATGAGCACTTCTCGAAGGATCGCAGCATATTCCACATAGAGCACACCACCGAATGTCCGATCTTCCAGGTGAAGGCCGACGAGTGCCTCACCTTCTTTCAGCAGCGCATTCCCGAGCGTGAGTTTCAGCTGGTGCGCAACAAGAATGGCAAACAGGTGCCACGCGAGGGCGCCTTCGAGGTGAGAGTTAGCCAAAATGCTCGCACCTCCGAGCACCTGCTGTGGTCTGGCCTAACAAGGGGACCGCCGCGTCGCGACAAGTTTCCACGCTACGAGACTCTGGTATCGGATGTGCATCGCGTGCTCAAGAAGTTCTATGCGGAAAAGGTGATAGAAGTCGATGAGGATGAGGATGATATGTAAGATGGAAGATGCGCCACGCAAGCCCAACAATGGAGCGCCATTAGAACGCATGAATTTATGATATTTCATTTCGCATATTAACATAACAAAGCAGCCAAAAAATACAGCTAATGCGTCTTATTGTCAAAGAGATACAACTTATAGCATACAAAAACTCACCCAGGCAGCGCAGCACCTGTTTGGAAGAATCAACTGATTGCCAGACCAATACCCTATAGTCTTTTGAAAAGAGGTTTACTCGACTTGCATCAGTTAGAGACTCTTTGCTTAGTCCATAGAAATCCTTTGGCCATTAGACAGAATTGAATGAAATTTCTGGTTTATATACTTTTAGGCATCTATTCACAGAGTATTTCATAATCGAGCCAAACTTCTCTAATTTCAATTTATTATAGCTTTTGTTATTACCTGGCAGGTGCCATCCTGTCGTCGCCTTTTGACAGCTTAAAACGCTAAATTCAAGCAAGATAATTAACACATACACACACACACACACACACACGAACACACACATCCTCGCTTACTATATAAATCTGAAATACAATTGTTATAAGTGTGCCGCATTGTCGACCCATTGTCTGGCAGCTCTTTGAATCGGCTCGCTATTCATGCGCCACCCTCGACCCCAAATGCAATTTGAATATAAACAACAAACGGCACAGCAAAATAAAAAAATAAAAATAAAAAATAGCAACAACAACAACAATCAATGCAAACTATTTGATTTGATAACAAAATGGCAAGCAAAAAAAACATACTAACCTAAATCTATAGTAAATAAATTAGAAAATTGCAATACCCGAATGAACTGTGGCAATCAAAGCAAAAAAATAGAACTGAATTTTGTGCAAAATTTTATAATATTAATAAAATGGAATATTATTGGATATGTGATACTATATAAAGTTGGTATATATGTTTAATTAAATGTATTAATTATTATATATTTTTTATTTTATTTATTTATTTTAAGTCTTAGTTTTATAGCTTTTATACATAATCTTTTTAAAACTTTATTCGTTTTTTTAGAATGTAATTATTTAAAAATTTTAAGAACCTTGGCTAAATCAAAGCTCTAAGTATATTTTTCAATAACAAGTCTACATATTTTATAAATACATTTTCTTTGTAAAATATTTAATAAAAACTCTTTTACTCGAAGTCTCGTCTTTTCAAACAAAATATTAAGCTAAATCAAAATACTAATGACATTTTCTCTTTATCAAGTCTGCACACATGTATATTTTTTTCATATAAATTTTGTGAATATTCACTTAAGGCTCTTAAGCTCACATCTCTTCAGACAATATGGCAGCTCTTCACTGGAATGGCCGTTTGATTCGATCCGTTTTTACTACGTTTCGCATACAGAGCTGTTTCATTTTGTGCCACTGTTCGCTGCTAGGGGGCTTTCTGGAAAAGCCAGCAAACCATAAAAATCCAATGCACATAGCCGAACCAAATTACAATGTTGCAACAAGAATAATAACAAAACAAGCCAGCCTGCTGTAACTGTTTGCATGCAGCATAGCGGGCCAAAATGTCAGAGAGTAGTCGAGTGGGAGGGGGCGTAAGGGGCGTGTGGGTGTGGCAGCGCATTGCCGTGGCCCAAAGGGCTTTACAGCACAAGATCCATGACATTGCAACCCAGTAGAAGCCTGGCAGCAGCAACGATAACTACAACTTCAGCTACAGTAACAACAACAAGCAGCAGCAGCTGCTGCTGCTGCTTTAAAAACAACTAAAATAACAATGGCAGCAAGAGCTACATGAGTTGACCCGCTGCTGGTTCTGATGTGGATGTTTCTGGGGTGTCACTTGCCGGATCAGCATGCAAATTAGGCTGGGTGGCTGGCGGATGACGGCTGGCAAGTGCAGATGGCTTTTTGATTGGCTGTCATGGCAGTTGGCAGTTGTCTATTTGACTGCCGACTGCCGACTGCGGACTGCCGGGTCTTGGCTGTGCCAAAATTGGCCAAAACAATGTCGGCCAACTGGCTGAACTAATTTAAATATGCGTATCTATAGCACATAAACACGTCAGCTTGCGGACAGTGGCTAAAAGCCAAAGGTCGCACTTTGCTACCGTGGTCTGCTCCTGGTCCATTCGGGCTAAGCTGCTAATCAGCCATAGCCAAATGAACTTCAGAAACTTTCAAAATCAAATTCGAACAAATGCCAAAGAATGCAAACACATTTAGCAAAGACGCGTGGGGCCTGGAACAGACAAGAGCGTCGCACATCATTAATATTAATAAAGGCTGTAAATAAAATGCCAGCACAGCCAGCCAAAAATAACAAGCAGCCGCATATTTCAGCCAAAACGAAAGTAAATGAGAGCACAACTGGCGCACAGTGGTGCAACAACTAATAAATATTTGTAATAATTAATTATATATAACTATTTGTTAATGGAACTTAAGGCTGAAGAGCTACAAGAAGTGCCAAAGGAGTCAAAACTAAAAAATAAAATATAATAAATAATAATCATAAATGAAATAAAACTAAATAATAATGAATAAGAAAATCATAAAATACATATAATTATTTAATTCTATAAATATTTAAAATTAATAGCAAAGCATGAATATTAAATACATTTTTTTAACATTAAAATATATATTTAAATAAAGCAATATAACATATTTACAAAATATATTTGAAGAAAAATAATAAAACAAAAAAAATAAATAAATAAATAAATAAAATAAGAAATAAATAAAAAATAAAGCAAATAAGAAGCTATAAATATAAAATACTTTTTCTAAAATAGTTTTATATTATAATTCTAATTTAAATAATAAATTAAATTATATTGCATTATTTATCTTTTTTTTTAATCTGCTAAATATTTTTATACTTTTCTTTTACACTGTTAATTTAATAAATATTTTTCTGGGTATATAAATAAATCGTAAATATTCTATTTATTATTTTTTTTATGTATTATTTATTTATTATTTTATTTTATTTTTTATTTTATTTATTTATGCAATAATTGTTATTAATTAAATTTAATCAATTCAAGAAAGAAATTGCACTTCAATAAAATCCTTTTTATGCACACTGTGCAGCGTTGTAGTCGCTAAGGCCACTGTCGCTTATGTTTTTTACAGATTGAGATACTTTGGTGACTGTCCGAAGACGTAAAAAATGAACAGAACAAAGAAGCCAAAAAGAATATAAGATACCAGCGAATGATTTCAACATATTTAATGCGGCAGGCCCACAAAGAGATGTCAGCGTTCGGCTGCCCACGGCTTGCAATTTATTTGTATCTTGTAGATGCGAACGCTTTAATGTGCGAGGGGCGATGTAACATCAAATTGTGTGACCACCAAATAAAGAAAATGGGTTAACGGCCAGTGCATGCACTGGCCCTGGATCTGGCTCAAGTGGCAACGACAACAGCTACGGCGACGGCAACGGCAACGGCGACGGCGACTGCATGTGTCAACTGTCACGCGCGAATCGAAGGCGAAATTTGTGCAGTGAGTGCGTTGAGCCAAGGACATGGCAGGATCTTTGCCAAAAGCGACATCAGCGTGCAGGCACCAAGGCACGAAAGTTCGTGTGGAAACAGACCGCAACATTTTGCATTAGTTCGTTTTCAGCGGCGTAAAATTTATTTTTAGTGTGCATCGATTCGGGTTAGAGGCAGCTCCAACTGAAACTACAAGTAAAACGGAGAACGTTTCTAATCCTTTTTCCTTTTTTTTTTTTTTATTCTCGGTTTCTTGCCTTTGCCAAGAAATAATTTGTTTGGCCCTTTCATCGGAGCCTGGTTGAGAAATCGAATTTGCGTATATATAAATTATATTTATATATTTATTATTGTATTTATGAGTATCCAAGGCTCTGTTACCAATTAAATAATGAAATTAAAATGTTCTTTGATTTCTTTTGAAAGAAATTTCATTATTATTTATTTTTTACTATAAAAAATGTAAATATCTCAAATATAATTTATTATATATTAAATAAATGCAGTTCTTGAAAGAATCACAGAGTATAATCTGATATAAAAACATTTTTGTTTAAAGTCTAATTCATGCATAACAAAATTATCTGAAATGTATATAAGCCATCTGTCATAAATCTGCCAATTTACACGCAAAATACAAAACCTTTTCGAATGTAGCTGATGCACATGCTCCAACGACAGCAGTTAAGGTAAATAGACCCATAGGCCAATGGCACAATTCGTAGGCGGAGCCTTGTGGGTGCCATGGAATGTGAGGTGAGCGCAGAAGCCAGCTGAAGAAATGTCAACGGATGCCATTTTGGGGCTTGGCATTTGTTCCGAAGCAGTTGCAGGTCAAATCCTTTTAATGAACTGCCCTTTTGATTTTCCGCTTAATTGCAACTTGTCACAATTTAATTAACTTGCATTCCGCATTGTAACCGTCGGGGCTGGCTGCAAACTGGTTTCATATGGAGCACTTGGCAAAGGTCAGGCACAGTTTCGGGGCATATGGGAGTCGTGGCTGGCTTGCCATACAGGTGGCTAGGAATACATGTTGCGGGTCACGCTCGAACACGATATGAGCTCTTGCCGGGGGTTGAACTTTACCCTATGCCATGTCAATGTAGGCTAAATGCTGTTCGACGATATACATTTATACCTGTTTTTTCTTTTATATACTTGCACATCATAAAGCATAAAAACGTTGCTCCCAACTCCCACTCGATTGGCAATGATTTCTAGGAAAACGCGACGAGGCAGCCGCATTTAGATAAACATAGAGCAAGCCAATAAACAACAAAAAGGCAGGCAATTAAACGTAAATAATCCGGCAGGGAATTGGGCAGCATGGGGGTGATGGTAGCGCAAAATGAAATAAATGCTCGTGTATACTCCGGGGTGCAATGGGGCATCGGTACACCACATGGGGTATTAGTTATTATGCCTTGTACTGGGCGCCAAAAGTTGACTTAAGACACACCCACAGCCCACGCGTGTCCAAGCCCACATTTACTAGCTGGCCTTTTTCGCATGAAATTAGTTTTTGGCCAGCGCTAATTAAAATTTATGATACCTGTTTATTTACAAAATATTTACGCGAATTCCCAAAGAGCCAAACCAGAAGCCGTACTTCTTTCTGTTTTTGGGCAATCGGTCAAGGCGGCAAAAGCCGCCAAAGCGGCCAAAGCTGTATTTTAGGCCTAAATATGGCGTTTGCTTTAGGCGCTCATAAAAGAAAAGCCAGCTAAAAAGCTCATTTAACACAAATTTAAATATTGTTAAGTTGGCTACAAAATATTTTGATACATCAATTTAAAGAATCATAGGTAGTTTCATTATTTGTGTTAAGTCTGAAGGTGAAAGCTGATAAATTGGTATTAAATTGTGTAATTTTATGTTATTTCTAACTGCATCCTCACTGCCTTGGCTAAGTTTTTTTTTTTTTTTTTGCCTGAAATTTGAGCTGCTGAAGTCTTGGCAATACAAATTATAGATCTCATTAACTGCATTACTGTCATCAATAAATTCATATATGTATGAATCAGATCTTCTAGATTTTACAATATTTATTTATTAAAAAAATTAAATTATTATTTAGAAAAGTATTTTAAATATTTTCTAATTTAAAAATATATATTTTGAATATTTTTCAATGTTAAAAAAAAAGAATTTTAATATTAAAAAAAAATATTCTTACTATTTTTTAATATAAAACAATATACTTAATATTTTTTATATTTATTATCTTGTTAGAAGGCGCTAATAGAAGTCTTATTTATTAATTTCTAAGAATGCATTTCTTTAATATAATTAATCAAATGCAACTGCTGAACAGTTTTCTAGATACATCTTTACTAATATCGAATTTACTCTTCAATGCAACGTTAACAACAGCTGACGTTCTGGCTAAGGTGAATTCTCTCAAATGAGGCGTAATTCATATTGAAATTTATTTCTTTCTTAATTTTTCTTTATTTTATGCACTGTCAATTAAGCGGCAAAAATAGTCCAGAATTTACAAAAATTTATTTATTTTGCTCAATCGTGCGCCTTGGCATCATCTGCTAAATGCGATAATTGTAGCTATAAATAAAAATACACTCAAAATGCATACTTACGCGCTGATATAGTACTAGCCAAAATCAAATGAAACAATCGATTTTATACTGACTGAGGCTTCGTTTTATTTAATTTTACATAAATTTCTTGTTATATATATGTATGTATATATAATCTCATAAATTAGGTAGGTTTTTGTTTTGTATGGGTTTTTTATGTGTATATATGTATATGTATATATATCTATATATATATATATATATATATATATATATATATATATATTTGTTTGTTTTGGTTTGTAATAGAACTTTCTGCCGCATAATCATAATCATTTATATATATATATCTATATATAATTTCAATTTCATTTCAATTTCAATAATTGCGATTGCTCAACACGAATGCAGTTACTTTTCATTCTCTCTTTATATATATATATATTTTGTTGTTCAGTATATATATATATATATAAAGAGAGATTCTATATATATATATATATATATATATAGAATCATAGGCAGACATAATTTTTTTTTGCGTAACTGCTAACCACATGCTATATATAGAGAATACACGTAAATCATGTGGTTGTAGTTGTATTTGTTGTTGTTGTTGTTGTAGTAATTGGGTAATATCCTTGCCTGTCTGTTTACATTTATAGTATGATACATTTATAACCATAATAATTTACAAGTTAAATGACTTAGAAATTAATAGTAGGACTTCCTTTGTGGATTACCATACATTACATAAAACATTATACATAATTAAATTTAAAAACATTTCTCATTCGTTTTCGGTTTTGGTTGGTTTTTTGCTTGGTTGAGTTTTGTATGTAATATAAGTTATCGCGTTATCATTTCTCGTATTTTAGTTAATAATTGTTTTCATCATTTGTTTGCCGTGTCGTATATATATATATATTCTTTTATTTTTTATGCTGGGCTTATTTACATAGCGTTTCTTTCAAATATTTTGCTTATTCATTTCATTTCATTTGGTATATTTACAGAGCACTGACCCTTGGCCAATTAGCTGCATGTTTTGAAGGATTCTCCTTGAATTTCATTTTTGTTATTTTCGCAGACTTTTCTCGAGTTATGCAAAAGTTAAAAGACATAAAATCAAAATATAGAAAACAAAAAACACAAATATCTCTCCATTTCGTTTGAACTTTATTTTAATTTTTGTTTAATACAAGTTCAAAAAATTGTATAACGTTTTCATATATATATATATTTAATATACATTGAGTGTAGATATATGTATATATATATGTAATTTAGGGGCATCAATTTAGTGGCTATACATGTACAATTAATTAATTGAAATACAATATATATTTGATTAAATTTGTTTTGGTGCGTTCTTTAAAAATTGTGCAAAAATACATTTGTCAAAAATTTGTTTTTTCTTTTTTTGGTGCATACTTTTAGGCGGTGCATTTAAATCACAACATTTACATTTTAAGTGCAATATGTGTTTGTGTGTGTTTGTGTGTGTGTGTGTGGAAGTGTGCATAGGTTCTTAATAGACGTATACTAAGTAGTTCTAATTGAAAGTGCTCTGCCGAGTGTCTCAATCCGCGTAGCGTTTCAAGTTTTTGGCTCAAAAGTTTCAGTTAGGACGGATTGCTTTTAAGCTGCTTGTGTATGAGACAGGATAGTGTAGCTAATAGATTGTTGCTGCTCTTTTGTTGTTTGTCTGTTGTTGTAATTGTTTAATGCTATTGCTTCTTCTTCCTTAGACTTGGGTAGGTTGTAGTTAGGTAGTTTTTTAGCTACGCTGCCGCCATGTCTGAGCGCCTACACATAACATACAATACAACGATTTTGGTTTTTAGCTTTAAGGTACTTGTGACTACTTATGTTATAGCTCGAGAATATTTTGATTCCTTGAAGAATGGGTAGCGCCTCTCCAATATGCTCTGCATCCAAAGTTTGTGTTCTATATGTGTCCTATTTAACTGGCTGATCAACTTGCTTCGCTTGGGAAAGTATATCTCAGTGTATTTCGGTGCTGTGGAAGACTATGCTCTGCTGATACAAACTCTGGACGAGCAGTGAGGCGAATTAAACTCATTTATAAATTGTATTCATTAGCATTCGTATTAGCTTTAGGTAATATAATATTTTAATATTCGTTCGCTTTTTTTTCTCGATTTGTGCATATTTGTGCAAAAAGTGCTACATACTACACATAATTAGAAAAATGAAATTAAAAAAAAAGAGAAACTAATTGAAACGGAAAATGTTTTGTTAATTAGGCGCTAATACGAATTAATTTTTTTCTTTTTTTTTTTACATCTAATAAAATGTTTTTTTGTTTCTCTAATTATAATATTTAGGTAAGTGCAATTACGGTGCAGTATATAAATTCTAAAAAAATTGTATGTTCGTTTGCATTTGATTATCACATAAATGTGCATTGGTGCAATTTGTTAACGCTAATTGTTTGCTCTTGTGCTAATTATAGTAATTGAAAATAAATTTATAAATAATGCGTGCAATTGCAATTTTAATGAATTGCATCAATATTATATCAATGTGCCATTAATAATGCATGCTTAAAGTTTATGCATCGTATTTTAATTGGGGTTTTTGCCTGCAACAAAGTTTCGTTTCAGAATTGTATTTCTAAAGTAAAGTTTCGTAAACATGATTAACATTTAACAAGTGCATGCAGTTGATGGATCTAAATGTGTGTGTGTGTGTGTGTGTGTGTGTGTGTGTGTTTTTGTTTGTATGTTTTTGAGATGTTTGTACAAGTTTTACCGTACTACATCTGCACAGCATAATTATTTTCTAATGAACTCGTCCAACTTCGAGTCAAGCGAATTACACAAATTAAAATGTCGTCAACTAAAACTCTCATCAAATCAGCGTTGCTGCCTTGCAAATAAAATAAAACAAAACTCAGTGAACTTTCACGACTGTCACAGTGCCTCATGCGTGCTCATCTACACTCACACGCACTCACTCACTCACTTTGCATTCGTGTCGCTCATTTGCAGAACCTTATCTGGCAATCTCTGAGCCGAGCTCTCCTCCAACTGGGTCACTCAAACAGCCAACGGAAAGCTAAACTCTCTACGTGTCAAGGAGACGGCTGAGTTCCTGCGAACATGTTCGCTGAGACATGGCCAAATGCTGGCTCATAGAGTGAACATTGAAGAGTGATGCTAAGCCTTGGATTTAAATTTGTGAATATCCAGAATTTAAGCCAAGTGTTAAACAGTTAAGTATATATACTTGGCATTATTTAAAAGCTGCGAATGTGTTAGATATCTCTGTCTATATTAAGATAACATTTCTTAGGAATTTATTTAATTTAAATTTAATTGTATTTGAGCAATAAAAATAAATAAATAATAAAATTTCTCTTGCTCACAAAATGCATAATTAATTTAAATGCAATTAAAGATTTTCTTTTCATAGTTCCAACAAATCTACCCTTATCAAGCGACAAACTAAAAATAAAATAAAATAAATTCCTTTACGGCTGCTGCATTTAAGAGGTAAGTAAAAGATTTGCTTTCGATACTTTATAGAGTTAAACCAAAGCTGAAGTGCAATAATTTCATATTTTTTTTGCCCCTTGGCTCATAGTCTCAATGGGCATTAGAATCGATACAGAAGTAAATCAATTGGTTTACAAAGGAAATCCCCTTGGCTGCTTCGTTGCGAAGGGAAACTTTATGTTGTGGGCGAAACTTCTAGCTCTTATTTAAATTGTATTTTGCTTTGGCATGGCCAAATCCACTATAATTTGTATGACATTTGTCTGCTGTCTTGTTTTCTATTTATATATATATTTTTTCAGTTATTTTTATATGCCAACCAACTGCTTGGACAACAATTTGTTTCAGCAATTTGCATGCAAAACAGATTGTAGTTATTAGTCTTGGGTATGCTTCGGTTTATTGATGTTATTTAAATCAGATAGGGTATAATTTTTTGTGTGTGTGCGGGTGTGCGTGTGGGGCTGTATGTGGCTCATATCGCGGGCGGCAATTGTTGCAGAGCGTAGGGTATTGAAAGTGGCATTGAATTGCATCAGTGGCTCTGGTTGTGCGCATTGAGTGCAGCTTTTTGTTGTTGTTGTAAGTCGATATAGTAGTATAAGTATGTTCGTTTTGTTTGTTCGTTTGGCTGTAGTGAAAAAGCAGGCCCGAATCAATGGCACACAACACCTGATGCGCATTGAAGGCCACTTTGCCAAAGAGCCGCCGGCGATACGATGTGTCAATGCATGGAATGCGATATACGCATTGCGAGCATAATTATGGCTTACAGTTTTACAGTTATAGTTCAAGGGTTAACTGCCAGCCATTTGACGGACTTGTTGCTGTCTATCTGTTCTGCATGCAGCCTCCAAGCACTCAACAAATTGTGTTGTCAGTTTCGGGTCTATCCGTCACAAGATACTCTGTTCGCGGTCAAACTTTTCAACAAACTGCCGCGAGGCTCTCTTAAAGTCTAGATAAAAGCTGCTTGATGACACCTAATACATTGATTATAATTCTCGATTAAGTATGCATATATAATTGTATGTAAATATTAAAATTGTGTTTATATATTAAATTTATTTTTTTCTTTATAATTCTTTGTTTTTGTTGTATTACTGCTTTCCCCTCGCCTAGTGCTTTAGTGCTCAGCAAAATTGTGTATTTAGTTACTGGTAAATAGACATGCCTTAGTAACGCTCGGTTGGCTAATATGTATTTCCTTTACACTCATTTACTAAGTAACATCTAGAGAATATATGTTGTGTATATATTTTGTAAAATATATTGGCTTAACTGCTTTTCATTACCGACCATTGCATTTGTTATTTGCTAGCAAAGTCAAATACCTTTCCAATTCGAAAATATTCGCTCCAAAAAACCAGCTGCTTGCCCCATCTAACACTCGCCTGCATTTGATGTCTGATCAAAGATTCCGTTTCAAATTTTTATATATTATTATATTATTTATATGCATGCATATATTTGTTTCGTGAAATACATAAACTAATCTAATTTTACGCCCAATGGCTGCTTATTAATTTATTTTCATTTACCTTCTACAAATTTAATGAAAAAATCTAGCCTGTGCATTGTTGAAAAGTTTGCCCGTTTGCCAGTCATGAAGAGCGTCAGTTGAGCAGACACTCGGAACTTGTTAGCTTGATTCTTTGCCTAGAAGACCTTTGGCTTTTTTGGCTTCGAAAACGGACCGACAGCGGAGAATGCGTCACGAGGCGCGCTCCAGAGGATTTCTTGAATACTTTGAAAGTTGACGCTAAAATTAGCTAAGCTTTGAGTTTTGAATTGCACTTCAACTGTTTGAATAACTACGAGAAGGCTAAAATGCTTAAGTGCTACTTCAAAGCACGACTTCACTGTAAAGTTTTTGGGCTCTAGAATTATGTCAGGCAGCCGAAAATGAAGCAGAAATTACGTAAGCGTACAAATTAAAAACAATTTGTGTGAGCGAATAATATAGAGTGTTATTGTTAAGATTGTTATTAGTGAGAGAAGAACTTACTGTGTGTGGTGTGAGTGCGTGTGTAGAGTCTGCTACAGCTCTCGCCATATGCTGTGTTTTGCTTGTTGTTGTTGGGGAGAGACTGTGGGTAGGTCTTTCAGAGAAATAACGAGAAATAAAAGAGGGAAAACTTGCGAGCAGTGAATAAGAGAATTCTCGAATAACTAGAATGAATGCAAATGCAAACTATTAAAAACTGTTGAAAAAGTAATTAAACTTGCTTTTAACTGGAACTCTGTGAGTATTCCAGCCAGCATTATGCAATAAACAAAAGAGAAAAGACAATTCAGATTGTTGTTTGAAAACGTTTTGAAGGGAAGGAAACGCATCTGTTGCGGAGAGAGAAGAGTGCCCACAGAAAAAGAGAGAGAGAGAGAGGTAATATAGTTCTATGAAATTAGAAATGCATTGGTTTTGTTTTGTTTTCAGTGTATATTAAGTTGTGTATTTGTTTTCTTCTTCTTCATGTATAGTTTTTTGTTGTTTTTGTTGTTGCTTGATTTCTGTATATTATAATATTCGTATATATATAATTAATTAATTAATATATACTTATATATGTATATATATACTTTTAATATGTAAACAGTAAATTATAATGGAATTATAATTATATTTAAAAAAAAAATGGCCGCAAAAATGCGCACATTATACATCATAATCATCGTCATTGCCATGGTTATCATAATCATCATCAACGTGTTCTTTTACAAATGAAAAACTTCAACAGAGAGAGAGAGAGAGAGTGGGAGAGAGAGAGAGAAAGAGAGGATAAAAGAAGAGAGACAGAGGCAGGCTAAACTTATGTACAGCAAATACAAATACATACAAAGAATAAATAGTTCGAAATAAGACTTCGAATTGATCTTTTGTTATTTTGCTTTCTCTTTTCGTTTTCTTCTTCTTTTTTTTTTTGTTTGTTCACAATAGTTGTTAAAAAATTGTGCGAATGGCATTGCATTGAGACCATTTGCTACATTAATAGTTAAAGTTAATTTTAATTTTCTTTTTTTGAGTTTTCTTTCTTTTGTTTTTGTTGTTTTTCGCTTCTTTTTTTTTTTTTAAATATACAAATACAAATAAATACAATTAGTGTTATTTTTATTTTTTTACGTTTCTCATACTGACTGACTGTGTGTGTTTTCTATATACTTAAACGGTATGTGTATATAATTTTACTGTGTATATGTGTATGTGTGTTTGTGTGAATGTGTGTGTGTATGTGTCTTGCTTATGCACTTGTATATGTATTTTACTTTAAACATTTAACAATTATTTGTTATCATATTTGCTTGTTATATGTTTTAAGAAACTATTTTCGTTTTTTTATTTCTTATTTTTTCTTTGGGTTTTGCTAGGTCTATGTTTTCTTTCCTTTATTTTCGCTATGCTTAAATTAAATGTATTTAATATGTTGTACTAAAATAAATAAAACATCAAGTTCTTGTCGCATAATTCATACAAATTATTGAAAATAAAAATTGTTTTTCATTGATATTTAGTTAATAACATTTATATACAAATTTGTACACACAATTTGGTTGCCGCTTCGATTTAACAGCCTAAAACTCAAGTTCAGAAAATTCTCAATAAAAAATTAAACTATAAAACGATCTTCGTTAGGTTCAAAATTAGCTAAAAAACGATAGACAAAAGTAATAAAAATATAAGAAAATGATGTATAGAGACATATGTGGAAATCAATTAACTTATGTGTATTTACATTAACGCACACCAAACTAACGATAGATATATATGTTGCTCTATTTCGTATTATAAAAGTTTCTCATTTGTCTTTTTTTTCCTTTTTTTTTTTTTTTTTTTGTTTTCGCTCTTGTTGCAGTTTAAAAAGTTGTTTTCGTTTTCGTTTTTGTTTCGGTTATAGAAAAATAGGCCAAAAATAGATGTATATATGTATATTTTCCATTTTGTTTTTGGTTTTTCGTTCATTTCAATTCTCATTCAAAAATGTCTTTAAAATTTCCATCTGTCGCTTTACATTTGGTTTACTTTGATTTGTGTTCGGTTTGTTTTTTGTTTTATTCGGGGTTTACTTAGTGTTTTTTTTTTAATATTTTTTAATTTTTGTATTTATGGTAAAGGATTTCTTTTGTGCATAATGTTTGCCAGGATAATATGCATATATATTTTCCATACACAAATATATATTTATATATTTTATTTATTTTTAATTCACTTTAACATTTAATTCGATTTTTGTTTTACTTTTTCTGGTAGTAAGCAACATTTATGTAGAGTTATTATACCGGTATAGAAATCGATTATATCATTTGTTATTAATATTATCTTTTATATTTAAAGGTGGGTTATTTTGCAGTTATTAATAGAAAACGAAAATGTTAATCGATCAAACAAGAGTAAATATTGAAAACATTGGCTTTTAGTATATTATATAATTAACGAAGATCGTTGCTATCTCAGGGACACAGAGCTCAGACCGGGGCCTACAGACTGGGAACTTAAGTTTTTATTTATTTAAATTTGTTTTTATCTTTTTAAGTTTTATTATTATTAATTGTAAATTGCATTTCTTTGCGCATTTGAGCTGTGTGTCAGCACGTAAGAAGAAATAATAAATTCAAAATTTATCCATAAAGATTTCATTAATTGTTTATAATTACTTGCATTTTATACGTACTGTGTATAAGATATGAAATTTTATTGCTCGCAATTTCATATGTTATTTTCGTAAATAAAACTGATTTCCTTTCGATTTCATTTATTTATTTATTAGTTTTATGCTTAATGCATACATAAAAGTTGGCATAGAATGTTTTCGAAAACAAAATCACAAAAAATAAAAACCTTTTAATAGCTCTCAAAAAGACGTTAATAATCTTTAAAGATTTTGCCATGGAATTTTTACAAATTAATTATTTAATTAATTTCGAATTGGTTAATTGGATTTTTTAAAAATTGTTTGCCATGTCGCATACACAACCGTTTTTTTTCTCGTGATTTTTTTTTTCTATCTTTACTTTTTTCTGTTGTCCGTCTGTTTTAAAATTTGCTTGATTGTTTTCTTAATTGATTGCTTGTTAGAACTCTGTATGCATTATAATGATAATGGATAATAAGATTTTTTTGTATAGTTTTTTTTTTTAATTTTTTTTTTTTTTTTTTACCTTTAGCACAGTCAACGGTTGTATTTGCGTTCATCTTAGCCGAGGAACAGAAATCAGCGAAATCAAAGTGCAAAGTCAGAAAGAAAGAAATATATATTCTTTTGATTTTAATATAGTATTCACTTAGCGTTTTTACAGGCCTTTAACTAAAGTATTTAATATATATATTTGTTTATTTTTTCTTCTTTTTTTTTCTCCATAAGGTTAAAGTTTTCAGTTTCGTTATATATTTATAAGTCCATTGTTAGTTAAATATACTTGATTTAAATAAATTTTCTTAACTACAAATAGCTGCCATTTCCATGAGAACTGTTTCATATATGAGATAAAATAAAAAGTGAGCTAAAAATTGTATACGTAAAAGAATTTCGACGTAGGTGCAGTAATAAATATACAAAATTATAGTGAAATGATTGCTACATACAGATGAAAAAGTTAGGCTAAAGCATATCATTAAAGATAATTATATTAAAATAATAAAAATAAAAAAAATAACCCAAACAATATATTTGACAAATGCATAAAAATGTATATACAAAATATGTCGAATGTAAAATGTAGAAAAGCTCTGTTTTGTTTTTAGCATAGTAATAATTGTAAATCAAATGCATAATTGTTTTATAATAAATAATATAAACCTCAACTATCAATCATAATAAGTATAATCAAGTCAAGTCTTTTTGTTATGTAAATGTTATACCTTCATTGTATTAGTTGTAAATGTTTTCCTGCACTTTCTTGCATTTTTTTTTCTTTATGAATATATTTAAATATCATTTATACATTCGTAGACCAGCGGCGTCTTTAGTTAGCTTTCATATCATTCGAATGATAATCGGTCATCAGATATTCGCATCCGCATTCGTATTCCTATTATCAGCATTATCATTGCAATAAAACCTATGTCAATTTTTAATTGTATATTTATTTGTTATATGTATATATTTACTATATATAATTAATGTCTGCTTTTTTTCATATTTATTTATTTTTATTTTATTTTTCATTATTTTTTTATTGGTTTGCTTCTTCATTTCTCATTTGTGTATATGTATATATAACCCATTTGCTCTTCCCCTGCTCTTTAGCTTTTCGTCTTGCTCTGCCATCATTTACGCATTTTTGATTTATTTTTAAGTTCATTTGGTTTTGTTTTTCGTTTATTCATATATATTTTTTTTTTTTTTTCTTTTGCCGCATTAACATTTAAACTTTAATACACGTATAGTTAAATAATGTACACGAAATATGTATATAAATATATATATATATACATAAATATATATATATATATATATATATATATACATACAAATGCATTTTATGTATATAGGTATATATATATATTCTTTTTCTTTTTTTTTTAATATATATATTTGAATACTTTTTAATAAATACTAAAAATAGCTTAGGCCCGATTTAATGCGCAAAACAATAAAAAGACATTTTCCATTACTGTATTTTACTTTTCGAAATATTAACGTCATTTTAGTTAATTTATTTTGTTTTCTCATTATTTTTGGTATTTTGGTTTTCTTTTTCTGAATAGTTGCTTGATTTGTAGATTTTTGTTTGTTACTTTTGTATTTTTGTTGTTAATTTTTAATAGTGTAATAATAATACAAATCATACCTTTTCATATATGTATATATATATTTGTTGCCATTATTAGTAGGATTTTTGTTTTTATTTGGAATTTTTACATGCCACAACTTAGCATTTTGTTCAATAAGTTTATTTTAATTACTTTTTTTTTGGGTGTGTGGGCAGGCGGGGTGGTTAATAGGTGTGTGTGTGTGTTTGTGTGTGTTATGTCTTTCCATGTTTATAAACTTAATAGATTTGCTCGATTAATGTTAAATATGTAGCGTAAAATAAATTGTAATTTATATTTAACGTGGGCTCTCAAGGTGTCGATTTTTCTTATCAAGTGTGTGTGTGTGTGTGTATGTTTGTCAGGGTGTGTGAGTGTGTGTGTGTGGACTTAACGCCCCCGCGCCCAGCGTAGTAACGCATCCGCTAACACATCCAAATGAGCTTTCGTCTGCAATGGAAGAAAAGATACAAATTGGAAAAAATATTATTATCTCAGGAAATAATAATTTTTGCTTGAGAGAGAGAGAGGGAGAGAATAATGAAATTGAAATTGATATGTTATGATATGTTGCTATGCTTACCGTCTTGTAGAACATGCAGGATCTTCTATCCTCATCCTCGCCCTCCGGACAATCGATGAAGCCATCGCATAGCACATGGTCATCTATGCAGCGATAGCGTCCCTGCAGATCCGGTGTGGGGCAAGCGAACCGCTCCATGCCATCCATTGCGGTGGGGCACTCTGCAATGCACAAGCAAAGGAGAAATATGCGCAAAATGAAACAGGTTGCTAACTTGGACGCAAATACTACTTTTTATGCATATAATGTTGGCAAGCCAAATCAGGTAACAACTTTTCACATAAATCGTTCAACCTGCGTGGCAAAACTTTTGCGCACGCTAATGTCCGCCATGATTTGCGTCTAAATGTTGCAAGTTGCAACGACACCCGCATAAAAGTATGCTATGCCATTTGGCTTGCCTTTCCACACTCACTGTCTGCCTACCGCTCTCGCACACCTTCCCCTTCTCTCTCTCTCTCAGAGCCTCTCTCTTCCACATACAAACTGTCTTCTCTTCGCTGTTGATGTTGCCGCTTAGCGGCGCACGCTGTTATAAATAGTTGCACGCTCGGTACTTTACTACTTTCCTCGCTGGCTGCTTACCCATTTCGCCGTTTCCAGGAGAGGCGAATCAGCCGGCGCTTGCAACGACTCAGCAGCAGCAGCAGCAGCAACAACAACAGATAGAAAAACTTTATTTTTTGTGGCATTTCTCGATGTATTTTTTTTTTTGCGCTCTACAAAAAAATACATAAAAATAAATCACTTGTAGGACATGTTGGCGCCTCCGGTTTAGTTTCAGCCATTCTGCCCTGCACACACACACACACACACACACACACACACACATGTGTGCGCGCCATTGTTATTGTTGCTCCTGGCTACATGTTTGCGTATTGAGATTTGTTGAAGTTGCCCATATAGGTTTACCCCCACCTTTATGTCTACTCTCTGTGTCACCCCTTTTCCACGCCAGTTTTTGCAATTTAGCTGCGCTATTTTTATAACAGCGATTGGAAAAAATGTGACTGCACTTTTTGCTCGATGCGTCTGCACATGGATTGTTGGCACATTGTTGTGTTGCACATAGACAATTTTACCAAATGAAATTCATTCAACAACAGTTTTTGTGCATGTGTATATGTGTGTGTGTGTGTGTGTGTGAGTCTGTGTGTACGCTGTTCGAATTGATGCTGTTAACAGGATAATTATTTGATACACATTTAGTATCAATTGTTTTTTTTTTTTTTTTTGGCAGACATTTTTGTTAGCTTTACTGGATTGTAGTTTTTATTTTATAAGAGTTAAGTTGACATAATTTAATTATTTATTAATATTATTATTTTATTATTCTTTTTTATTTGTATTTATTAAGTCTTACAGGGAGCTGCATTATTTTGATTAAAAAAAAATATATAAAATATAAAATATAAAAGACTGCGAGAAATGAATGAAAATAAGAATAAAATAAACTCTTTCCAATTACACTGCACATAAGCATTAACTCTTATAAAAACTGTAAGACTTCTAGCTGCTAAAGAACTATGTGGGTAGAAGAAGTATGTAAGACGATACGCTGCATGGCAATTGAAATATGTGCTGCATTTGCAGATTTCATTCACATGCGCTGAAAAGTAGGCAACACTTTTACACACACGTCATGACAGCTGTAGTTTACAACCCGGCCCATTCATTAATGTGACACTGTTCAAGTGTCTGACACACACACACACACAGACACACACAGCAGCAGCACAACAATGCTAACTAAGTGCCTGCCCTTCAGCACTTGTCAGCCGCAACTCCCAAGCTCTACTCAAGTTGTCAACGCTCAGGCATAAAAAATACTTATATGGAATTGCGACTCCCCATTTGCAGTTGCATATCTGCTGAATCACCTTGCAGTGCATCAATGCACATTGCAACACCAACAACAACAGCAGCAGCAGCAGCAGCAGCAGCAGCAGCAGCAGCAGCAGCAGCAGCTGCAAAAAGTGCATAAGCAATGCGCGCAACTTGACACTCAATTGTTTAGCAGGCGCAGCCCCAGGCCACGCTCAGCTCAGCTGGTGGCACAGACCGCTTCAAGCAATCGTTGCTTGTAAGACTGTCTACGAAATGAAGTCGGCATCATGTTCTCAGTTGTCTGCTGTCAGCATGAAATCAATTGATGAGCGAGGCAGGTGCAAAAAGTTGTGACGCCCAACGCCTCGTTAGGCACAGGGCATTCGGGTGGGAGGAGAGCACCAAAGTCCCTGGCGTGCCAAAGAGCCATTTGCATTTTGAAGAGCCCGAAACGACAACGACAACGATGATGATGATGATTATGACGATGATGATGATGATGATGGCGATGACAATGTCGCCACCAGCGGCGTCGCCGATTGCCATTTATCAATGCGCTTCGCGGTCGCCGCCATCGCATTTAATTGCGTCAATGGATACTTGGGCACGTTTGGCTGCAACAGTCATGACACGCCCACGCCCACGCCCACGCCCACGCCCACGCCCACGGCGATGCCCACGCGCAGCTAACTGCTCATATTTATGCTGATTTCACATGTCTCGATTGCAGCTGCTGCGGCACGCCATTTGCATATGCATGAATTAAGGCGCATTGCGTATACGCAACGTTGACCCAAAACAGTTTTTATGTGCGACGCCCATTAGTTTTATGGGTTTCTTGTTTATTTTTTACCGCTCTCTCCTCTCTCTCTCTCTCTCTCTCTCTCTCTCTCTGTTTGTGGCTGACCATTATAACTAACCGTTAGTACAATGCTAACTGCTGTCGCTGCAGCTATTGTGCCATTTATATTGCAGTTGAGCTCATGGCAGAGGCAGAGGCAGCGGCAGTCGAGTCAAGCCATTGCAGTTGTCGACAACCCACATTTTGTACTTTGAACTTAATTTCACACACAAATAACTATGTAGCGCTAGAGCGAGAGAGAGAGAGAGAGAGAGAGAGAGAGTGAGCAGCAGCAGCATGTTGGAGCAGGAGGTGCAGCGCTTGAGTGGGCGCACAACTTGCAACTTGCAACTTGCAACATGGCTAAAAATTTTTGGATAAGCTTCTTGCCAGTTCTTTCCCAGTCTATTTGCCATGTTTTTGTTTTTTCTTCCATTTTTCTTGTATGTCGTCTGCTTATGGGCCAAGCGAGGCTATTGAACTTTAAATTGATTTTTGTGCTTCTCGCCCCCCTGAGCACACCCACAACTCGAGCGTTTGTGCAATAAATCGAAATAAGTTCTTAAGCAGTTATATTTGTGCTGCAATTGCAGTTAAGACTGAGGTTGCATTTTGGCTTTAATTGCATTCCCATGATACGCCTACAGGTAGCCAACATTTGTTGTTAAGTTAATTTTTGTTTTCAATTATAAAAGTGTGTAATAAATATTTGTTAATAATATTTCTTTGGCAGCTTTACGTCCTCTTATAAAGAGCTGAGAGGGAAGAGATCATATCAAGTATTAGTTTTATTCATAGCTCGCTAATAACTATTGACTGTTGCTCAATGTCTGCTTAGAGCAGTCTCTTCACATATTTTGGAAAGAAAACAGAAACAGAGAAAGCAACCGATTCCGTCGGCAGTTCAATGAGTTCGTTCGCGATCGACTCTCAAATGTTTCTTTTTTGTTTCGTTTCGCTCTCATTGTTTCTCGAGCATTTTTTGTATGTGTTGATATGTAAGCGAGCGACTTCTTGTGAATGTGTGAATGTATGCAGCTGTGTGATAGAGAGAAGATCGTTTGCCCGTGTGCTCAGCCACGTCGCCCGAGCACCAATCGTATCGCTCTCTCAACAACGTTCGATAAAAGAGAACGTCACACGAACTGTTCAACTCAAGGCGCTCCACCGATACGAATAGAACCGAAGTCGCATGCTCAGAGCGCGCGCAGGTTAGTATGATTTTTATTTATTGATCTCGCGAGCCGAGCGTAAATAGTAAATAACAAACTGCTATTGCCGAGTAAGTGCTGCATCTGATTAAAATTTGCTGTCGGTTTGAAAAAAAAAAAAATAATAATAATAATAATAATAATTCTTCTTGAAGACTTGCTCACATTGTAAACAGAAAACTGTATAAAAAAAATGTTTTCTATATTAATTACACTGTTACTCAATTCAGAATTTCTCGTATATAATTTGATTGAAATCAAAGTAAAACAGACAAAAATAATAAAATAAATAAAAAAATATAAACAATTAAAGAAAATATATATAATTATATATAAAAAATAATATAAAATAAATGTAAATAATTAAAGAAAATTTTTTATTCAGCAAAACTATTCAACGAAATTAAATTGCAACAACAGTAAACGAATTTTGTCTGCATATTAAAATATCAAGATGAAATAAACTAAAGCAAAGCTTTTATAAAATTATTGAACTATCAAAGAGTATATGAATTAAAATTTTAAATAAATATTAGTAGTTATAAAAAACAAATTAAATAATTTTCGAAATGGTAAAATATATAAATCAATAATTATTTTGACTGATTAACAATTGTCCAAAGAGATTCTTTTCTTTTTTATCTTAGCACAATTTAATTATTAGAGTTCAGCATTATGTACTAAGCTTGACGTAAAAGCCAATGTCGTTAACATAATTACAATAATATTAACAACTTTTAAAATGTCTGAGCTGAGCTGCAACTGGCGCGTTTATTCGTTGTCCCTTAAGAGGCGCATATAAAATAGAAACTTTCTGGCAGTTAAATCAACTTTTAGACTTTTATGCACAAGAATGCTGCACTTAAAAGTTGTTCTCTCTCTCTCTCTCTTTCTCTCTCTCTCTCTCTCTCTGTCTCTCTTCTATTTATTCAAATATATTTGCAAACTTCTGGGATCTGGCTTGAGAGGCAATACAAGCTGCTGCATCGATAAGTATGGCTGCAGCTTATGCAAATTGGGTAAAGAAGTTTGACAGAATTCCATAAGCGTGGCAGGTTCAATAAATCTTTAGCCAAGAGAGATGCCTGCATGCAAATCACGTTCAGATCGATGGCGAGCACAACTTACACGCGTCAGACACAACTGTACCAAGTAGCTACATCCTGTAACTAACTGGCACATAAGGCAGGGCATAAGCTTGAGAGAATCAACGCATGTTGACACTAAGACACTCAACAACAACAGCAACAACTACAACTATGACAAACAAACAACAATCGCAAGAACAACAACACGTCGAGTGTCAAAAAATCAAAAGCATAAAAAGGATTTGGCTGCTGCCAAGTCGCAGCTGAGTCGCGTATCCAAAGTCATGGTAAGTCAAGGGACGGTTAAGGGAGCTGTTGAGTGTGAAGGGTGAGCTAGGTGCCATTGTAGCTATATGTGTGTGTGTGTGTGTATGCAATTGCTATTTGCTATTTTTGTCGACTGGGCAAGAGACAGAGCGAGAGAGAGAGTGCGAGTGTGACATGGCGTATACGTGATGCAAGCGCCGGTCTCTGTGAATGAGTTCGGAGTTCGCCACAAAAATAAGTCGAAAAATGTTGTAACAAAGTTCGAGCGAGAAAACCTTTTTCGCCCACTCCCAGTAAGCCAAACAGCGAAAAGAGCCAAAAAGAGTCAAAAGAAGCCAAAAGAGCCAAAGCCAAAGCTGAAACGCCTGTTGTCTCGTCGGCATGGCGCCTAAAATGCTGCCAACAATAATAACAAAACCCACGAAACGAGAGCGCGCAATGCACACTAATGCAGTCACTATGTGTTAGTGTGCGTGTGTGTGTGTGTGTGTGTGAGGGCGTCGTCTGCAGGAAGCGCCAGCAAAAGGAAACAGCGCGCAACGATTTTGCAGCTATAAATTGATAGTTTTATGTGGCGCACATAAACAGGCAGCAGGGAAAAAATCCAGAAAAGAAAAACAACCAAGATGCTGCCCTGGCCCGGCTTGGCCAGTTAGCTAGCATCGCTTGGTACATTAAACTCGCGTCTTAACGCACCCGCACAAGCCATGCCTCCTGCTGAAGGAAATGCATAAAACAAGAGCAGAAGCAAATTTATAAATGACAACTGCCAAATCGATGGGCATTCATTCACCTCCTACGAGTTGCCCACCTGCCACCTACCACTGCCTCAGCCCTTTCACTTTTGTCTGGCCTGAACAAAGCCCATTTGTCGTGACATATACCATGTGCCATGCGCCATGCGCCATGCGCCATGGGCTGGCCTAGTCCTGTGTCAAAAATTGAATTGAATTTATTTTCCTTTCTTGACTTATTTCATTTTATTCATCTTGCTGCTGCTGCTTCCATATATATTTATATATTTGCGTTGTTATTGTATTTTATGTCGACAAATTGAGGGTCCGGGTTCTGTTTTGTCAACGCGTCCCTCGCATTTATGTGGGGGCCGTTCGGCTGTCATAATTTTGCCAGGTGTTGCCAGCGCACAGGTAGCTGCTGTCAGTGTGTACTCTAATGAGGTTTTGATTAAATTTTCCGCTCGAATATATTCTATGAAAATTTGTCGGCATTTTTATTTAAGCACTCTGGCTGCCATTTTAGCATTGGCTTTTATGTTTGCCGATTTTTGCTACAATTCGTTTAGTGTATTTCCAATTTTTACCACCCACACCAACGCAGCCTCGCGCATATTAGCTAATAGCTACTTTTCGGTAATATTTAATGGAAAATTTCTGTCTCTTTAGGCTGTTTTTTATTTTTGCCTTCTCTTTCTTTTTTTTTGTTGTCTCATTTTCACTTTGATGAACAATGCGTGCAGTAGGCAGAATTAGGAAATATATACGAAATAGCTGAAATAGGCGGATGTAAGTCTGTCGCCCACAGGCAGCATCTGCTTCTTCTTTTTTTTTGTGTGTGTCTGTGTGCGTGTCGCGCCCACTTCACGTTTAGCGTAATTTAATAAGTTGATGCCTCGTTTGATGCTTCTTCTCTGAGCAACAATGCCTGCAGCTAATTGCAGACATGCGACACTCGACTCTCGCATCCGGCATGTGTGGGTGTGCGGGCAAGCATTTGAAATTACATATGTGCATATTTCGCTTGTGGAAAAGCAAACAATAACAAGCTCAAAACACACACACACACACGCTGCCACCATCGATGGACCCAATATCAGACAATTTACTATATTTTGAAGAGCCTACGTTCTACAAGAGAAACCTTTTAGATTATGTTTCTACAGCTCAAACAAAAACAGGAAAAACAAGCATGAGGAAATTTTAAATTTCTATCGTTTGTTTAGAGGCAATATTTGGGAGCATGAACTGAAGATACCCTAGAAAAAATGCTTAACTGAATGTGATATCAGAAAATATATATTTTTAAATAAATATATATTTGTAGAAAGTTCTAAGAAAAAATGCGAATTAATTTTGCAATAAATTAGAAAAGAAATCGGTAAAAATATTAAAAAGAATTAAATTGAAATTGTAATAAAAAATATATATTTGAATATTTATTTAATAATTAAAAATGTATTTATAAATATATAATATTTTATAAAAATTTTTAATATAAAATTTAAGTTAAACTCAGCAATATTTGTAAAATAAATTAAATCGAAAATTAAAATATTTTATAAATAAAATTACAGATTTACAAATTTTTATCGAATTAAAAAGAGAAAATTCTTAATAAATTTTAAAATGAATTAGATTGAAATTTAAATTATTGCACATAAAAATAAACCTTAGTTCTCGCAATCATCTTCTGTCAGCAAACAGAAATACTCTTCTTCGACCCTGATTGTGAATCTCTGAAAGATTATCTGTTCTTAGCCTTGCTGAAATACATTCCAATAGAAGCTTAGGAACTATTTCGCCCACAGCTTACATTAATATTCCCTGCATTAATAGACCATTTCATCGACCAGCCCCACACACACACACGCATATACGCACACAGATGAGAGCAGCAGCTCGTCCCTTGTTTATGGCCTGTTGCCAGGCCAGAGGGCTAAATGATGTGCCACCCCATAGCACTTAGTATGCAAATTGCTAATGTTCGCCTGCTGCACACTCCAAATATGCACCGCACGCATGCTAAACTTTCCATTTTGTACATATTTAGTAGGGCAAAGGAAGAAAAAAGTAAGTAAATAAAAACTGTTGCCTTGACCAAAATAATATTTTTCAACATGTTTCGTCAAGGGCCGAGAAATCTGCTAACTTGGCTGTCGAATTATTTGCCAGCTTCAGCTGCCAGAGTTTAGTCATTCATAGTTTTATAGCCATATTCTGTTTATGGGCTGACAAGTTATTATGTTTTTTTTTTTTATGTTTCAAGTTTTATGCTGATGAGCGTGCATTCAAAATGCAATTTGTAATTTGAAATTTGTTTCATGAAGTGGCATAGCTGCTCTCTCTCTCTCTCTCTCTCTCTCTCTCTCTCTCTCTCTCATCACTCTCTTCAGGCAAAAATCAATTAATTTGCATTACAAATTTAAATTCAGAATAAATTTCGTTGTTATTAATAGAAATTAATGAAAACGCTGCGATTGACCTTGACATTTGAGCTTGCTGAAAATCAAAAATAACAACTGTCAGATCAAATTAAGATTGGCCACAATCAGACGCACACACACACACGCATAGAGACACATATACGCATGGTGAAAAACTCAAAGGGGCAATTTGCGACCAAGTTTTGGCTAATCTGGCCAAAAGCGTGCCAATGCCTTTCAACAGTTCACAATTTAGGCAAGGAAATGCCAATGCTTATATATTTTAATTAACTTGGCCCCCAAACACACACGCACACTAACATATAATCAATGTGCAGCTTTTAAGGCGCAGCCAGGACTCGGCATAACAGACACATACTACTTGTATATATAAAAATATATGTATATAATATATATGTATATCTCTCTCTCTCTATGTACATGTCTGACAGCCATAAGACAAAGCATAACAATGGCAATGGCAACGGCAACGACTGTGGCACTGGCAAGGACAAAATGGCCAAATATAGCAACAAACAAAACGAGGCAAATAAAGAAGCAACAAACCATCAACAGTTTGATATGCCTCGTCTGTGCTCACACACACACGCACACACGCACACAACACACACATGCACGCGCGCGCGCGCCTGAGTGAAACTTTTGGGAATTGCTGCTTACACATTTGTAATCTTGTCTTGTCTTGTGCCACACACACACAGAGGCAGCATTGGGTAGCTCCTGCGTGCTTCCTGCCTCCCAACACCATTTACCAGCTCCTGCTCTCGGCTGCTTTTTGGGTGTGCCCCTTGGCAGGCATATTCTATTTTTAGCACGCATATAAAGCATGCGAAAAAGTTCCTTACGTTTTTCGCTGCTTTTTCTTTCTACTTCAGCTTCTTCTTGGCTTCGAGTGTAATAAAAACTCATATTTTCGTTTCGTTTTTTTTGGATTTTTTTTTTTTTTTTTGCCAAATTAAATGATTTTGTTAACGCGCGCTGGTTTTTTAGCTTTAGCTTTTACTTTTTGCTGCAGAAAATGGCTGCGGCATCTTTATTCGTATTTTTTTTCTTATTGGCCAGCAACAATCAATCGATGCGGCAGCAGCGCGTTTCGCATGCATAAATCTTAAAAGCGAATGGAAACTTCTTAATTGGCAATTAAAAAGCGTTAAAAGCGCGTTCGAGCCAAAAAGTAATGACCATTAAAACTTTGCAGGACACATGAAAGTGTCCCTGACCGAAGGACATACATAATTGAATGGGTAAAGCTATGGTAAAGCGCCAGAATGGGATATCTATTAAAAGTTTTTGAGAGCGAGAGAGAGAGAGAGAGAGAGAGAGGGAGAGAGAGATTGACAGCAGTCAGACAGTTCTGTTTGCTTTACATTCGAATAAATCGGGGTTTTTTGTTTTAAGCTTCTCAGTTCTTAGCTTGTTGTCAGTTTGAAGCTCAGTTCAGCTCAGCTCGTTCTATTGTAATTAATATAAAATGCTGCCACACTCCAGATACATTTATAATGAGCTTGGCAACGCAGCCCGAGGCACGCTGCTCTGCAGCTAGACAGCAGTCTCCAACAAGACTCTTCTGTTCCGCCATATTTTGTCTATATAAATTAATGATGTGCCAAGGGAAAACGTTTATAATCTAGCTAAAAGAATTTCTCTCTCTCTCTCTCTCTCTCTTTCGCTATCTCTCTCTCAGTGCCTGCTGCTGGTTCTTTCCTGTTGTTTTGAAGTTGTCTGTTTTATTATTATTCATATTTTTGTTTTCTCTTTGTTTTTTGTTTGTGTCAATTTAAAATTATTCGTCTAATTACTTTAATTGTTCGCCTAAAGGTCAAATGGAATGGAACGGAGCTGTGTGCTAAGCTGTTAGTACACATTATCATATACTTAGTGCTCTGACATGTGTATTGGTAAACAGCAACAAGCTGGATAAATGTGAGACTCAGAACAAAAGCTGCAGCAGCGCCAGCTGTTGGTTGGCAAAAAGGAAGGCGAGGGACAAGCCTGTATGGCAAACAAAAGTGCGAAACGATTATTATTTGGGTTTGACGTCAAAGCCTTAAACGCCAATTACAAGGGACACACATACACACACACACACGCAGATATATACATACGCCATTTTACCTGCTACGTGACAGTCATACACACACACACACACACATACGCGCCAAAGCACACACAATTGACACACTAAAATTTTAATGTAGCATACTTTCAGGCCGCATACTGCAAATGACAAGAAAAATGTTAAAAGAGAAGGAGAGCGCGAGAGGGAGAGAGTGGGCAAAAGATAGAGAAAGCAAGATACCGTACTCAGCGGTCTGCCTCCTCTGCTCTCTATTTAACACGCTGACAACGCATGCCATCTCGCTCCATCTCCCGCTGACTCTTTCACTTGTATTTGTTGGGACTTTTAGTGTCTGTTTGTTGTGACCTCAACCACCTGACCCCTAGAGTCCCGCTGGCACAGTGGTAAAAACTCAAAAGAAACTGACTGCCTGAATTAAAGAAATATAAATAGTATTTCAATAAATCATAATGCAAATTATATTTAAAAATTTAATGAAGTTGAAGTAATGTTACTAAAAATTTGTATAAGATATGTCTAAGGTTTAATATTAAATTTTTATTTTTATTTTATTTATTTAATGTTAAAATTAAATTTTTTATTTATTTCGTGAATAGTTCGAAACCGAAGATAACGTCTATTATTAGTTTCTTTTATTTAATTTGTATATAATATTAAAAGTTTTACTAAACAACTAACCACAGTGCCTGCGGTCCGTTTTCATCTTTGCCGTTGTATGAGGCCGCAACAGCAAATTTTTATGTGTTTACCTATTTGCGCAGGCAGCGCACGCAGCAACAGTGACAGCGGCAGAGACAGAGGCAGAGGCACAGGCAGAGCTCATTTGCCCCTTGTTTTGCAGGCACAAACAAGTCTCACGTAGACGGCAATGAGACTTGGGAGAAACTTGCCAAAGGAGGCGCACGAGTGGGGCAGCTGGATAAATATTTTTATCAATCGTTTGACCTGGCCCCAAGCAACAGATACGTTGCGGCTTGAATTCCACTCGTCGCGCATTTTTGTGACTTCAACCTGAACCCGAAACATGCGCAAAGTGCTTGGCAAGCGGATATGGCAACAGTGGAAATCTACCGGGCATTGTCTCAATCTGGACATCAACGCAAGTGTTAGAGGCCACAGTGATTCTGGGAAGTCTTGCGGACTGAAATCTTTATAAGTATTCGGTTCGCCATCAGCACACAAATGTCACGCTCTCTTGCCCGGCTGCTCGCACTCGATGTCTTGGCATTTGCTGGCAATTTTCCTCTTTATTTTCATTTTCATTTTCATTTTTATCGTCTGAAATTCGAACCGCAATAAAACTTGCTCGTTCATTTTATGCGCTTAATTATTATTTCTCTTTGTTTACTGTTTTGTATTTGCCGCGACTCTTGTGCTCGCCCCGTGGACATAATTGAAATATGAGCCCTGTGCCAAGCATCGGGTGCCCACTTAACTTGTCAGGCTGAAGCTCAACTAATGCGTTGCTTTGTATTTAATTTGAAGGTAGTTAGGCGCATAGGCGTGATGATGGATGTAACATAAATTGACTTTAACCGCAAGATTTACGAATTTTTGCATTTAAAGAGACTCCTGAACTTCTTGGAAATATACATAACGAAACGAATACATTTTATATAACTTTTATATTAATGGAAGTCAATTGATGCTAATGTAAGACATATTTTACTACTGTATAAAGTCATGTTTATTTTAAGATTTTTATAGAAAAAATAAAATAATTATAGAATTATTTACGCCCTCTAAACAAAATTAATTTGAAAAGTTTTTAATTATTTTAATGCATTTATATAAAGTTTAAATATATATAAAATATTCATTACACATATTCTCCACTTAAATGCAAAATTTTCCAATTTCCAAATTCACTTCACATTTATTTAACTATTCAAGCATTTTTTTCCCACTTTATTCATTCTCAATTAACATTTAAATATTTTAAATAAATTGCATATCAAATGGAAAACACATAAAAAAAGCTATCAACTTTTGGTGCAACCAATTTCATTGCCTTCATTCAACGTTTATTAACTAAAAATACAATGAAGTTCAAATAAAAAAATAAATTAAAATAAAGAACAACGCGTCAACGTCTAGTTTGCATTTAAATTGCATTTTATATACGTTGATACTAAAAAAAAAAAATGAACGTGGCAGGCGACAACGACAAAAGTTCCATTAAAAATAGTTGAAAACAAAAAATGCATAAAGAAGAGGAATGTCGGCCACCAGCACACTATCAAATTAACTTGCCATTGTTGCATTTATTTTAATTTCAACAACAGCTAAAAATAGTAACAAACAAACATGCGCACAACCTAAGCACACACACACACACACATGCAGATTGTTTATAATTGGCGGTGTGTAAAAATAAAGCCGAGAAACTTATTTTTGTGTGCGACAAAAACCGAAAAAAGGCAGCAAAAGGCAGCGTCGCATTTGCATGTAAATCGCGTTTAAGCAGCGACAATGCAAACACACACACACACACACATACACACATTTACATACACGCGCATACAAATTTGGGAAAGGCTGTTGCTTAACTGTTGCCGGAATGCTCACATACACTCGCGCTACCGACGGATTGTGTTGCGGTCGCATAGGGAGTGAAAGCGAGAGGAGCAAGAGAAGAGAGCCAGCAAAGAATCGTATGTGTGAGTGTGTGTGTGTGTTGCGGTAATCGCGTGCTATGGGCAGATTAAAATGCGACAAAGCAACACGACAATTTAAAAAAAAAAAAAAGAACAAAAGCCGCAGCAGTATATTAGGTAAAAATTGTGAACAGCTCTTAGATATCCTGCAAAACGTAAGGGTAAAAAAATTATAAAAATATAGATATTATTTATAATGAGATTTACTCTATATAAAGCTTTATTAGTTTTGTTTTTTAAATTTATAATCCTTTTAAATTTTTTTTTTTTTTTTTTTTATAAATTTTATTTAGTGTGGAAACGGTACAATCAAATTTGGTACTTTAACAACACATTTATGTATATTAGATTATAACCAAACCTCATTCAAAATTATGGGGATTTAGAATACATTAGTATATATATTATAAATAAATTATATTATTTGTATTTATATTATTAGTATATGTTTACTATATGCCCATTGTTTTGGCAAAGCCTTGCCGTTTAAGACGTCTTAGGGGTCTGGCAGGAGTTAGAGTTAGTTTAAATTACTTATATTTTTAATATTTTTATTTATATATTTATTTCATAATTTTTAACTGATTTTTCATTTATTTATTCAATGTATTGTATTTTCTTTATTTTTCTAATTTGATTTTGTTTTCATTTCATTTAATTTTCATTTTTACTAGTTTTGTAATTAATAATTTCATATTATATTTATATATATATTTTTTTTTAATTTGCATTGATTTTTTCGTAAATATTTGTAATTTTCGTAATTTTTAAAATAATATTTATTATGTAGTAATTTTTTTGTAATTCTATATTCATTTTTTGCTTTTGTTAATAATATAATAATTAACTTTACAAAAAAGTTTTTATTAATTTATTAAATATTTGTAATTTTGATAATTTTTGAAATAAAATTTACTTTTTAATAATTTTTCATAATTTTATTTTCTTTATGTGTTGCCTTTGTTAATAATATATAATAATTAATTATTACAAAAAAATGTATTACAATGACAAATAATTTATCATAGTTGTTTCACAAAGTAATAAAAAAAATATAAAAACTGGATACAATTCATAAATAAACACAATTCAAAAATAAATTCATTGAGCATTTAAATATGACTATTTGCTATAAATATTTGCAATTTCATTAAAATGAAAATCAAATGATTTATGCACAAGCATTTTGAATTGGTAATTGCAAAAATAAAATTAAGTAGAATATCGAAAAGAGAAAAAAAGGTTTTATCAAGCTTACATAACATCACCGTCACGCTCTTTTAAGTATATACGACTAAGACTCAGAGCTCAGAGCTCAGCGCTCAGTGCTCAGCGCTCAGCGCTCAATAGCATACCCCTTTATGGAACAGATTTGCCTGCTGGGTGCTAAAAAGGCGCAGAGCACAAAAGTCGAAAAGCGTCAAAAGCGCGGATTTGTATAGCAAGCAGCAAGACATACACACACACACACATACATACGTACGCACGCACACATGGACACATTAACACACGTTAGGAACAGGGCAGCAGCAATTAAGTCACGGCAAAATGAGCGACGGAAATGTGAAAAAAACAAAAGCGCAGGCACATTTTTTGGTGTGCGACGTTTTCGCTTTTATTTTTTTGCTGTTTATTTTATTTGCCTTTTTTTTTAATGTTTTTTCAAGCTTAGCCAGGCTCAAATTTTTCTGTCTGCGTCATGTGGCATTCATTTGCGTTTCGCTTTGCATGACAACAACAACAATAACAACAACAACAACAAAGTCTGCGGTTGCTGGCAGCAAGCTTTAACCTCCGTCAAACAATGAAAATGAAGGCAACGTAGTCGTCATTTCCGCTTGACAAGTGTATGCGTGTGTATGTGTGTGTGTGTGCGAGTGTTAGTGGTATTGGGTGTGTGGTGTGTGTACTTAACGGTGGGTCGATGCTATGCCCCTGAGGAGGTGTGTAGCATGTCTGTATACCTTTCAGCAGGTGTATTGTGTGGGTGTGTGTGTGTGTGTGTGTGTACATGTGGGCGTGTGTGTGCGGGTGTGCGTACGCTACTGGTGGCAACACTTGCCAATTTGCCACGCGCTCATTTTCATTCATGGTTGTTGTTATTGTTGCCCCCTATGTGTTGGAATGGTGAGGTGTTTTTCAATTTCTGGCACCACCTGTTGGATGCCCCACCGCAAAAATCGACGAGCCGATTTCGAGTCCGGCAACCTTAAATGACACCACGTTGAGCTTTTTCAATTATATGTAGCTCGTTTCTAATTAAACTGAACTCTACTAATTAATGTTTAATGCGTTGGCAAAAAAAAAAAATAAATAACTATAAAAAAAACGACGCACGAAAATACTGACAATGAGCTGGACAAAAAATGTTGCCTACTTTTTGGGGCATTTGATATTCATGAAATTTGTTGAATGTGATTATTTTGCGGTAGATGAAACACAAATTGTTATATACTCTTTTACATTCAATTTGTTATTAATGAAGAAAAGAATATAAATGATATAGTTATGCTATTTTTAACTAGAATAATTTCGTTTCTTTGTTCATGTTTAATGAACTTCAGCAACATTTACTTCAATTTAACCAAGCTATGATTTAGTGTTCACTTTTCATTTTAATTGCATTATTATTTAATTTAACAAAATATTTTTTACATCTTATTAGTTTACTCTCAAAAACTTTAATATCATTCAAAATCAATTTGTTCATATTTTTAAATTTATTTTCAGCCTATCTATCGCAGTCTTTTAATGCCATTTTATTGTTCAACAAACAGTAACATCTCTTGAATGTCATCAAATAGGGTTTCTCAAGCGCACCTGATATTCTTACGTGTCTATTTGAAGCTCGTACACAAATGCAATGCCTTTGGACTAACGTCAATTTGTAGCTCACTTTAATCCCATTCGATCCGCACAAGTTTAAGCTCTATGTAGCTCGGCGAACGGGCAAATGCTGTTCCTAATCACTGCTGATAAGTTAAGCGCTTCACAATGAAGACTTTAATTGTTATATATATATACAAGCTTCGAGGGAAGGATGCAAATATGTTCAGATTACAAACATTGCTCGCACGCCGTAATTGCATAATTACAGCTCAGTTGGGCATAAATTAGCTATGTAATTGGAAAGCCAATAATAACAAATATGCGCAAACCACTCTAAAACTAATTATTTATGTGTTGGAATATATTGCCAGAAAAGGCTATACATGTATAAAAATAAGATAATAAACAGACTTTTTGATTTTAATCTCAGAATGATACTTATCAGCCTTTTAAAATACGATTGAAATTCTCTTTCATGAAAAACAAAGTTCTTTAATTAAACTATTATATATGCAATGTAAACTATGCATCCCTTTGACTATCTATATACAATAATATGCATTTTCTCATGAATATATTCAAGAAGCTGCAAAGCGCATAGAAAATTTGGCCACTTCTCATTAACATATGCATGAATTTAAACTGGCTATCTTGACAAACTTCTGATAAACTTTTTTAGAGCACACACAGCTCTAAAAAAGCAGCTTTATAAACTTACAATTTAGATAATCTCCGTTATCGTTAGCGGGGCTAATGATATAGCCGTCGCGAAGCTATACAAAGTGGCTGTAAGGCGGTCCATTAATAGCCGCCTTGGCAACCACTGCGACAATTAGTTTGATAGATTTTCAAGTTGTTTGCATCTTGAATGGCGCTGGCAATTTACTAATTGCTCGACGGCTGGAGTGCAGTCGAGTGTTAAAATGACTCTCTGTTGCTAGAGCTGCGCTTGAGTGTGGCCCACTAATTGTTATTAATTTCACACTCAAACGACTGCTAATTGGCCCAGCCTATACGAATATAGGAATTCCAATTGCGATTCGAATATCTAAAACTGTTTTCGTCCCGCTGCCTAGCTCAAGGCCGTTCACAAAGTCGTTGCTGCCGTGCCCGCTCTGACGTCAACCAGGCAGCCGTAGAACCAGAGAGCCAGAGAGTCAGCTAGCCCTAGGGTCACTCAAGCCACGGTACACTGTAGGTAGGTGGAACAAGGCGGGCAATTGCCTTTAGGCGCTCACTGTCACGACTGTCACGAGGGGTTTCGTGCGCTCCATAAAGCGCAAAAAAACGCAATCAAGCGCAAAACTACGCAAAGCCTAGGCAAATATTGGCCAATGGCCACTACGTCACAGTCTCATGAAAATTAACAAAATTAACAATTGTTCATAGAGAGAGAGAGAGGGAGAGAGGGAGAGAGCGAGCATGAGTGAGAGAATGAGACTGTGAATGAGGGGGAAATGAAGAGGTACAGGCAAAAATGCATCTAATAAATCTAGCTGAAGTTGAGTAATAAGAATAGACAAAAAAAATAAAATAAATTAATTAAATAAATAAAATATAAAAAAAAAAAAATACAAATAAAATAAAATAAATAAATAAAATATAATAAATATAAATAAATAATATAATCAAGTTAAAATTTAAATTAAAAAATAAAAAATAAAATAAAATACAAGTAAAATAATATGAAAATAAAGAAGAAATAAAATTAAAATAAAAATAAAATACATAAATAAATAATTAATAAACAGAATATTTGTTTCAGATTTAAGATATCTATTAAAAAAAAATAAATAAAAATATTAACAATAAATTTAATAAATCAGTGATTTTCCCATAACTATCCAGGGTATCTTGCAGTCAAGCGATGCGCATTGCTCTGATTGGTATTCTAGCAATTGTAACGATATGATTTTAAGCTGAAACAGCTGCTAATTTAATTTGCACATGCGACTCTTTTCTTGTTCTTTTTTTCAGTTCAGGCTGCTCGGCGCGTTCTATTTTCAAAATCAAAATAATTACAGAAGGCGAAGGGAGCCAACAAGTTCAGCCACGCCCACAAATGGAGGCCCGGCCGACGAGGGCCGACTTGTGCGTTTTATTTATAACTTTAATGGCTATAATTTTAGGTCCTGTCGTTGATTTAATGATGATTATCGTGGCGCGCCATCGTCGCGAGCGCCGTCTTGAGTCGCTGCCGGCACTTTCTGGTCATTTGCGTCAGTATGTGAGGCAGCAATCAATGAATAGCGAGAGCCGTCAAAGTACCGCTGCTCGACTGCAATCAATGCCGGTCAATAATTTAAATTAGTCAAGTTGCCGAGTAGCTGGCTGCCAAGCGAGGGTCGAAAGGGGAGAGGGGCGTTTCTATACTATTTATATAAAATGCGATGCGTTTTAGATTTATTTTCGGACATTGGCTTTTGCATTTTTAATGCGCAGCCCAGACATATTTCCATGTGCGTGTATGTGTGTGTGTGTGTGTGTTAAGCGCACATTAGTTGAATTTCCCGTGGTAAACATTCGCCAGCTACGTGTCGGAGCAGCACTTGGAAAACTACTTTTCGCAATTGTTTTTCTGGCAACGTTGCCATACAAATTTCATACATGTTGTTTGTTTTTAGCTTTTTTCTTTTGCCTTTGTGCTGCGCTTTGTGCTTGGCTTGCCAAAAAAAACATACAGCAAAACAAGCCAACGAGATCCTCCTCCTCCCTCCGCAGCTGGACTCTACAATCACTACAGGTGCCGCTAACTGGACATAAACATGTGCAAATCAACATACATTTCTGTGCTCTGCTGTCAGGCTGTCCGGCTGTCCAGCTGGGCGTGGCCCAGGCACTGCGGATGCCATTGCGAATACGAGTACGGATGCGGGCCCTGCTGATGTGTTTGTTTGTTTACTTTGATGTTTTTGCGCATTACGTGAAACTGGGACAACTGGGGCAGCCATGCGGCCACAGGACTCGACGCGACTCGACTCGCCGCACCTCGACTCGGACTGCGCTCCGCTGCGCTGTCAACATGTTTTGAACATATCACTTTTACATATGAAAATTATTTATAACTTTTGACGTTTTGAGTTGTTTTTCAACGCATACGCAGTAGCGAAAAAAAAAGAAATGGAAAAAACAAAACAAAATATATGAAAGTTTGGGCGAGTGGGAATAGCTTGGAAAACAATTGAATTATATGTTTTTGATATCTGCAATGCTAGATTAAGTTTACTTATGCTAAAAAAATATGTCTAAGACGTAATAAGTTTACCTTAAAAGCCAATACAATATTTAAATCAAATTTATAGCAAAGTAAAAGATATTTAACGACACTCTGAGCATATTGTGCATTGCTTTGGAATTCAAAGTTTCAATTTTCCGGCAAGTATTAAAGGCAGCGGCATATTAAAAAAAAATATATTAATATATACAACAAATTATTTTGTTCAATTAATGAAATTGTAAAAAATATATTTTAGAAATATGTAAAAATATACAAAATAATTACATTGAAAAATATATTTTTCAAATTAATGAAAATGTAACAAAATATTTTGTTAAATATATAAAAATATATAACAAATATATAAAATATATTATAAATATATTAATATATTAAAACTGATAGCGAAATATAATAAGTAAAGTATAAAAAATATTTATTTATTATTTATATTTTTTTAAATAACTTTTTAGTAAGACAATTTATATGCAAGTATATAAATATATATTATATTACTAAAAGGTTATTAAAATAAATTATAAATATTAAATAAATATTTTACAAAAAATTCTTACACTTAGTCACAAAAAAAGAAACTTCTTTTTTCCTTTTCTTAGCTAAAATAAATCAAACTCAATGCTATACATTTTATAATACTAACAATAAAACTGAGCAATCTCAAGACAAAAATAAAAAAAGGAAAACCCCATTTTCTGCTGTTCTAATAAATAACTGTATTCTTTAATAACATCCTTTACACTCTCATTATAAGAGGAAGCAAATGAAAGCCAGTCCAAGCGCTCGCAATCGCAATAAGTCACGCAAATGACAAAATAAAATGTAGCATAATAGATGAATCCAATTTTAAAAAGAAAGCTGAAGGAAATGAGACAGGATATGAAAAGGAAAAAGGCAGCGACCGAGGCACAAAAGAAAAATAAAAACAAAACACCTGAAAAGGAGCAGTGCGAACAAGATAAAAGCGAGCTGAATTGTGAGAGCTTATAAAACGGAGTAACTAACAATCGTCCACTTTGGACTTGGGATGATAACTCAGGCATTGGGACAGCCAGCCAATTCTTAGCCAGCACGTAGCAGCTGTATGCCCTGTCTCTCTCGCTCACTCTCTTTCGCTATCTACCCTTTGCCTGCTGTCTCCACCTGCTGCCGCTTGGCACATTATTAATATTATTTTTGGCTGGCACGTAGCTCTGACTTTTCATTAAGACAACGCGCAACGCCTTCTGCCTGTATATATGTACCTTCATATATATGTATATATGAAATATAAATATATAGCGAGCATATACATATTTAGACGCTCGGCGCGCTGTCCGAAAGCAGAAAAGTTTCATTAAAAATGTTGCACTGTAATTTTGTCGGGCAAAAGTTTTGCCCAGGCCAACACCACAGGCAGGTTGTTCGGTTGGCTAAAAATAGCCAGAGCGTCGGCAGGAGCGAACGTTACTTGGTTTCAACTTTTAAGGCAAGTTTATGCGTTTGCTTTTCGCGCTATGACAATAAAACTTTTGCTTTTTTATGCCCCGACTATGGCATACGCGGCCATACCTGGCCATACCTGGCCATATTTGGCCATACCTGGCTGCCCCTTATTATATGGTATTTATGTTACGGCTCTTTTTTATTGTGAAATATGCTCCGGCTTTTACGCTGTGCATAATGAAAACTTTTGATTGGACTACAGCATTTGCGTTTGGCTACTTAGTTACTTAATTTCCGCGTGATATTCAAAGCCAAGTGGCTGCTGCTCCCCCAAAGATGTTGCAAGGACCTGGCTGCAGACAAAGCCAGCCAGCCCGAGAGCAGGAAACGGCTGGCAGGGGTCGGCATTGCAACTGCAACTGCAGCACAGTCGAAGGGGCTGAGATTGCGACTGTCAAATGACACAATGCAGTCGGCTTTTGGCTTCAGTCAGTCAGGGTCTGGCTGGAGCAGGCGACCCCCGTTGACAGTTCGCAGACGGCAGCCACTTAAGTACCGGAGAGTGCGCACCTTTGGCAATATTAATAGCAAAGCAAAACAAGCAGCAAACAGGCAAAATGTGCAGCTCAGCCCCACCATCAGCGCCGCCGTCGCCAGCTCCACAATTTCCCCTTTTTCTTTCCCTATTAAGAAACACAGACAGCAGCGAGTGCGTTCACTGCAAGCCGCTGCACATGGTTAGGGTGAACGCATGTCGCCTACGCCCTCGTCCTCGCCCTCGCCCTCGCCATCGTGCTCGTCAGAAGGCTTGAGGGCTAATGCAGTCTGTGTCTTAAACGTCGGGGGCTAGCCAATGTTGAGGGCTGACACAGTGCAGCGTTTAACTCTCTCAAAGTCAAAGGCAACGCACAATGTCAAAATGGCGACGCCGAATTAAGCAAAAAAAAAAACATTTTTTCTTTTCGCAAACATTTTTATTAGATCCGCACGTGGCACGGTCCATTTAATTTGCAGCAAAACTCAATTTGAACTCTGACCTTAACAGTCATTCCTAGGCACGGAACGATGCCTTGACATATTCTGCACAAGAAAAAAAATAACAACAAAAAAAATGCTTGCAAATGGGAAAAACAAGCTGCCAGATGACGGCTTGATAAGAGATAACACAAACCAGAGCTGAACGTCAAGGTGATATCAAAATGAATATGAATGAAAAAATAGTGGACTTCAGAGAAATACCTCTGAACCATCTGAGATGACAAATTATTTACATATTTTAAGAAATAATATAATAAAAAAATTAATTTTAAATGTTACTTAAGACCTAATTTTAAGAGAAGATCAAATGTATTAAATAATCTCTTATTTAAATCTGCATAAAAATAAATAATATATAATTAAATTGAATAGAACAAATTTGAAAATAAAAATAAAAAAGAAATTATAAAAGCAGTCACAAAATATATAATTTATGATTATAAAAATATATAATAAGTAATGAAAACAGTAAAATAATATTTTTGTATATTTTAAATATTAAATACTAATATTTAAAAATAATATAAAAAAAAATAAAATAAAAATAATATAATTGATAAAATAATATATTTGATAAATAACCTGATACTTAACTATAATCAAGCATCTAATAATTAATGTATTAAAATAATTATTTAAAAATAATATATTGATAAAAAATAATTTGCAAATATTTCAATTAACTCACAGAGGGAAAGCATGGACATGGACATTCTCTTACATTCTCTTACAAGTGAAATCACAGTCGTGTTCGTTCGCTCGTGCCTCGTGACTCGTGACTGCTCAGCACTGGCTGCCCAGACCAGCGATTTACGACCACGCTTTGTTTCATTCAAATACCATATGGAAAGAGAGGCGCTGTGGTCTGGGACCTCTCTCTCTCCCTGTCTCTCTCACACTCTCTCTGGCCAGGTCCGGGTACGGGCCTATGGCCTGTGGCCTGTGTGTGTGTGTGCCTGGGCCGTGTCCGTATTCCATTCATTCATGGTTGGAAATGTGTTTCGGCCTTTTGTTATGCTGAAACTGGCGGTAAGTTTGCATTGTTGTCATTTTCATACCCATTGCCCTGCCCCGCCCTGCCCTGCCCTCTGGCCAGATCTATTTGCGTTCCCTTTGGTGGGGCTGCGTGGCCGTGTAGCTGTTTGTTTATGGCTTACGCAGTGGCTCAAGTGTTTGGCACTCGTGTTAGCTTTGTTTAGTTTTTTGATTAGAAAACAATTGCCAGCCAGCCCAAGTGATAGAAGCGGACAGTTCAGCCCAATTGTTATGCAATGCAGTTGCCAGAAAGTCTAAAATTGACGCAGTCCAATAAAGCAACGACGGCTTGTGCAGCTTTTTGGGCAGGCCATCAATTACTATTTGACAAAATATCGCGTAAATTGAATTATGTAAAAAGCTACAGCAGCACAAATTGAAACGGGGCGTGGATCGCACACCCATTTCTATGACCTCATTACGTGCCGGACAGGTATACTCAACGTGCGTGTGTTTGTGTGTACGCATAATTCTATGCCAGCTGCTTTAGCGGATACTTTCACTTAGCCAGCAAGCGGCAGGTTAAAGACCGAAAGCAGCCAGCCCTAACGCTAGTCGCGTATTCATTTCGCCCCCTCTCTCTCTCTCTCACTCTCACTCTACCTGCCGGACTGCCCAGACTGTGTTGCCCGCTGCCTTCTCCGCTCGCTGCTCGCTGTCTGTTTGCGTAAGTCGTGTAGATAATGGTGTATAGCTCTAGGCATTCTGGCGCTAAATATATACACACAGCAACAACAACAACAACGAGAGTAGAAGCAGCAGCAGCGGCAGCAATGCAAACGGCCTCAGCCAAGCGATAAGTTGCTATGTACCCAGAGAGCTTCACAGCTACGTACGACTGTTGCTATCATGTACATCACCCAGGTAACCCAGGTGTCCAGTAGCGCAGACTGGCTAGGTGGTCAAACACACTCACACTCACACACACACACACAGAGTCACACATGATAGATAAGCTGTTGCAGCCATTGGCTGTGCCCATTAGCTGAGGCATAACTGTTATATATGACTTTAAAACCTTGCCTCTTCTAATGAGAATTTAAAGGTGGAAATAATTAAAATTTAATGAGGAGAACATGCTAAAATTAAACGAGCCCGTAAGCTAGCTGAATGAGGAAGTTCCCATTTATCAAGGTAATCTATAAATATGTTAGTTAATTTATTTTTCTCATTTCGATTTAAGAGACATGACTTTAAGCCAGAGCCTTAAAAGAGTTTCACGCTCGAATAGCTTTCACTTTTCACCTACGAGCAGGCAGGCAAAAGATGTTTAATTAAAATTACGCACCTGATTGCATTCGTATACTTGGCTAAAAATAACATGTACAAGAAACTCACCTGCAAAGAAAATGGAGAAAAGCATTAGCAAAGGTATTGATGGATGCTTAGCCATAATATATCTTATACAATAGCAATTTGACATACGAAAAGTAAAAACAGCAACAAATAAAAGGAGACTTAGAGAAACAGGTAGACATTACGCATACGCACAATTGACAGCTAAGGTCATTTGCTGGCAGCTGCTGGCATATTAATGCAGAGACGCAGGGCAGCCAAGGCGAAAGGACCATACATAGACATACATACATATAATATATGTATGTATAGGGGCATTAAGATGTATCGGGATCGAAACGGCTAGGCAGCAGCGCGCTGCAGCGACATAAATCTTATTTAATTGCAAAACCAGCTGTCAATTTCAACTAAACAACACCAACGCACCGCGACCGACAAGGCTAAGTCTAAGAAGGACAGCGACAAAATCAACGTCTGACAGACTCGTGCCTTGACATTTATTTGCCAGCATGAAACGCACATAGCTTCGGCGTCGACTGTGGTTTCAGCTGCTGCCTTTTGCCTGTTGGCTCAGCCATCGCCTCGAATTGGTTTGGCAGCATTTCATTGACATGGTCAGTACATGCTCACATACATTCAGCTCGTTAGAGCAGCAGGAAAGAAAAAAAACAAGAATGAAAGACATATATATTTGTAGTTAATGGCAAAGAGATACCGTGTATAAAGCTCTGATATTAATTGTAAAAAAAAAATGATTTAAGTAAAACTTAAAATATTGATTAAATTATTAAACTCATCCCATAATTTTTCATCTATTCGATTCTTAAAAAGGAAATTATGAATTAAATAATTAAAGAAAATATAGCACAAGCTATAATTGCATTTCCTCTAATTGTGTTTTAAATATGAATTTATTATTTAAGTAATTAAAAAATATATACCACAAGTTGTAATCGTTTCTCTTCTGCGCGCCTTTTTAATAGAAAATTATGAATTAAATAATTAAAGAAAATATAGAACAATGTCTTATTGTTTTTCATTCGCTTTTTTAATAGAAAATTATTAATTAAATTCATAAAGAATATATAGCTCAAGCTACAATTGCCTTTCTTCTATTCGCTTTTTAAATAGGCAATTAAAAAAGTTATTAATAATAATATTATATAAATTATTTGCTGAGACTCTTGAGACTTTGTAATTGTTTTTCTTCTATTCGCTTTAAATTTAATAATAAAAAAAAACTATACCGAAAGTTCCTACTGTGTTTCTTCTGATGGTATTTTTATTTATTTATAATTTGTATTTTATTTATTTATTTTATTTATTTATTTATTTATTTATTTATTTATTTATTTATTTATTTTTTTTTTTTGGAATCTCATAAATACATTTATCAATGGATCAACGTTCATTCTATAACGCTATTTTAACTACACCGTTACTATGATTTGCCAGGTTCCTTTGTATCTATAAATTCTATTATAATACATCATATTAATTTTTAATTTAATATACATCAGTTCTGAACTGCAACGCATGTAATCTTTTCAGCCTTTAGGCAGAAGTTCTAAAACGAATTCGCTTTATCGCTTAAGGCTCTCATCAGCCTCTCATCATTTCCTAATAACTATCATCAATATCGCTAGCTCTCTCCCACTCTAACTACAAGCCTCTCACATCAAATCTAAACTCTCTCTTGGCTACATTATTTCTAATCCCCAAGTCAAACTACCCTTGTTGTTGCTTGTTTGTTAACAGGGTATTATCAAAAAAAAAAAAAAAAAGAAAAGACAGCTTACAATTTCTTGTTGTTACACGGCTGGATTTTCTGGGCTTGCTGTGGTGAGAGTGAGTGAGTGAGAGCACCAATTGCTCTAAAGGTCAATTTAATTTGTTCGCTTCGTTGGCGGCTTTGGCCTGATTGGAACCACTGTGGCGTATGCGTAATTTTGTGCTTTTTCCTTTGCTGGCTTTGTTACTGCATTAGCCAGATAACTGCGCAGCTGGCACTACCTACGCTGCAAATAGTCTCAATATTGTCTTGTGGTCATGTGTGTGTGTGTGCTTGTGTGCTTCTAGAGATTGTACGTGTGTGTGTGTAGTGTTTGTTTAGGCACCTCGACGCTTAGCTTGTTGGTTTGCTTGACTGGTTAGGTGTGGCTGTCTGTTTGCTGAAGGCTTGCGGCTTCTTCGGCCTGCTTCAGGCAACAAGTGTTGGCAAAGCTCCGACTGCGACTGCGACTGCAACTGCGACTGCAAAGACGCAGGCATATTTTGTAGTATTCTCATTTTGGTATGTTTACAATACTTTGTGGCTTAATCCACTTGAATTGGCAAACCGCAAGCTTTGCTTGAGCTCACAATCGTTGCAATTTAAAATGTATTTTCATTTAAATTGAGTTGAGAACTGAGGCGAGAGTAAATTTTTATTCATAGTTGAGTTTCCTTTGTTATATTTGAGTGACAATTATTTTTAACTTATTCCCATTTGATATGCTGAGCAATTTTAATGCTATCATATTTTTATCTCTATACTTATGTTACTTTCATCCCAAAGTCTATTTGATAATTGCTTAACATTTTTTTATTATTTCTGCCCATCATTCAATTTAAATGAAGCGTATCAAATTTTTAACAGACTAAAATAATTCTGTTCTTTTTTTCAGGTACTTTTTAATGAAACGCCCACGCTATGATATTGTAACAATATCAAACTGACCAGACAAGGGCAAACAGCAAAAAATTAAAATATAAACACCCACGGACCGCAACAACCACAAAAGAATACAACCCAAGTAAAATGATACCTGTAAAAAGCGATGATTGATTGAAAGCAGGTCAATAGCCAAAAAGACCAACGCATACGCATTCTATAAAGCAGAAGAGAGAGAGAGAGTGACAGAGAGAGAAAAAATTGGCCTAGAGCTGTTAAAAAGCTGCAAATTATTTGGCTTTATAAACGGGTTGAAGGATTGTGTCGGTTTTTTGTTTTTCAATTTTTCTCAAGCATGTAATTCATGTATGTAAATTGCTTTTAAATTAAAATATAAGTGAGTGAGTATAAATATTGTACACTTTTGTGAGCGGACCCAAACCATTTGCATATTGCCGCAGCACTGAGCATGACTCTACAGAAATGTGAGCGAGGACGCGCGCCCCCTCTCCCTCCCTCGCTCTTTCGTTCTTTCTGGACGCAAAAGGTCAGCAGAGCGTAAGCGGACGTAAGAAAAGCACAACCGCCGTACACTAAGCTACAGTTATTTTTCTCCCATTTTTTTGTTTTTACTCATTTTTTGTCTATTTCTGCTAAATTATGCATGCAGCTAGGCACGTGTTAGCCTCATTATGCACGGCTGCTGCGAGAGCGAGTGCAAGTTTCAGGCGGAAGCCTTTAAGTAGACAGCTACAGGGATCCACTCGCTCCACTCAACCCCTTCGTGTTGCCCAGTCGTCCACTTGTGCAAACTCTGTGAGACGGCCACTTCAATGCACTTTGCATGTTAGTTTCTCTGTGTGCGACAAGCTCAAGTATGCGAGCCGTAAAGTAGGCTTTAGTTTCACTCCTGCTCCTGCTCTCTCTCTCACTTCTTATATGCTGTCAGCTTAAATAGGCTATAATTTGCATTAGCATGGCTCTGCACTCAGCCACAGTGCTTGCTAAAAATATACACATCTAGCATGCCTCGTTTGCCTGCTCCAGTTTTGACTTCCGCTCATCGCATCCGTTGGCATTGAGCCGCAACAACAAATACAAGCACTCGTAGGTACATATATATACCAAATAACTATGTCTATGATTTTTATTGCGTTTGATTTTCATAGCACATGACGCACAAAGCTTTCCCTCCCAGCACTCCGTATCCACAGAGAAAAAAGCGAGAAAAAAACATATGCCATTTGTGTGTGCATACTTGAGCGCTGTCAGCGCCTAGATTTTTATCCATGAAACAGTTTTTGGGGCCAACCAATAAATATTTCTCCTTTTTTTTTTGTAGATACTCGTACTGGCAGGTTCAAGGACAAGCACAACTGCGTTGTGGATTTATACTCTATAATGTAGGATATGCTCCATATTCCAAATTTCTATCAAAGTAAAAGAGGCAATTTACCCAGTTAAAATTAAAATCATTTTACATTACAAATCATTTTGCATGGAACTTGTTTAGAAATTGCATTAAATTAAATAAATATAATTATAATCATTTTATTCCTGCAGTTATTTATTTTTAAATTTATATGCGACATATTTATTCAAAATAATAATAATAATATTGCTTTTTCTCACAATTGTTTAATTTTAAAATAAAATCAGATATATTTACTTTATAAAATTATTCATTTTCTGACTGTAATTAGAGCTGACATATTTAATTAATATTTAAATATTGAGCGAATTGTTTACTGAAAACTACTTGATTTGTAACTCATTCTAATTTGATATATTTAATTATTTTTTTCGTTATTATTATTATTATTATATTATTATTATTTTCAATATGCTTTGTTTTAGTGAAAAATTGGAAATCGATAATAATTCATTTATTCATTTATTCATCAACAATTTTTATTTTATTTTATTAATTAATTAAATTTAATATTGATGAATATTTTTTACTTTTATTTTCATTTTATTTACTTTCTAATTAAGTAATTTCTAGTTTACAAAAATTATGGTAAAAAAAAATCAAAATTATAATAATAATGCTAAAAAAATATTATTAATAATACTAACTATAATAATAATAATAAAAATATTAATAGGAAATACATATATTTAGATTTTTAATTCAATTTGGCTCAGGCTCGAAATTCAGTGGAAAATTTGTAATTTCATTTTAAGCATGAATTTAATGTATTCTCTTACGACGCAGACTGTGCTTTGTTTATTAAAAGCGTAAATAAGAATCATAAATATATTTTTCATACATTTCTTTGTATTCGTATGAAAGTCTCTCAACGTAAATTGGAGTTTTAGCGCGTGGACGCCTACGCAACGTTGTTCTTTATGTTGTTTATATATTTGTTGTTTGCTTTTATTGTTGTCATTTGTACTATTTGTGTTTTGTGTTTCTGTTTGTGTTTGAGTTTATGTTTGCGTTTGCATTTGTGCCCTGACACGTGTCCCAACATCGACGTGATAAAAGGAAACTTATTAAATACGTGTATTGTGCGGTTCAATTAAATCACAGTGGCAAACTGCAAATAAATGCATTTAATTAAATTGAATTGTAAGCGCCGCATCACGCTATGACCCAATTATAATTAATGGCCACCAAAGATCGTGAAACTAATTTCCAAATGGCTCTCACTCTTCTAGACAACATAAAATTAAAATCCTATCAGCAAATCCTAATTGTGATTAACTGCAGAGCGAATGTAATTTATTGAAGAGCTTGAACTGTGGCTCCAGCGACAAATCAGCGAACTTTAATGCCAACATTTTTGAATGGAATAAATGAAATTTCATATGAATTCGAAAGTCAACTCCAAGCACAATTTTCTCGGAGCAGAAAAACTCAATCAATTCTAGCAAAATGAAACTTTAAATGAAATTGCATCAAAACGAAATAATTTGGCAAACAGAAAATTGATCATTGAATCCACTTTGACGTGCATAAATATTTAGATACAAATTCAAAATGAATTCTTAATAAAAATACAGCATAGCAAATATGCAATCAAACAAAGTCAATCAACAAATTTATCTCTCAATTAAATTTCAGAAAATATGCGCAAACAGCGCAATTAACTATTGAGAAAACTTTCAATTTGTTTTAATGTGAAACTTTCGATGCAATTCAATGAGGAACTTAACTTTAAATTGCTTTGCAACTCAGCCCGACAGAATCTGGCGCTGAGCTCAAAATGTCAGTTCGCATTGAAACGAACGGAAGTCGATTTAAGCCGAGACCCAAAAATGTATTTGCCAACCAAATGAGTGAGCGCTAGAGTATGCTTGGGGACAGGTCATTTATCAGGGCATAAGTCAGACGTTTTACAGCTTAGTTTGCATGCCAATTACCGAAGGCGAAAGAACGCACAGCTCAGTCAATAAATAACCCATTATTTATGTAACTTATTGTTGTATAATATTTGCTTGGCAAAATATATATGCAAAATTCATGCTACTTAGCTAATTTTACGCGCACTTTGAGCTAAAACAATGCCACTAAGACGCTGACTAACAAAATGGGTGTGGGCCATGATGATGAAGTGACTTGAACTCTCCCGCTCTCCCGCTCTCTCCCTCACTCTCACTCTCGCTATCTCTGTTCCTTTGCCACGTTTCGTCTATGCATGCTGTCTCTGTCTTCAGGCAGTTCATTCATAAATTCCGCGTCAGCTCACAACTCATTAGGCACGACGTTCTGCCAACTACACAAACACGCACACACACACACACACACAGTCGCACATGTCTGTGGCCTAAAAGTATGCTACGTGTTGTTGTGCCTCATCTTGTGCTCGTTGTTGTTGCTATTGCCCACCTCGCATTGCATCATCTTTTGAGGTGGTCGCCTCGTTACTTGTGTGGATCTCTAGCAAATATATCATAAGCAAAAGTCCTTGACGCTTCATTGACTAAAAAATTCTAGCGCACACAAACACATGCACAACTAGAAAGAGAAAGAGAGAGACAGAGAGGGAGAGAGACGCTTACTCATACACACACACGCACACAATTACTCAACATTTATTTGCGCAGAGTTTTTGGATGACTAAGTGCCTCTGCTGCTGCTCGACTCGTTCTATATATCCACTTTCTACTAATATACTATATAAGCATAGATGTATTTGTATGCTTGTCGGCTCTTATTATATGCTCACACACACTCATTTGCTGGCCATTTATAGCCTACTTAATTGACTTGATCATAAGCACAATTTGTGTCTGTGTGTTTCTGCCTCATTCATTTGTTTTATCAACTTTTGCAATCCTTTAACAGCAACAACAACAGCCGCAAATCCCAGTCTCGCACACTAAAAGCAAGCAATTCCACACACACAGTCGCATGTATACATGCATAACGAGCTCATCTGCCACTTTAGTATATATCACTCGCTTTCCTAGACGCTTTTGGCTCTGTGACGCAAGCGCTGGCCAGCACACAAAGAAAAAAGAAAGAAAGCAGCAGTTGGGCAAAAAAAAAAAAAAATTGTTAGCCAGTTTTGGGCTGCTGCTGCTGTCGTCAAACTGGCTGAATGGCACACCAATACTCACACTCACACTCACACTCACACACACACACACATACAGAGAGACTCATTCTCTCCTACAATTGGCCTGCTCAATGGTTTGTTCCGCCGTCCCGCCTCGGCTGCCTCCTCGTCTTGTGCTTACGCTAATGTAAATATTTTCTCTCGGCTTCGTTGTCGCCGTCGTCGTCGTCGCCATAATTATATATGCAAGTGGCCGGGCGCCTGTATGCTTTAAAATCTGTCAGGCGGATGCTGCCATTCTGATGATGTCATTGTTTATTGATTTGTATGCATGTGTGTGCGTGTGTGTGCCTGACTGAAAGTACCCTCAGCCTAATTTCTAAATGTCGTCTGTTTATTTTTGGCGCTGCGTTGACTCGAAAGGCTAATTTTCTGTCAAAGAAAACATACAAAAAACGCATAACAAAAAAAAAAAAAGGAGGGAATACCCTAAATAATGGTAAAAATAAAGGTAAATTCAAGCAAAGAATTAATTGAATGAGACAAAATATTGCAATGTAATGGAACATACAAATATACAACTAAATAAACTATATATAAATAGGTAAATATTCGGAGATATAATAAATATATCAGATTAATATTTAATATTATTTATAAATTATATGTAATATTATTTATGTATAGTATAAAAATATATTATATAATAATAATTATTATTTGTAATATTGCTTAACATGACAATAAATTTATAGTAGAGACTGTATATGTCCCGAACCCAACTAGATCTCATGCCAAATGCTTTGTTCTCTTTACAGAGTATCTTCTAGTCCACCTATACCTATCACTTACACTTTTCACTTGTTCATTAACGAATTTGCTCGCTTGACGCTTAGCATCCCGTCTCGCATACACACACGCACCCTCACACACACACACACACTCTCACACAAACGTGAAAATTTACTTTGGGGCGTGTGACGTGGGCGATGCCGTCGCTTACAGTTCATTTAGTTTCACCCAAATGCAAACGCCCCGCATTTGCTTATGCAAATTGAGTTGCGGCTAATTAGCTGTTACTACCACAAGGCAAAAAGTTGTCAGGACATGCTTGTCAGTGGGACAGCAGGACACTAGCAGACACTAGCAACCCAAACAATGGCCAAGAAAGTAACATTTTGTCAACTGCGACCAATTCGGCCTTGCCAGCAAAGGAAACATTTCACTTCCAACTAGCGAGCAAATGTCAAATGTGTCCCTTATTGTGGCCAGCGCACACAGAACAGAAGAAAACATGTATTGAAATTAGACAACAATATAGAAAATAATATACATTTTTGTAGGTCACGAAGCAGCTAAGGGCAGACCCGAAAATAAAATACCAAAGCGATTGCCCAACTATGAAATATATATGTATATGTATATGCAAATAAATATATGAGTAGACCGAGTACTTTTTGATGAAATATATAGCTCGACTCAGTTGCATTATAGCTAGAATACATTTAATTTATTTGCTAGAATCTTTATTATGATATATATTTATGGCTTGTAGCGTGAGCTATACAAGCTGAATGAAATATTTGCTCAGGGGACTCTGCAAGTATTATTTGATATTTTCTGCTGCAAACAAGTTTTAAGCTAAACGTTTAAGTTAAATAAGTTCAGCTGACAATATTTGGAGAGTCAAAATCTTAATTGCATTGCAAGCGAATCAAATCTTTAGTCAAAGTCAAGTCTTATGGCATTTCTTAGCATATATTAACATTTATTTAGATACATTTATATTTGAGTAGAAAAATCATATTTATTTAAATTGTAAATAAAAATCGATTGTCTAAGATACTCGAATAAAGCTTCTCACATTTTCTCATGTCTCACTTGTCTGATCTTTTAAACCGACTCAAGCGCATCAAATCTACGCCTTTGCATTTCAATGTCCGATTATTGAGAAGTTCAGGTACACACAGAAAGAGAGTGAGAGAAAGGGAGAGAGAGAGAGAGAGAGAGGCAGCCAACCTATCCCAATCAGATGAAGGCCTGCAGCCAACAGACAGCCTGTCGTCGCATTTGCTAGGCTCGTCACTGTCTTGAGAAATTTTCCACAGACGCAGACAGCGCGGCTGCAGCAGCCCACGCACATGACAGGACACCGCTGACGTAGCCCACCCACCTAAAACACAACCACACACACACACACACACACACACACACAGAGTGTATGCGTGGGAGTGGGAGAGAAATAGAGAGTGGACTCCAATAACGTTTCCAACTAATTTGCGTAATATTTAACAGCGCTTTGAACAGTTGAAGAAGGCGCGTCCGCTGTGCCCCAGATGTGAAAATGTGAATGTGTGAGTGAGTGAGTGAGTGTGAGTGTGCGGGCAGTGGCCACTCGGAGTTGATACTCGAATTACAAATTAAATCAACAAAAGTGAAAACCAAAGGCGTGCGCACGCTGCCCGCACAGCAAGGACATGTCAAACAGCCACCATATAAATGAGTGTTATGTCTGTGGCATGTCCGCCGGAGACGCAGACGGAGGCGCAGGCAAAGGCGAAGGCAACGGCAACGGCAACGGCAAAGGCAAAGGCAAAGGCGAAGGCGGTAACGGCTACGGCTGATGGTCGTCAGCAGGCACCCCCTGGGGTGTTGTTACTAAATTAGTGAGAAAAACACACACACGCACACAATCCACACACACATCAAGGATCATGTGAAAGTATATAAGTGGTGTAATGATATAAAAACGCGACCATCACATAAATGCCGCACATTTTTCCATGGAAAAGGTTAATGCGACAATGAGGAAGCTGCCAGCGAACATTTTCCCACAGCGAGAGATAGAGAGAGATAGGAAGAGAGAGAGAGAGGCTCATAGAGTATGGTCAGCACAGGACACACGCAAGCAGCAGGACTCCTGCGGCAGAGTTCACACCACAGCCAGGCAAATGACGCGCTGCGCTGCCTGTTGTGTGTGTGCGATCAATTTCAATGTAAGCACTTGAAATAACAATTGTAATTTTCCAACTACTGCAGAGTGTGAAACAAGCAACAACAACAGCCACGATTCAATGTCCGATGACAGTTGATGACGTTATTGCATCGTCAATAGGGACAAGCACACATGTTGCTCAATGCACACAGACATACATTAAATAATATACATATATGTATTAATATATATATTTAAGTAAGCAAAAGTCCGTTGGAAATGTGGGCCGAACTGCGGACTGTGCGCTGTCAAGGTTTTTTCTGCGACGCCCTGCCAATGTGCGTAAACACACTAGAAAATTTCCAATGAAAAGCGCCAGTGACAATTGGCAACAGTAAAAACAACAACAACAACCATAACAGCAAGAGTAACGGCAGCAATAAGAAGAAGAAGAAAAGAAGCAAATATTGCGCAAACATGCGCATCAAATGAAAATTCATTGATTGTCTTATTGAATTTTGTGTTTTACCATAACGAACCAAAATCTTCCTCTGACGTGCTGGAAAAGCCATTCAAATAAAGTTTACAGCAAATTTCCTTATATCGCAGAGATTAAGAAGGCAGCGAGTGTGAGCGAGATAGGAAGCGTGAGTGAGAGCGCAAATGGGCTTACAACAGTTTCAAGCCAAACTGATTGGCTTATAAGCCTCGAATATTTTGCATTTTAATTGCTTCAAGTGAACTGGAAAATATATATTATTTGGGGTACATATTAAGGAAGCGAAGTTACTGGAATTATTTTAAATACAAATAAAAAGTAATTTATAAAATTAAAAAGAACGGATAAAAATGTAATTTAAATAAATTAAAAAATTTGTAAATAAAAAAATTAAGACTGTTAAATAACAAATATATTTATTAAATGTTAATAATAAAGAAGGCACATTTACATAAAAATTAAAAATAATTAAATAAAAATTTAACTTGAACATTTCTAAATAAATTATAAATTATTAAACAAAATTTCAAATAATAATGAATAAATTAAGAAATAAGAAATATAAATTAGTAAATATTAACAAAATGAAAGTTAAATAGAAAAATCAAATTACAAATTTCATAAATAATTATTTTATATATTTATAAAATATATTTGACAACGAAAATAAGATTCAAGTAATTTTATTATATATTAAAAAAAAATATGTACAAATGAATAAATCACTAAAAAATTGTGTAATTTATTTCTTTTCATGCCATTTATTTATCACCCAATACATAACCAATTTTTAATAAAATTTTCCCAAACTCTTTCAAAATTTCCCATTCATCTAAACAAATTTTCATAAACCAGTTTCAGTCATAAATAAAAAATCAAATTATTTATATTGCGATTACAGTTTTAATAGTTCCAGGAAGTTGTTCGACTTCAATTAGCTTAATGAAATGGCTCAACTGCTCATTATAGATACAACTTTGCCTTGACAACAATAAACGCAAAGATTTTCAAAATTTTCGACATTTTAATCAGTCCGATAATACACCCACTCACGCCCCCTCGTCTGCCTCGCCTGCCTCGCCTATGGCCGTTCAAGTGTCTGTCGCAATGGCATGGCATTTAGCTCATGGCCGTAAAAATTATGTCATTAAACTTGAAAGTGTTAATTAAAAATGAAAATTGATTACAATGCGGCGGCACGTTAACCAGTTTTGCTAAGTACGTAGTGCGTAGTACGCCGTATGATATACGCAGTACCAGTTCCAGTTCCACTTTCAGTTCCAGTTCTAATTCCAATTCCATTCAGTATTCATGGCGACCATCAAAAGTTGGTGTAAAGTAATTTAGCCAAAAGGCGGCCAGCCAACTTGCCCATTGCCTATTGCCCATTACCCGTTACTCGCTGCCAGCCAAGTTGCCAGACCGTTGAAAAGTGCCACTGAACTGAACCGAGTTGAGCTGGGCGGCAATGAAAATTCGTGGAAAATTGCTCACAGACAATGCGACTAATTTGCTAAAATGCAATGGCCAAAAAGTTGAAAACTTCCAAATATAGCTGCCAATTAAATGCGAACATTTGCAAAACTCATACATATATATAGATGTAGATATATATATATAGGTATTCGCTTGTCGATCCACAAAACTTTGTCCGTGCACGCCGACGAGTTTGTTGACAAATGATTTAGTGACAATCTATTAAATGATAGGCGATTCTTGATTGATGACGACCCGGCCAGCATGGCCAGCGTGGCCAACTAGTCAACTTGGCTCAACTAAAAGGATTAAATTCCAAGAGGCGCTAACGCATTGCAGTTGTTATTGTGACTCTTGAAGTCTTTGAACTATGAATTATGCAAACGCCAAACACAAATTTCGTAGGCCTGTCCCCAGCCTATATATACACATAGAAACTTCTCTATACCAAGCAGAAAAAAGGAACCACATAAATGTTGAAATAAAAATAGAAAAAGCGGACCAATGGAACAATTAGCGACCGCCCTTGGGCTGGTTTATTTAGGGGGTGGTGGTCGCGACCCAAAATAAAAATAAGTCATAAAAACTAATAACTGAATCAAGTGAAGTAACCGAAATACGTAAACACGCCAGGGGTTAAGCGCGACTGCCCTTACAATAAATGAAAAGCCAGCCTGACAGGCGATGTATAAAATTAGCTACTATATATAGTGCTATAGTATATGCTGTTCTCAAGAGCATGTCATATGCGAGAGAGGGCAGAGATAATGCTTAATTAGGGAATTTGCTTCTAGAACAAAAACAAATGTTATTAACGCCCAATGAGAATGATATATATACTATATACGCATGTTTTTTGATTTGTATAATCTATTTAGATAAATATATATTTATTTATATATTTTTGTTGTGCGCTTTAATAAAGCAAACATCATAATTCGAACAACTTACAGTTGTTTCTATTAGTTTTCTATAAAGGTATGAATAAATGAAGAATATGAATTAAAGAGTTTCATGACACTATAACGGGTTTGATTAATTATAAAATTCTATGGGTTGCAGTACTTTTTTCAGATTTTTTATTTTTTTAAATTCATAGTTTCAAAGACTATGCTCAAATTAATTGATTTTTAATTGAACTCATTAACCTATTGACATGACTTGATTTCTCTTTAACCTACATAGACTCTATTACGGCATCAACGGTTGATTAACTAACTGAATATGTTAAACTACAAATTCTAACTAAGTTTAACTACAAGTTGAGAAATATTTCAAAAATTAATTTTATGTATTTCTTAACTTTCTTTGAAAGTTTTTATTAGAAATTTTGTATATTTTTTCATACAGAAATTGTTAGCTATGTTGAGAAATGAGAACTATTTTACTCGAGTAGAAAGATGTAAATTTAGCCTTTTATTATATAGCTTCCCGAGTTCTATTCAATTATTGGTTATTTCTCAGACAAAATGGAAGATGTCAGCATCAGCATCAAATATTGATTCAAAGGTATTCAAAATTATGAAATGCTTAAACTTTTGTCTATATTTTAATTCTAAGCTTGAATAAAGATTTTTTAAATCGACTCGATTTATTTAAATACAATTTCATTATTAAACATTATTAAATGCAAAAACGTTTGTTTTTATTATGTTTCAAAGCTTGAATAGAGATTGTTTAATGCTGAACTTGGATGAAAAATTAGTCTTTTCGATAGAGAAATATTAAACAATCTCGAGCAACTATTATATTCTTTTACGCTGCCAGCTTTTGAGCTCCATTAAGTTTGCTCTACTCTCAAAACGGATTCGAAATATTACCATCATACAAAAAATATGTATTTAGGTATATTAAAACAGATTGAGGATGAGTTATAAATATTTTTAGTTGGCATATTTAAATATAAGCAAATATACGAGATCCAAGCAGTTTCAATTGAATTTTTTGGAACTCGAATTCCGTCGGAATTTCAAATATCTAACGAAATATTACATAAATATTTTATTATTATTTATGTAATTCCTTTCAAATTAAAAATTCAATATTTTCAAAATATAATTAATCAATATATATTTAATTTCATTTTTCTATACTATAATTTTTCATTTGATTCATTTGTTACCATATCCATAACCCCATTATCTATATTAGTATTAATAATCTGTTGTACTTACCGATTTGTGGCACATCGTATTGCCGTTGGCCGCGCGCCGTGCGCAGCATCAATTGGCTCGCAATGCTGTGGGAAACTGGGGGCGACGTATAGCCAGATAGTCCAGCGCTGGCAGCGTTGCCAGAT